>LQNS02277275.1:3756771-3773540 GCA_001587735.2 Parhyale hawaiensis | reverse complement strand
ATTGACAGAACCCTACCACCCACACCAAAGGACTCCAGCTTGTACAATAGACCACTATGGTTAACCCTGTCAAACGCAGCGCTGAAGTCCAACTGGACAAGGCGTGCCTCAGACCTACAAATACTTTACTTTACTTACTTACTTTACTTGTACAACTAGTAAGTCTTCCTTTGACGCCGAGCTTGTCGTGAATTCTGCTGTTGTACTGGCTAAGATTTGCATGCTGACTGTGTGTGATGAAATGTCATAATTTGCGAAAAGTTATAACAAAAATAGCAACAGTTGAATTTTTAACACAGTATTTGTTTTCGTGCGTTTTTTTTAATTACATAGTAAATTGAGAATAGGGCTTATGCTAGATTTAGGATGCAATCGTTTGGGTCGTCAAAGTGGATCTAATCAAAGCGCACTCGATTTGCTTGATCCGTAACTGCAGGAATAAACTTTGGTTTCGTTACTTTGAGTCGTGTTACAGGTGCAATGCCCGGTGCCCACGTAACAACTTTCGTTGCCGCTATCAGCCGAGAGGCAACTCAACTAATCCGTTTGCATAACCGTGGCACGGCTTTGCGTTGCGCAAAATTTAATTGCGTAAAAAATTTAGAAAATATCAGTCTCTACTACAATTTTTACACGACAGCGAGTGGAAATTATGAACTTTCAACAATCGCTCCTAATTCTGAGCAGTTTAAGTACACTAAGATGGAGATTGTCATCTCTTCAAGCGTCCTCTACTGAGAGCAGAGAGAACTTGGGGTTATCCTAAAATTCTGAAGGTGTTTGTCGATGGGAGCATTACATCGAGATAAGCTGGTCTCGTTAGCTTTTCAATTTCTTCAAAAACTCGGTCAAGAGCATTCTTTTAGCAAAAAGTAATTGAAAGAACACTGATGACAGGCTAAACCGAAAATCCTTGAACTTGACCCCGTTTCATGGGTAGTTGGTTTGGGATTAGCGAGGGCTTCAAACTTTGTCCAATGTAGCGAAAAACTCCGAACATGACTCCAGTTTCAGACAAAACAAAGCCTTAAGAGTGCTGACATGAGATCATCTTTCAGAGAATTCTCTCCACGATTCATCGCCTTCACTCAACACCAGCACTCGGTGGTCAGCGCGACGCGTCGGCCCACCGCCGCTGCTTCGCCCTCCCAAATTTCATGTCGTCTGAAAACACGACAGCAACATTTTTCTCCCTCTCCATAGCTGTGATCATCGACACGCTCACGCACGGCTTCAAAGGGCGCCGTAGAAGTTTCCTGATATCTTGCGTGCATTCTATACATTCTTAGTGGGATGCTTCCAGGACAAATCCTCCAGGAAATTTTGTGCGCACGCTACCACTGCCCATGGCGTGCGCGATGGGAGTTCAGTGGCGAACACAAGGTGCTGAAAAAATACATTAAGAACAAAATTCTTGACTGCTTAGAAACAAAATTTGAAATTTGGACACCCAATAAAACAAGATGAACCTCTCCCCGGCTAGCTCTCCTGCTTTGATGCTGCCAGAGTCTCAACACGGCTAGGGGACCAGACACAGCAGGTTATGTCATACTTTTATTCCGGGATCATTGACTGAAGCTACAAATGGATCGGTTGGAGGCGGGGGCATGGCCCATCGGATGTTTTGCATATTACTTTGATATCTACTTCAAAAGCTAGGTCATTTGCTAGCGATGCCGTCTAGCGCGTACTAAAATTATGAATAGTACAAGTCACCCACCAAAGACATTTTGCTCTTCATATCATGGCCGATAGCCGGTAAATTCATCACAGGTAAATTCATTAACATGTAAGCTTATAGCGAGTTATATCATGACAGTAAATTCATCCTATGGTAAATTCGTCAAGCGGCAAATTCATCGAATGGTAAATCAATGAAATGGTAAATTCATCGAATAGTAAATTAATCGAATGGAAAGTTTACCGAATCGTAAATTAATTGATCGGTAATTTTATCGAATGGTAAATTTATCGAGTGGCTCTAATCTCCATACCCCTCGATAATACAATCGAGATCCTTGCTTCTTTTCTTCTCTTTCATGTGCCAATCCCGTGCTGTGAGAGGCAGGAACATGGAAAGTTGGTGAAGGCCCCCACTTGTCCACAGCGACAGTCGTCCCCACAATAAGGTGAACCTGGCTTTGTATAAGCCTTACTAGGCTCTGCAGCTCTGCTGAGTGGACCGTTTATTTCTGCCACTGGTAATCATGTGTTGGTGGGATTTTCGCTTATATCTCTTTTTTCTTTTTCAGTTTTTATCTTCATTTCTCTTCTACTTCTGTGTGCGGATGCAGAAAGTGACCCTGGAGCGGGCCAGGTTCCGGTGTGCTGTCTCCTTTAATGCAATATAATAGTATTAAATGTGAATTTCACGGAGCTCGGCTTCGTACCCCATTGTGTCAATGTGTTTTGCTGTTCTGGAACGCTAGTGTTGTCAGGTAGAGGCACGACAAAGAGCTTGCTCTGGCATGTTTCCATTGGCCTCTCTGCAGGCCACTTGTATCTGGGCCTGGATTTCGGGGAATTGCCATTTATAGCAGGAATGACTTTTTTGCTAAACGGTAGTAAGCATATGAATGCCTGTGTCGTGAGGCAATGGTTGTTAAAATTTGTGGCCACCAGCCAGAACAATTGTTATTTGTTCTCATTGTATCGAAGTCTGCAACTGATGATTCCATTTATGACTGGGTGCTGACAGTGATGGTTTCTATCCAGAGCGCAGATGCTAAGTCAGCGTTTGTCTATGCCGAAAACATAAATGAGCAGCACAGGGACTGGCTGGGATCTGTATCACTCACTTGGCCATGGCGAAGGTACGTTGGATTTTTGCACCTTGTCTAATAATTGTGTACAGCTTGTTCGGAGGTCTACGGATATTCCTAGCAATAATTATTGTCTCAACCTGGTCATTACTGATGTCCCTGACTTGGCGACTGTGTCAGTTTGCTCCTCTGCTAGCACTTCAGACCATTCGTATCTTGTACGCCATTGGAATTGAACCACGTTGTGTCGATGGATGGCATCAGCAAAATGGTGTACGCCAAAAGTAGAGCTAATGAGGATGATATCGCTGGGGCGGTAAAGGAGTCTCCCTGGCGCCAATTCCACTGCACTGGTAAACTTTTCTTTGAACTTAACACACTGACTGTGTATGTTTTGGAGAGATTGCGTTCGAAGAGGGCAGGTCTTGTGAAATCTCTGAAAATCCGTAGTTTGATGATGAGTGTCGGTTGGTTGTGAGGCCCAGCAAACAGCTATTCAGGCTTGGCGGCGCTCGCGTGACCGTACGCTGTGGCAGACGTGTGCAGATCGCTAGGCTGAGGCTAAGCGTGTGTATGTATATGCCCAGTATCGCCAGAGACAGCCACATCTCCAAGGGTCGCAAACTTCTTGCCAAGATCTTGGAGAGAACTTCCATAATATGAGACCTGATGAGGCAGCATTTCAGGTAGTCTCAGCTGGCTATTGACAATCCACATCGTTGGTGGAGTGAGCTAAATTGGTCAATCTTCGGTACTGTGCTCTAGTTATCACCTCCTTGTTGGCAGCCACCGTTAAGGTATCATGGTTGATCATGATGTTAAGGCGGAGCTGCTCTCAGCTCACTTCGATGGGAAGGAAAGCCGAGATGTGTTGTTTTTGCCTTATAGATGACACCCAGAGTTCCGCTTAACCTCTTTAACATTCAGAACTAGACTATTAAGGTGCTTCTTGAACAGCTTGATTCATATGGTGGTGTAGACTCGGTCGGCATGTTTCTCTATTTTTTCTAAGAAACTGGCTGGCGTTATTGTCCCTAAGCTTGGAGCTATTTTCTGGCGCCTGATGCGGTTAGGAAATTTTCCCCGTTGTTGGCGTACTCGAAATTTTACCACCATACCCAAAAGTTCATTGTTGATATATGTCTTCAATTACCAAACTATGACGCTAACGTCTATTTTGTTGAAGGTTTTTAAAAAATTAGTGGTTTGGAAGCTGGGTCGTACTGCTGAAGTTACTGAACTGCTGCCTGCCGGTATGTTTGAGAACAGAACTGGTATGGGTTCTTGTACCGCATTTTTGTCTCTGTCACACCATTTACAGTCAGCGCTGGATCATTGCTCTGAAGCATGATTTGCTCAGTTGGCCTGTCCTGTGTAGGAATATCCTCTTACATATGTTCCATGTTTTTATTGACATACTATGTTTCCCATGTTCTTTCCTCTGCTAGATCGTCTTCGTGGGGAAACTGAGGCTTAAAGTACTCGTGATAACTAAGTATAGGTGCCGTCCTCATTATGCCTTAGGTGTCTTTGGTCTTCGATAGTACGTGACTGATATGTCCTTCCAATCTTCATTGCGGTAGGCCGCCAACGCATGCAAATGATCTGGATGACATTTTTCAGCCCGGCTCTTCAAATCATGTCCATTATTTTATGTTAAATGAAACTGGGCATAGGCGAAAGCCACAACGAAACTGTACAGTACGACCAAAATTGCACACATTTTGAATTGTGCTTATGGTTACTGTTGTGCTGCAAGATCATATTTGATCCAAACCATAGGTTAGAAACATCATTAATTATATGGGCGCTTAATTAGCATATCAATGTACAACCTACTTCTTTTTCATTATTATGTTGATGAGGCGAAGGTTATTTTTTTAATGTACCATAAGACCCATGTTGCAATATCGAGTCACAATGTTTACCTGTAGGCAGACGTTCTTGGGAGGTTTCGTTCTCTCGTCATGTGGAAAATATTGCTAGTGACATAGAAACAAAAAATTTTGATATTTTTCATATCAAAGAATACTCGTTCACCATGTAAAGGGATTTACCATATGCCCTCTAACATTACGCACATTTTTCATGTTTTTAAATGACGAGGCTTGAAAATGGAGATATATTAGGGAAGAGTACTTTCAAGCAAAATAAAGTACGGCAATAGCTGCAGATGTGGTAGCTTCAATTCTTGATTCTATGGCCACTGTAAAAACACACTCGATTTGACTTCTTTCGAACAGACGGCAGGAATTCTGGCTTCGTCACTTTACAGGTGATCACGTCGAGCCGACTGAAGTATCCACTTTACGCAGCAAAATTGAGTTCTTGGCAGCGGTATATGTGCTCAAATAGAAGTAAATATCTGAAACTTGAATCAACTGATTTAAGGTATGGCACATGTCTGAAGTATCGGAGAAGTCAAGCCTTTAATGCTTAACTTCGCAGCCCAAGCGAGCGTCTCTCTAGCCTTATAAGCTCCACTTATCCGGAGCTTCAGGAAGGTAAAAATAAAGTCAACTTAGACCACAACCTCACCTGAGAAACCCACATGCACTGGTTTGTGCTGCGGGTTTAGGCCCACTGGCCCCAGATGAGTAAGTGTAGTCGCAGTCGCCCTCAAGTCACCAAGAACTATGGCGCAAATCGACGGAAGGAACAAATGACCGGAGACCCCCCTGCCCCCTCATCTCTGAGGCAAGCAGTTTCACCACGGTACCGTGCATGCACGCATAACTGCCGAGTCAGCACACCAAGATCTGCAAAAAGCTCGCTTGCCAGGCCGGGTATCGAACCGACGAGCGATACAAGGTGTTAGAGCTGAGAACGGAAGCATGCTGCATACTCCGTGGTGGCACGTTAGTTTTGCCACCATGAATAAAGTTGTAAACATCAAGTTTAATTCGGTTATCCCTGAAACAGTCGAAAACCCAATCTTGCTTCATTAAATAGAGTATGCGGCTGTCTCAATCGTAATCTTGTTACTGCTGACACTTGCAATATATTTGAAAATTAATGGCCCAAGCCGTCATATAAGTGCCGGCAGAAACTTAGTACTTTAAGAAAACTCCCGTTGTGCCTTGTGCTTTTTACTTTTCATTTCATTAGGCTTCTTAAATAAATATTCAGCATTCTCCCTAAAAACTCACTATATATTACATAGTGTATTTTATATATTATATGGCGCACTCAAGTGGTATCTCCCGTAGCACCTTTGAATATGTACAAACACGGTCATGCAGGCGATCTCAGGTCCCTCAGCTGGAGTTCCCCAGTGGGAGTCCCTTATCCCAGATACTCTCTTCAGCTCTCGAATTTCTTCCTATCTTATTCCCATAGATAGATACAGCATAATAGCCGTGCCGTATAGAAAAACCTTCATTAAATGGTACCGAAATACATTGACCAGAAAATTAATAGATTTGCTTAGTGTTCAGCACCTGAATTTTTTCCTATATTATTCCCATGGAGTTAATACATAGATTTGCCTATTTTCTTCCTATTTGATTCCCATAGAGCTAATAGATTTGCCTATTTTCTTCCTATCATTTTCCCGTAGAGCTACTAGGTTTGCTTATTATCCTCCTATCATATTCCTATAGAGCTACGGAATTGATTTGCCTATTTGCTTCCTGTCTTGTTCTCATAGAACATGACAGGAAACATATAAATATATTTATAAATAAATAATGATAGAAACCCGACGTGAATTATTATATAGTACTGACAGCGAAACCAAAGCTCTCGTCTGAACTTTCAGACAAGCCAGGCCTGGCAGACTTAAGACACGTTCGATAAGGCTTTACGTCAAATAGAAGCTTGGGCTTCGCCTCTTTGAAATGTGTTGCAATTGTTAGAAACAAGACGATTCCGCCGAGCCCACTGAAAACTCCATTTTACGGTACTAGAGTGAGCTTGTAGAAGTCTCCAGGATCAATGCCTGAAACTCACTACAGCTGGTCGAAGCCAGCGCACCTGCCTGAAGTTCCCAATAAGTTCAGCCTTGAAGACCTAATCTGAGGCCATCGTCGATTGGTAGGCAAAATAAAGCCCGATGAGCACGGCTTATTGGAAACATCAGACAGGCAAAGATGAAGTCAACTTGACTGCTCGTCATAACTGAGAAATCCACAGATGAGTGACACAGGTAGATGAACGCTGGCATGACAGGAGTGCCTGGGTGAAGTCGTTAATTGTATAAAACTTTCAATTCCTTGGATACCTTCAAAAGTTACCTGGATGATTTCTTTTTGCCGTGAAACCGTTGCAATTCAGGAAATAGGGCGTTTTAAAATGTTGAAGGAAAAAATTTAAACGCTTGTCCCACAAAAGTGTTTGTATTTGGTTGACAATAAAAATGTAATAACATATTCGCTGATTTTTTTCTTTCCTTTGAAAAGAAATTGGCACGAACTTTGCGGGCAACCCAATATACTTAAATAACTCTTTCGCCGAGGAAATACACACTTTTTAGTATTAAACATTCGCTTCATAATTTGTTGAGTATCTAGCCATGCAGATGGACCCTCAATATACGTTCGTGTTATGCGGATCGTGAATCTGTCCATTGCATTCACAGTTAACGTAAGAAGTCAAATCGTCGCAGTATCCTTCTGTATCGCGTTAACTTTGCTAAAAGATACCAAGGTAACTAATCAGTTTCTTCTGCTCGAGCACCGTGTAAATGCCCTACTTTTGTGCCTTTCACAAAGCCTTAAAAACAAGGCACACAAACACACTAAAAATCAATGCAGTGAAAAAGGCTGTAAAATTCGCTCATTGAAAAATGAATAAAATTTGACAGAAATATTTTAATCACCAAGAAGGGAAAATATCGATCCAATTACGTAAAAGTGATAAAAATAACTGGAGAAAATTCTTCAGAATAAAAGAGGCGGGTTTTGTCTTGCCGAATTAAAAAGAGAAGGGAAAACTTCAGGTCGAAGAGAGACTCCTTGGGAACTCAATGTTCCCCAGGAGCTCACGCGGAGCGTCTCCAAAGTTTCCCTCAATGAGATTCGGTTTGAAATAAAAGAAGTATGTAAGAAAGTTTGCTTCTGAGCAAGCCTAAAATGCTAGATCTTTGTACTGAATTGGCTGTTTTGAACAAGAAATAGTAATTCCGTGTGTAGTTCGGACGAATGTATTGCGAGATCAGACTCCTCTCCTCTGCTTCGTATGACATCAAACGAGCTTGTCTGCCTTTGTCCCTTTGCAGTGGCCTAATGTATTGGAAAACGATATCTGTTTCGGGGAGTCTCCTTAAAAATATTAAAGAAGAGCGTTTGCTCAAAATATTATCGCGAGAGCCTGCAAAGACCAAAAACTACATAGCGTGAAGTGGATGGAACTTTTGCTGACGCTCCTTGTGGTTTTGGCTCATAAGCGCGCTGTTTGAGGGCGTCATCATATCAAAATTCTGCTTTCCAAGAAGACTTTGAAGTAAAACTCAGAGAGCTACACAGTGATTGGATTAGATTTTCACAGTTAAGAGCCCTTCCTATAGTATTCCATTAGAAATAATAGCAGGATATCAGAGATATTACTTGCTGTGGCACGATGTTAATGATACGCTCTCAGATGCGAGTACGTGGGATCGATGCTGTCAAGGGGATGCTGACGCTTACCAGATGTTAGCACGATCGGGAGGGCGCAGTTGTCGTATGAGCCTCCTGCCTCTGTGGTCGACTGCAGCCGCTGTGTACTCCTCTGTGGCCACCGAGTATACATCTACAGTGCGAACCAGTACATGCGGATCTGCCAGTTCCAGCATGTGGTCAAGCTGACTCGCCTTGGCATATTCTTCAATGCTGTTAATCGTGTTTATTCTGTACTCTCTGTAGAGCAGTGACAGAAGGATTATTGTTGGGCTACTGCGGCAACGGGAATATGAAAACTCCTGAGATCTTTTGCTTTCAGTCTTTTTTATTTATATTGTTTATTTATTTTTTACTGTTGCTGGGCCTCATCTGACAGCACGTGCCCATCTTTAATGGGTAGCAAGGACAATAGTTAGACGCAATATTATTACGAAACTTTTACTGTTTCTGACGCGAGCAGTTGTGCCAGTGATAAGTAAGTGCCCCAGTCGCCTCAGAAATTTCACAATTACCAGTTCGGAGTTTCCTGTTTGATCTGATGCGCAGCAATGATTGTGTCTTGCAGGCTATGCTTATCATCTTAATAACGGCTTAAGTTTAGAGCTACTATCAACATTTCTAGTCCAAAATGCTACTGCGTCACAGTAAAAACTAGCATTGAAGGCAAGACAACGAGCAGCTCGCCTGACAACGGTGAAAAAGGAATACGATAGAACTCCCGACAGTCTCCCTACATCAGCTATCAACTGCATGGGAAGTAGAGGAGAGCCCTGGGGACCTTCATTCACCGACACCTACCGAAACACAGAAAATATAAAGCAAAAGTTTATCCGGCCGTTTAGAAAGGCATAAAAGGACTCTGTATTGAGGGCTTCGGGCGTCACAAGTAGCCATTGAAGTGACGGGCTGATCAGCGTCGCGGCACCTGCCAATACCGAGACAAGGGCTCGCGGCGCTGCGACCTACAGAAGCTTCCATTATTCGCCTCCACATCTCCGGAAAGAGCACCCAAATTTTCAATAGACTGAAGGCGCAATTTTCTGCTCCGCAGATTATTGCGCTGATGAGCTGCATCCCAACTCAGATGAGGATTCCTGGTGAGCTTGGAAGTGGAGGTTCGCTCTCCTGCAGCGGGGGACGTTGCTGCGAGTAGGAGATTATCGTGTATGAGATTATTTGGATAAGCTATGTATAGGTGAGAGTGCTTCGAATGTTGGTTCGGTTGGACGTCCATCTGCAACAGCACGAGGTAATAATAGCTGCTGAAAGTACGCTGGCGATTATTGCAAAGTTACCTAACTAGATGGTCTCCAGTTTCTGATCTTTTATCTATAGTAGACCATGCCTACGTACTTGATGCACCAATTAAGCTCGATATAAGCTTTTAATGAGTTCCCAATGTATTCTGTGACTGGAGGATAGCGCAAGCAATAATCGCATTTGTCACAATGGCAAAATTTTCTATGATATATCATTAAAGCAAAAGATTTATAACACAGCACGTTCATGAGCAATGCATTGAGCCAAGATTTGCTTAATAGGTTTAAATATTATCACTCAATTCAGTAAAAAGTATTTTTTCCATTATCCGCTAATCATATTTTTAGTGTATCAATGTGTTTCTAAGCACATCATGAACATTATGCAGCTAAATGTATCAGACCATATTGCTCTCTTCGTTCAAAACTGCCCAATTGTAAGCGAAAATTTATTTTTAATGGGGGTT
The DNA here is from genome assembly GCA_001587735.2 of Parhyale hawaiensis. Classification (NCBI taxonomy): domain Eukaryota; kingdom Metazoa; phylum Arthropoda; class Malacostraca; order Amphipoda; family Hyalidae; genus Parhyale; species Parhyale hawaiensis. The sequence continues at coordinate 3,763,452 of LQNS02277275.1, read as the reverse complement.
CAATTGGCAGTCATGCCGATGAACAAATCAGTACTATATAATAATTCACGTCGTGTTTTTATTTATTTATTTATTTATATATTTACATCTTTCCTGTCACGCTCTATGGGAATAAGATAGGAGAAAATTCAGATTTTAAAATGTAAAAAAGAAGTGGGGTACCTTGTAATCTATTTCTTCGGCGAAAAAAAAAAAAGTTGGGTACCTTGCAATCTTTTTCTTCAGTAATAGATAGGGGAAAAATAGAACTAATAACATAGGAGAAAATTCAGATTTCAAAAGGCGAAAAAAAAATTGGGTACCTTGGAACCTTTTTCTTCAGTATTAGATAGGGGAAAAATGAGGAAGCCCAAAAGACGGCGGGGGTTTTGGTGAAGTGTTAATTTTTTGCCGTCATTTATAATGACGGCACGGGCCACTAGTCCATTATATATTTTGGTACCTTCACCTGTAGCTGACAGTACTGTTGTGCTAGGGTGAAGTTTCATGTCCATGTATGGATTTGGCAAGATTCCAAGTATTAAAATGGTATCTATCTTCCAACACAGAAAAGTTTAAGTTCTACAAATTTCATCCCAACAGTATTGCTGATCTTCCGACGCATTGGCAAAGATTTCTCATACCTTCCAAGTTCTTAGCTGGACGTTTTACTTCTCAGTGCCCTTGCATGCAATAAATGGGCAAAAATACAGCTTCTATGCAGTGCAGAAAGCATCAATGCTCTAGCAAACCACATCGAAAATGAGGATGCCTCGACAACATAATTATACCGTCCACTGTACTGTTTACTTTCACGTCGCATTCACTTAGCTCACAGGATGTGACACTGAAGGCAATTTACAGTACCAAACATCAAAATGAGGCATCGGATAAATACATTGGGGTAGAGACTTTTGCATGATTATTATTATTAAAAACTTCACGCTCAAGCCACTGTGGACAGGTAGTGCAACCCAAATGAAGCAATATGTAACATCGGAAAGCCTGAAAGGCTGATGAAGAAAGATCCAACAGAAAGCCATCAACAGCTGACTTAAACTCCAGCAGGCGAACACGACAGGAAGCCGATGCCCGCAATAAATTCCAAACCGAAACAGACCAGGGCAAGAAGCACCGAGTGAACTGATGAGATCAGCATCTAACATTCTCCTAAGTGAAAGAGTGCGCATCAACCGTAGCACGTGTAATCCTCCTAAAGACCCTGAGGGTTAGGACAGAAGAATACAGCTATTAAATGTCTCTCATTGTTGTACATCTTCTAAAGCATACAGAATCTGGCCACCCCTCTCCTGTGGGACAGATTCACCGAATTACTTTCACAGCACAGCCTGCTGGCTGAACTAACAAGTCGGTCCAGCAGACGCAAGTGACTGTCAGCAGATGAAGCCCAAACAGATGAGCAATACTTCAACACATACAGCAAAAACAGCATGAAAGCTTCTTCGGACTATCTCTTTGTAACCAAAAGCAGACTTTAACTTACGCAAGAGCCCAATCTTACTGGAAGCACCTGACACCAGCCGCTTAATATGCGGCTCAAAGTAAGCTTCTCGTCAAAGACAACGCCGAGAATCTCCAAGAAGGTATACTCCTGAAGCAATGTGTCATCTATCTCTAAATGTGGATGCTGCTGTAAAACTGTCAGAGACCGACTGACAATCATAGATTTGGTCTCACTAGCATTCAACTTCATAGTCCATGCCCAGCACCATGCACTTATGTGCGACATATCTCTATTTAGAGACTGGGCGAAAACATTACGCAAGCTGGAGGTAGGTATCACTGCGATCAAAGTGGAATCGTCAGCATAGTTGATCATCGTGTTCTCTAGCGAAGAAAGCATGTCATTAGTAAACAGAACGAACAGCAGCGGGCCAATCACGCTACCGTGAAGGACGCCAGACTCCACCGCGACTGAGGCACTCAAAAAATCGTCAACAGACACAATCTATGTTCGCTCAGAAACAAAATCACGAATGATTGTCAGAAACCTACCACCCACACCAAACGACTCCAACTTCTACAATAGACCTCTGAGGTTAACCCCGCCATACGCCGCGCTTAAGTCCAACTGAACAAGGCATGTTTCAGACCCACAATCCAGCGCAGACTGTAAATGGTGTGACACCGACAACAAAGCCTCACAACAACCCAAACCAGTTCTGTACGCAATCTGACCAGCAGGCCGCAAACCCATAGCCTTAGCAAAACGACAAAGCTTACAAGTCACCTATTTCTCGAACACCTTCAACAAAAAGGGCGTCAGCGTAATAGGTCGGTGGATGGCGACATTGGGCGATACCGAACCTTGGGGAATGGGAGTACGTAATATATCCCCAGTAGGCCAACTACGAGGAAAATTTCCTAACCGTATCAGGTACCGGAAAATCACTTCACGCTGAGGGGTGAAAATGCCAGCAAGCTGCTTATAAAACAATGGAAACATGCCTACCGAGGTCACACCTCCATAAGGATCAAGGTCCTCAAGCAGCACCTGAACGAGGTTCAGGGTGACAGCCATGAGGCAAAAACAAAACATTTTTGTTCTGCTTCCCGTCAGAGTAAGCCGACATGAGCTCTGCCTTAAATAAGGGATCAGCATTCATACCACCACCAGGACCAACAAGTGGCGGCAAAGAAGGTTCAGCACCGAAAACTGAACCCTTTAGCCCGTTCCACCAACGATGCGAATGGTCCATACTCAGCAGAGATTCCATGGAGCGCTGCCTCTGACGATGCTGCGCCCTCTTATACACACGATTAGCCTTTTCCCTACGATCTACATAGGTCTGCCACAACGTGCAGTCACGCGAACGCCCCCAAGCTCGATAAGCAGCTTATTTAAGTTTGAAAGTCAACCGACACTGATCGTCAAACCCCGGTATGTCCCGAAGACCTCTCAAGAATAGTCCTCTAAGGGATAGCTCTCCAAAACAGCCAGTAAATTAGTTATTATTATTTCATGTCATTGCTTTGCCGTGAGCAAATGAAGGCTGCAATTTGTAGTTAACTATTCACCTACTCCTCAGGTTGAAAATTTGAAGTAGTTCCATTAAAGGTATTGGCATTTTAATGTAAAGCCTGTTGGTCATAGACTTGTTGGACATTCCGACTTTCAGTCGCAAATGTTCTGAAACCCAACTCACCAAAACACGCTGCAAGTAATATTACATAGCTCTATTTATTTTCACAGAGATTTCTCTCACTCTGATGCAAACAAAACAACTAGTACCAGCAGACTTGGACAAAGAAACAAAAAGTGCCATATTAGCTTCTTCGCCAGCCCAGTTATGTTGACAATAAAACTGGCCGTATGGAACTGAGCAGATACGTCGATAAAAAAGTATCCTGTGGGTTACAATTTCCCGGACACGCTGATCTATTCTTGTTGAAAAGAATAAACTGCTTTCCGCAAATGTAATTGAACATTGTGATCCCGTTTACAATAAAATGGCATTTAGGTCTTTTCAACAATTTGAGTTTGTTTTGACATTTTTACTCTTATTTACGTTTATAATTTTTCATCTGTTCTGCTGAAAGCTATTTATCGGCATGTTCAATTTGGTGTCAAAACTAAATTTTCGAGGCTTGACATGTTCGAAACTTCAGGCTGATGCGCTGACTTCGACCAGATGAATTGAGTTTCAAGCCTTGAACCTCAATATGTAACCCTTGAAACTTTTAGAAACTCAATCGTCCTCTGTATATAAAGTTTTGAGGAGGCTCAATGTATTCGCGTTGTTTCTAACACTTGTAATGCGATGCAAATTAGCAAAGCCAAAGCTTTCGACTAGAGTTTTCGATAAGCTAAGCTTAGAAGGTTTAACTTCGGTGCCTATTCAAACATGCTCTTAACATGCTCTTTTTCAAACGAATTACCCAGGATTGGACGAATGTTTGTGTAACTCAGTGTTTGTACGTTATTGAAGCAAAGGTCTACGGTGCTTAAAACTAATATTTAAGTAATCGTTTTATTCTTGGTTCATTATTGGCTGCAGTATATAAGAGTGAGGAAAGCAAATGGAAGAAATTGCCTTGTAATTGATAGCTCAGATTACGATTTCACTTTTTACGATACTATGGTGTAGCTTAAGTTAACATGATGGTCAATTCAGAGAACGCATGGACTTAGAGTACATTGAGAGATATCGAGTGTATTTAGCTACAGGGTGCACCAATCGTGGCCATACAGTGCATAGTTATTTCTTATTTTTACTTTAAGCACTTTTTTGTTCACGAGAATTTGCTGCAATGATGCCGAAAGATAATTCAGACAACTAAATCATGAATGTCATAAAAAAAAATCTTGCCTATCTTTGACTGATCCAGTTAAATGCTACTCATCACTGGCCAATTTAATCTGCCTCAAATAACATTGAATGTTAAAAATCGGGCTAAACCAGTAAAAAATAACTTTACGTAGACTAAATCCTAAGGTTTCGCTGTTTGAGAGCCAAATTATATACGCCCAGAGGGGAGTTTTATCAAGTTCGTGGTTAATGACATGCTGAAAAAGTTATTTTTAGTACTATCAATGATATTTCTCTGACTGTACTGGTTACAAATGCCTTCATGTCCTTCAGCTTATAGCTGTTTCATATGCTGTCATAATCCTATCTTCACTGTCTATTAAATGTTAGAATATGTGTTGATTCCTGAATTGCTTACGACTAATAATAACAATTCTACTGAATAAAGTGAATTTCATGCTAATGGAGTGCAGTAAGCAGATCGTGTAATATTGCGAGTGCAGTAATAGTACTAGTAAAATACGTAGTATTATAATTGTTCAGTTTTTTGAAAGAAATTCTAACTATAAAATTATCAAATTATTGTTGTTATTTTGTTGCTTTAATGTCGATGGTAGAGCTTTATTTTCTGTGGCGACCGGAGCCCAGTAGTTTACTGCAGGCTAGGTATTTTGCCAGTACAGTGTTTACGTTCATAAAAAAGTTACATTAGTACCATTGGTGAAATTAAGTGATGGGTCAATTCTCAATTGTTCCGACTGATTATTGACATTGTCATCGGAAATTTATTCTTTTGCACAATGAGTTAGTTCTAAAACCTAGCAAGTTTTCCAAGTGCTCAATTTACTGAAAATCACGTTTGCCCATCAAGGCTTTCTGTCTTTTAACTGCTTGAAAGAATTAGAATTTTTCCAAATGGTAATTTCATAATTATATCCGTGAAATTGATAATACTACTGGAAAGTCTCAGCTATCATACAACATACCGTATTTCGTTAAGCAGTCCTAATGTAATATAAATATACTGTATACAGCAAATTATTATACTATCCTGAACGAATATTCACTTTGGTTATTGCCTTTGAAATGTCACAAATATTGCAGAACCAGCACCGATGCCAGTTGCTCCCATAGCTGCATAAAATGGTGGCAATAATGATAGCACAATTCAGAATTTTTCGATAACTTAAAAAATACTATGCCATGTCATGTGAAATTTTGACATAAAAATCTTATTTCAACTAGTTACCTAATTTATATCATAGTTTCCCTATAAACTATTTGATTAAACTTTTATGATGAAAAGTATAAATTTGTGTTGGCAATGGGTGGAAATGAAGACAGCACAACTTGAAAAAATTTAATGTAAAGGCGCAATGATGTAGGTCTAATCTCTTCTTCTTATAGTTTTGTTTGGCCGCAGCGGTATAACCTGTCAACGAGGGGTGGAACATTGGAGATATAAACCTTTAATTCCCATTTCCTAACATGGGAAGACAGTGTGGGTTATCTGAAAGGAAAAGGGTCAAATAAGCTCATTAAATGAAGATGGATACACTATATCTGAGATATCTAGGAAGGTTAGCAGATCTAGAAAGGTGGTAACTAACTTTTTGAAGAACCCAGAAGAATACGGAAAAAAGAAGTCTCCTGGCCGCCCTTCAAAACGGAGCCCTACAGCCCGCCGCCGACTTCTCCGTGCTGCGTCTCGGACAGGAGAGGGGTCAAAAAGCCTGCAAACATCCCTGCAATTAAATGTTACACCGAGAAGAGTGCGACAGATCCTGGGTTCATCTAAGAACTTCAGTTATTAGAAGAGAAAAACTGCACCAGCACTCACGAAAGCACACAAGGCAAAACGCGAATTAGCGTGGCCTGCGCATTATCAGGCCGCCCCCACTGTCCGGCCACCGGACGCCTCTTTGTTTGTATGAGCTGGCTTTGGGTTTGGGGCTCTGGGTAGCCCCTGAGTTGGAGGAAATGCCACTCTAAAAGTGGATGAGACCTTTTGGTCCAACGGCATCACTGAGAGGAGATGAACAGGCTGGTGCCATAGCTGGGTACTCAGTCCTCTGCAGTCTACTCCTCTCTCTCTCTCTCTCTCTTCCATCAGGTAGTACCACCTGATGCTCTTTTCCTTTCCTTTCTCTTCTTCCTCTTTTCGGCCAAAGCCTGTATTGGTGATGGCAGGGTCTGGGGCGCGTAGATAGCTGACCGCTTTCGTAGCTATCGTTACTGTCGATTTGCTTTTACTTTATCATGCTTTATACTACCTTCTTAGTTCATGGGATTCTTTGTTTCTTCTTTGTATACTTCTGTATTTATCTGTACATTACTGTATATTTATGTTTTTTATTTTTTCTCTTTCTCTCACTTTCTGGGGATGTTGAAAGCAACCCGGGACCTGGTCGGGCTCGGGGGTGTCGTCTCC
>LQNS02277275.1:3740523-3752194 GCA_001587735.2 Parhyale hawaiensis | reverse complement strand
TTCCATATGTGCTATCTTTATTTCCATCCGATTTGCACCCACAAACTATTATTTTCGTGGTAAAATTTTGAAAAGACAACGAATACAATAATGATTATAAGGAATCGGTAACTAGTTAAAGTAACATTATTCAGTTAAAATTTCAACGATATTGATGCAGTATTTTTAAACTGATTACAAAATTTCAAAATGTGCTATTATTATTGCCACCACATTAGGTGTGTTTTCACGGAGCATGAGGTCCTTCAAAAACTGACGCACCTGAATGTCTACAAATCCTCCGGCCCAAATGATTTTTCCCCTCGTGTCCTGCGGGAAATGGCCTCAGTCATCTCGACGCAGCAGCGGAAAATATTCAATCGGTCTTTAAGCACCGGAGAAGTTCCACTGGATTGGATACTTGCTATTGTAATCCCAATTCACAAGAAGGGGATAACAAAAATCCCAGTAAATATCGATCAAGTAGTCTGATCTCGGTTGTCTGTAACGCAATCGAATCCCTCATGAAGAAGTGTATCACTTCCCTCCTTAGGAGGCACCAGCTCATTCCCGACACCCAGCACGGCTTCCGTAATATAAGAAACTGCCTAACTAACTTAATGGATTTTTTTAATGTTACGGAAATCAGAGAGAAATAACGAAAAAAATGTTGACTTCGTTTACTTAAACTTCCAAAAGGCATCTGATAATGTCCCCCATCAACGGTTGATGAAGAAACTGGAAGCCCACGGCATTCAGGGAGACTATTCACTCTGGATCAGTACTTGGCTCACTGGTCGGCAGCAGCGAGCGAAACTGCAAGGAGAGACGAGCCTCTGAGCGCCGGTTTCATTGGGGCATTCCGCAGGGTAGCGAGCTTAGTCCCTTCTGTTCATGATTTGCATCAATTATCTTGATCTTAACATCCTCAGTAAACTCAGTAAATATGCAGACGACGTTAAATTATGCTATTTTGCCAGAAATAGAATTGAGCTCCAACAAGACCTATACCACCTCGTGGCTTGGTCTGCAAATTGGCATATCAGCCAAACACCTTGGCCAGAGAAGGAGAACTCCTCGGCCCAATTGGAAATGAATGGGATAATACTAGCAGCTGTCTTAAAACAACGCTTCCTCGGAATAACCATCACAAATAAACTACAACACAGTCATCAAGTTGAAAGGAGTAGCAGAAGGACAAGCAGATTATTGGGATTCATAACCAAGAATTTTCTATAAAAATCTAAGAACATAATAATTCGACTGTACAAAGCAATATTGCACAAGCATTTAAAATTTGCCGTTCAATTCTGGCCGCAACATAAATGTAAAGATCAACAGACTGGAAAGAATCCAACCCAAAACAACGAAATTGATACCTCAGCTGTGATGCCATGAGAATGTCGCTTTCAGGAAGTGGGACTCATCCCTCTCGAACAAAGATGATTGAGGGCCAAGTATTAGAAACAGTCAAGAACTTGAATGGTTTCAACGACGTACTGTAAATACAACCGAACTCGTTGAGAGAGGCGAAAAAGATCGCTTGCAACCACCGGCCGGAAACTATTCTCAAGCAGTTTTTCCCATACTTCATAGCGAACATTTGGCGTGGACGACCCTCCGAAGTTGCTGGTGCAAAGTTGATCAATGCTTTAAAAATCGTCTTGACAAATATTGAGAGCAACATCCTCCACAGTTACGAACTCCTCTAAGAATACCAAACTCCTAACGGCCAGAGCTTCTAAGCCACCGTAATCCATATTTCATGCCACGACTAACTTAACGTCTCCAAGCTCACCGGATCTGCAACATTTAATTTTTGTGTTTGCGCGATTAACTCCTTGCCTGACTTTGATTTTTTATCTCCTTTCCTCCCCCAGAAGTCTCCATGATTCTGAAGTAATGGCGATAGCTTCTAGAGGGCCAGAGCTCAAGTCCACTCTGCTCTCTGGGATTGGGCTTGTTTTGGAAGCAAAGAGCGTAGCGAGAGGACTCATGGGAAACTAGCATCAAAAAATGACGTCAGCAATGACATCACATTGACGAATCTATGCCTGAGCATCCAATGAGTATTTTAACTAATTTTCCCATAAAAATCGTCGTAAATTGTGATTTTTATCTCTTAAGCACATAAAGAAATGAAGAGGATAGACACTAACAGATCAATAAGCAGTAATCTGTAGAAAATTGTAGTGGAAGGTGGTGGAAACTGTCACGGCACTAGCGGCAAATTTTGGCCGGTATGGCGACCTGATATAATTTCTTATTTGAACTGAAGCCCTATTTACTCATAATATTTAGTTCATAGTGCTCTTCACAGAACATTTTTAAACATATCACCGCATTTTTTTTACTTGATTCTTTCAATCTCCCGCTTCTGACTGGCCAGCTACTTGAGCAGCAACCACACACAAAACACTGTAAAATGTTGTCGTCAAGTACTGTGGTTTCTGTCGCGTACAGAGTATAACGCTGCTTATATTTGTTGGTAAGGATTAAAAACGCAACCTACGAAGGCCTGAAGTCCCACACTCAAATACTTCGACTCGTCGTGACGCCTTTCAGCTACATGCGGTCACGGCTAAGTTTCATTTTAGACCCAGTGAGTCCTCCCGTTACACTCCTCACTCTCTGGGCCTGTGGGTACGTCTACGGCCAGCTTTCTGTTCTGTTCTAAACAGATCATCGCAAAAATTTAGCCATTTACGCTTCGTGATATACCTAAGAATTCGCGTAAATTTTATTGAAATCCATTCTTAACTTTTTGAGGTATGGTACTAGGAAAAAGGGGAGACAAACCAACAAACGGTTCAACGGATCTTTACCAAAAGTTAACCATCTGTTACTCCTAACATGCCTCACACCCCCTGTAAATTTCGTGAAGGTCCGTTCATAACTTTTTGAGTGATTTCGATGATAGACAAACTATAGCAGACAGACAGAGACAAGCAGATAGACAAGGAGACAAACTTAACAAAAACATAACCTTCTTGGCCGTGGTAATAATAGAAAATGCGTCATCTGAAACTGTTTCAGCCGGAACAACAGGGATGGTAACATATAATTCATATGCTTAATATTGCATGAAACTCACTATCTTTTATCTATTGATAGTCTCTTGTTTTGTGTCAAATAGGTATGTATCCAGAAAGAACAATTGCTAACTGGATTACCAACTTGCGAGTGTCCTGTGGACAACTTTACCAACAACGTATTATTATGTAGAGTACTGTGCCACTGCATTAGTTCCAATTTTCATCGCCCATCCCATTCGCACGAGCGTTTTCTAATTGCCCAGCAAATTGGAGCGTGTAGAGGAAGCTGATCTTCCATCAGAATGGATTAACAGAGCGAAACTGCTGATAAGCTCATCAAGTTCTTCCTGGCTGCCGAATGCCAAATTCTATTCTGTCGGAATAACGCAGAGCAGATGTTCACAGCTGGTACAGAGGCCAGTTTGTCACTGCACAGCAACACTTCTGACTCTAAACCAGGACAGCATTGTAGCAGTGGGGCAGAGATATGAAATTTCTGGAACACATTCTGCCCTTGTTTTGTGTGAAAAAGCTTTAGCTTTCTCAAAACATTATGTAATTGGGCCGCAGAGAGGAATTGAGCTGCATCAGCACCGAGCATAACCCTTTACCGGTCAGGTGAGACTCAAAGTCCACTCTCAATAACTATTTGCTCTAGAAAAATTTACGTCTGAACGTTGTATGGTGAAGCAGTGAAAGTGCCTCAACAAAGCCCTCGCCAGCATTAAGCTACACTTTGAAGGGACAGTACACAAAAAAAATGCCAGATTGTAAAAATGTCTGTCAGTGGAAAGTCAACAATGACATTGCTGCTAAACTTTCTCATGTCTGCCAAAGAGTCAAACATAAGCGGTTTGAACAGAAGGCACAATAGGCTCGCCACACCTCAACCATATCTGCCAGAGAATGACGAGCATACCGTGAATATTATGTGCCAATACTCCTCATGTCTGTCCCAGAGTTCTCAATAAACTGTCCTTACAATGGAAGACACAATAGATTCACAGCACCACAACGATATCTGTCAGAGAATGAAGGGCATACCATGAATATTATGTGGCCAATACTCCTCATGTGTGCTCCAGAGTTCTCCATAAGCTGCGCTCACAATAGCAGGCACAATAGGTCGGCCACACAGCAACCAAGTCTGCCTGAGAGCACCGCAGAAGACACCAGATGGTGGAAGGACATCAGCGTCGCTGTTCGTTGTGATTGTCTTCATCAGTCACGGCGAGGACGGCTATCGAGCCCTGATGGCGGCATCGCTTATGTTGTCTCTCTCGGGCTGATGTTCCTGTTTGGAACCGGACCCTTGTTGGCATCAGGGATGGCATTACCGACGCAATTCTTGACGTTCCCTCGGAATTGGGGGTATTTTTTATTCATAGAACATGGGTCAACATCAGCTGTGGTTATGACGCTCTTTGCGAGCCATTCATGACTACTGCTTTTGTTTCATCACCAGGTTATTATTAACACCATGTTGCATGGGTCCTGGTTCTTCCATTACATACTAATGATACGAAGTTCAGGGTGGATAATGGAGAACATATTTTAGCACCTCGAACGATTAGAGCCTACCTAGGTATAGTAGTAAAATTGGGTTTTGTTTTGTGTCCGTGAGTAATTAAGTTTGAATTCTTGCTAGCCAGCTATATCTTGTTGTTACAGAGCCAATAAAGAGTTAAAATCAATATTGAAAACAGTATTTCAAGACTCACATACTTGTATATGGCCATAGCTAGGGCCTACTCATTTATTGCGTGTATGAAGAGCATCTATTATTAACGTGCAGGCAGTGTGCTCTCACTACGTAATTTAAATGTATTTTTTTAGAGCAAAGAAGCAATTAAATGATACCTTCTGACACAGCTTAAGAAAGTGGGTCGATACTTGTGGGCCGCAGCTCAAAAATAATCATTCTTCGCTGGAAAAAAGGAAAAAAAAACTACTGGAGCTGGATAATGAAATGTTTTGCATAATACTGTAGCAGGCAAAAACATAAGAGAACGATTTTCATTATTTCAAAGAAAGTTTAACCATGTGGAGTAGGTTAATGAATCTTTTGATGGGGCCTTAAGGAATGTATTTAACATATTTCTACAAATTATCAGGACAATTATAACTATATTTAATACATTAGAGCAATCTAACAAATAATAACAAACGTGACGATCGTCTCTAAAACATTCTCACATTTACCCCGGTCATCTGGCAACATTCAATTTCGTGTACATGACTTCTAGAACTGCCACTCTTTCGATTACACCATTCTAGAAACATGGCACCTCACGAGAAAGTTACTCCTGAGCTGCGGGAAGAAATTGTTAAGCTAAGGACCTCAGGAAGGGCTCTTTTGGCCATATCAAGAGAGGTAAACTGATCCCAGAGCGTTGTTTCTCGTGCTTTGAAGCTCTAAGATGATGAAAGAAACAGCTGGAATCACCGGTATCTGAAGGCTGCCCTCGAAAAACCACCATACGAGTTGATAAGATTTTGAAACGCTATGCCCAGATAGATCCTTTCGGAACTGCAGCGAGAATTTCCAGAAAGCTGAAGGTCAATAACAACATAGAAGTCTCTCGCTATACAGTTTCTCGTCACTTCAATGCATGTGGGTTAAAGGCACGCAGTCCTGCCACTAAACCACTCATCAGTAAGAAGAATAAGAAAGCAAGACTTGAATATGCAGAGAGGCACATCGTTTGAATAGATGAAGATGTCGCCAACAGGGAATTTCGTCACGTTTAGCTGTTTGATAATATTGTGCTTTCTACAGTCAAACGTAATAAAACTCAAGGATCAAAACACAAAATAACAGTAAGAAATTGTTCTTTCAAATGTGTGTATATATATATATATATATATAATAAAATAATGTAATAAAAATCATCGTGTAGTTGTATATATACACTTTTTTATGTTTATGCATCTCTATATCAATTTGTATCGTGCTCTCAACAAAATAAATGAACGAAAAATACGCCAAATTAGAGATATGAGATTTTGGTGATTCTGTTGCCTTAAGGTGAAAACTAATGGCCAAAAATTTTACCAGGCTGCAGAATATGTCTAAATTAGGAATCATTATCTTGAAAATCGAATGTACTTTTTGCTCTGTCCACGCTGAACTCTTAATTGACACTGAAGATATTTTACAAGTTCTATTAGCGTTCTCATAGAGTCTGATGGATATTATTTTCTCCCTGTGTCGAAACTTTATTTGTTTACAGCTCACGATGCAAAAGTTAAGAAACTGATCAACTACGCAAACGGGAAGCTATTGTCAAGGTATAGTAGACGTAGGTACCAATTACTTCTTATCATCCTTAACTTTTAAATTGAATGCACTTCGTGTTTAGCAAACACTGAAATACAAGCAATGAAGTTATTAACAGTATCTCTTAGCGATTTCATGGATTCTGGTTCGTACTATCTTTCCACAGCAAAACTTCGTTTACCCTATAATCAGGACGCGTAAATGGAGTTGATGATCAACGAAACAAAGAGAAAACTATATTTGAGGGTGCAGAAGAAGCAGCACTTATTTTTCCAACTTGCTTGCTTCTTTTGAAGAGAAGCTCTTCACTTGAGTATTTAAATTTCAATCTATTAAAGCATCTCTCTGTATTAAGGTTAAATGGCTAAAGTTTTAACTGGTAATTTTGAGTGCTTACTGGCAAAAATTCTTCTGTTTTCTATGTCGCCTTAGGGGAGGAAAGATTTTGCAGCTCTGCTGAATAGAAACCGAGAACACTCATCTCTCTTGATAACTTGGGCAGGCCGTTATAGTGCATTGCATCCTTCACAAGTATATTATAATAACGAAAGTATGGTCATTGAAGAAGTGTGATTACAAATTCCTTGTCATCTAATGACTTAATATTTACTATTTTTTTATATCATGATTTTGTGCAACTTGTTTGAACATAAATAAGTACAAAGCTATAGCTTAAGCAGTAATATTTCAATATGAAGGCGATGTTGATTTCTTGTTCAACGAGTATGGCCGCTTCTACAGCACCTTGTGGTACGGGTAGCAAGACATACCCACTTGCTGTCAATAAAACAGCACACAGCTTCTGGACAGAGTAGCACGGGCAACGACTATATCCGATGTCAACTTAGTAGTCACCACTGAAACATATACCAAGACTACTTTCGAACTAATATTCGTCTGCCAGACAAAAAGCTATTCATCTATTTAACCATCCATTCAGTCAATCACTCTTCAGTAAATTTAAATTAAATGTATTGCTTACAGAGTGCCACTGCTACCGAATATATAATTAGACGTGCTTTATTTCCAGTGCCCCTCGATTAATTATTTCCTTACAAATGGATCAGCCCGCATAACATCAATCTCCTGGAATGAGCAATCCTGATGTGAAATATGACAGCGATAGATTTTTTTTTAACACACGTCACTCAGTTTTCGTTGAATTTGAAAACTGTACCCACAACAGCAGCGTGCCATGCCTGACTCATGTGCTCGAGGTGCCGAATTCCAGCGACAAGCCTGTCACGGGATCTTTGTCGCGTCCGGCGGGCTGAGTCGACAATTGTTTGGTATGCGGAAGCTGCGCGGGGGCACCTGCCTGACCAGGAATGGGAGGGCTCGGGTCGTTGCACCTTCCGTTTCGGCGCCATAGTTCTTAGCGACCCGTGGTCGGCTGCGGCTCTACTTACTCCTCTGGGGCCAGTTGGCCGTTATCTGGAGCACGAACCAGTGCATGTGGGTTTCCCAGGCCAGGGTACAGTCAAAGTTGACTTTACCTTCACTTGACTGTTTCCATATGATGAAAGGTGTCGTATAGGTAATGCAATATGTATATTACTAAGTCTTTATATATCTGTTTATTCAATTTCTGTATATTTATCTACGTCGTGAGTTCTGCCCATCTGCGGGTTTGGTCCTCAAGTGCCGCCAAGAGTGTTTCAGGCCCTCGGCAGCTGTTAGGCTTGCTTCAATTCCTTGTTAGTTCCAGGACCAAAAAAATGCATTTCTTTACCAGACAGATCTGTCATATACATAGCTACTACCGAAGTTGTTATGAAAGAACAAAGAAACAATATCGATGGTACACTCATTTATTTATAATTGTATTATTTTTTTTTTGCTAGCTTACACAGCCGTTAAAAAGACTTCAGGTTTCATACAAAGGGAAATACGGAGATGATTAAAGTTACAGCTAAAAACTAGTTTTCCTGCTGGAATATATTTAATCTGGATTAGCAGTGCATATTTTTACCCGATTCCAGCTCCGCTCTAGGTGCTCACAAGCGGTTTCATGATCAGAAAACAGTGTTTGGCCCTTCATGTCCGCTCTTTTGAACTATTCGGCTACTGCGACTCAGCAAGGCAAGAAAACTACTCACTGTAGCACCAGTCGGAGCTGCGTCAAGCGCTGTCCACACTACCGCAAGTGCGTGCGGTGGTCGTCTGCGCGATTTGATAGAACGCGGCGAGAATTCATCCGGAGAACACAACTCTTTTGCTGCATACACAAAACGTTCCGATTCGTTCTACGTTCTTTGAATTATTTCTGTCTGCGTGCATTCGATTACTGCGGTGGTCAAAAGTATGCGTCCAGCTATAAGAGGCGGCTTACGGTGTGAATTTGTCCTTTCATCAAACCTGGCGTAACTTTGGGTTGGTTGCATGCAGTGGTACACAAATAATAATCTGACTGTCAACACGTGCACATCGGTGTTTATCATGAGGAATGTTTGGTACAGCCACATTGAACTAGACAATCTGACCCATATTGTTACAACTTGCTCGGAGCTTCAGTCTTGAGCCTTTGACTTACGACAACTGGATATCAGACATCATTCGCAAACCGAATGCGCTTGAGACTGTCGAAAACTTACCAAGATTGAGTATTTGATCGCCTCTGGCAGCTTGCGTTTAACGGCTGAAACTCAATAAAAATGATGAACTGAGCACACAAAATCCACATTGCAGACAAGTAAACACAAAGGATTATTTCGTTGAGCTTGGGAGGATCTAATATGACTCGTCGCTTTTATGAGAGTTCATGTCAACGATTGGCAGAATGAAGTAAAGCCTTACCTGAGACGCTTCAACCAAAGTGAATCAAGTTGAACCAAAATTACGGTGAAGAAGGTAACATCATTCTGTGGAGAAGAACATCATGTCGCAAAGTAACGTATTTACAGAAAGACAAGAATGTTTCAATTTTTGTTAAATATTTTCCTTAATTCGAAACTCTTTTCGAAAGCCCAACGTCTATATACATCTTACAATCTTATGGCTCCTTTCATAACCCATATTCGTGAAAGATTGGACAAATCTCATGTCTCTTGTAGTGCCAGGGTCAACACAACACCGCAGATGCGAGTAAAACGAAGAATATTTACAAAACAATCCACTTAGGCACATCTGTGGGCGTTGTCTGAGAATTTAGCTTGACGAAAGCCCCATCCCCACACATCTGTCGGGATGCCTCTGGCGCGTGGAGGTGAGTGTTTGCCAGGCTGTGAACAGTTGCTAGGCAGGCCAACAGCACATGTGTTTGCTTTCTCTAATACTGTTTGCCGAGAGAATCGCTCCAGAAAGGAGCCTTAGGTATCCGTCC
Source organism: Parhyale hawaiensis (assembly GCA_001587735.2). Classification (NCBI taxonomy): domain Eukaryota; kingdom Metazoa; phylum Arthropoda; class Malacostraca; order Amphipoda; family Hyalidae; genus Parhyale; species Parhyale hawaiensis. The sequence continues at coordinate 3,742,578 of LQNS02277275.1, read as the reverse complement.
AAATGAGGTGTTTTAGCGTGAAAGATCTCGTGGGTATTAGCTAAGTTAAGGTTGTAATAGCTGCACGGATGAAGATCTAGGCAAGTCTCTAGCAAAATATATAATTATTATTTTCAACAAATTGTTAATTAGTGCGACAAGCTAAAACAGAAAGGAGCAGAGCATAAAATCGTCGTGGGAATGTAAGTAAAATTTTCTGAGGGTGCCATCGTTTCAAATAAAAGTAAGTAGTGGTACAGAATCGTTAGGGCTCACAAAAGTTTAGTTTGCTAAATCAAGTTTTCTTACTTGACCAGAACAGGTTGCTATATCTTTTTCTGCCCCAACTCTGAAACTGAGGACAGACACCGAGTGGAAAGTCATACTGCAACGTACACAGTCTAAAGGGCAGCTGTTCTTACACTTCTTGAGGTCGTAGGGCACTTCAATTTCACTACGTTAGGAGCAGAATTCCGAGGATAGTGTTATACTTAAGGCAGATATATTGGAAAACAGTGAAAGTGTTTTAAAAATTAACAAGAAAAAAGCTGCATACTGCTATACCATTTTATGTGTACAAAGAAGTAATCTGATAATTTACATATTAAGTGTGTACTAACGGAAACAGCGCTATATCCGCACTGAAATGATAGAATACCGAATTTTAATTAAATTCCTGTTTTGAATGGACGCCTACATATTTCTGGAATGCCTCAGGAAGCACTTGAGAATATGCGTAAGAGCATAAAATTGCCTAAATAGGGGCGCCTTGACATCTCAAAAAGTGCATAAAGGTACCTTTTTACTCGGGTAGCTCCGCAAGTGCACCTATACATCTCCACAGGCGCACCTAAGCATCTTCACGAGCGCACCTAGCTATCTCCACAAGCACATTTAGGATTCTGTATAGGCGCACGTAAGCTTTTTCACGGGCGCACCTATAGGCATCTCCATAGGCGCAAGCGGGAATCTCCATAAGCGCACTAGTGCGTTGTTTAGACGCACTCTTTCAAAACCACAACTACTCGCGCGCAGTCTCCGAGAACCACTGATACTTGGGCGCACCCAATGAGAACATTACTACTCGGCGCACCCTTTGAGAACCACCGATTGTTGGGCGCACTCTTTCAGAGCCACTGCTACTCGGGACGCACCTTTTGAGAACCATTACAACCATTACTACGTAGATTCACCCTTTATCAACCACTGGTACTTGGACGCACCCTTTGAGAACCACTGCTGCTCGGATCCGCAGAGCTTGAGAACAGCTGCTTAACAGACGCACCTTTTGAGAAGCAGTGCTAGTCGGAAGCACTTTTTGAAAGCCACTGCTGTTCGGACATACCCTTTGAGAACCACTGCAACTTGGATGCCCTTTTTGAGAACCACTGCTATTCGGATACACAAGCTGAGAACCACTGCTACTCGGATGCCCTTTGTGAGAACCACTGCTATTCGGACACACCATCTGAGAACCACTGCTACTCGGAGGCGCTTTTTGAGAACCACTGCTACTCGGACGAACCCTTCGACTGAAATCAACATGTGCTTCATTTCAAAAGAGAAACATTCCACTTGCTGGTTATTTCAGACATTGCAATCACTGGGTGATGCAGGACCTATGTACCATCTCATGAGAGTGTCCTATGGATAGCATTCGTGTATGACAAAACTGTAATGATTTTTTTTAATACTTTTCCTTAATGCAGCTCACCTTCAAGAAATTAAAGTGTACCTGGTAGCAGCTATTAGAACAGATGCGGTGTAATATTGATTTCTCAATGAATTTTTCAAATACTCACCTTAGTAACGACCAATCCTGTATGACGCGCTCGATCTTACACGGCTGTATCATTTCGAATTTATGAATATCATCTGCTTTTACCAAAGGGATCTTTTCGGTTTGAGTGCCTATCGAATTTAAATGATTTTTTTATTCCAAAGTATGTATTTTGATGTGGAAAACCCTAAAATAATAACCATTTTGTGGAGAAACCAATACTTATGTGTTTATTTTCTATTTTTGTTTCTAATTTTCTCCCATTAGGTGTAATCTAACGTCCAATGAATCCTTAC
>LQNS02277275.1:3696432-3714223 GCA_001587735.2 Parhyale hawaiensis | reverse complement strand
GCTCAGGTCACTCAGCTGGAACGCTCAAGTCCGACCCATGTATCCAAGATACCGTCATCGGCACCTGAATTTTCTCCTATCTTATTCCCATAGAGCGTGACAGGGAAGATATAATATATAAATAAAAACACGACGTGAATTATTATATAGTACTGATTAGATGAAGTGTCACGAATTCCACTACAGATAGCAGAGCTGATCTTTGCAATGGCGTACTCTTTCGTTGTCACTTAATCTAACTTTGCCGCCTTGCAGCGTCAACTAGAAGCTTTCTGTCACACTGCCGTAGTTCAGCAACATTGCACACTAATTTTCTACAGCTATGATAGTTGTGAAAAGTAATCTAGACCTACATCTTTTTTTGTGAAATAATTTGCTAGAAAGGACTCGCTTGAACTGATAGTTTGAGTACACCTGTCGCTTAGTTTGTGGAAATGGCATGCGTTACAGCTACTGCTATAATTGGAAACTTATAGGCAGTTATCGGATATAATCCGCGGCAACCTATAAACACAGGGAGATTGAACATGAATTTCCGACAGGCCACCAAGCATTGCCAAAGCACAAGTTTAACTTAGTCATAACTTATCATGACAAACGTGGAAATATTTTAATGGCCATTAATAGAACTTCTTCGCTTGCAAAGCCGATATCTTTAACAGCGATGACTTAGGACTTTTTTATATAATATATCCTTCGCAACCGCTGGCCTCGTCAATGTAAAGAAGGTCTTCGTCTATAGTGCAGCCTCCTGCCCTTAAGTGTAGCTAACTCTGGACAGCCACGCTTGCTTACCTTGGTTGTTGCTGAGGATCACCGCTCTAACTCTTCCCATTTCCATGTATTTCCATAATATATCACGGTAGGGGAGCAGAGGATATTAAGCTTGTCGACTGGTTTGGGTAAAAGGAACTTTCAGTGCTACCGTTGGAAATTAGTTGCTTGCGCGTTGCATGCGCTTCCCAGACACAGAAATTACGACTGGCATCAAAAAATCAATTACGCCTGCGAGGCGCTGAGAGCAACGAGGCTTTATACAGGCCTTTTCTTGGGCAAATCTGTAGCCATGGAGCCAATGTAATCCTGAGCCAAGCAGACGCGAGAAACACAAAGTAATGATCTCTATAAAGGTGCCTTACTCTCTGGAATGAAGATGGAGAGTATTTCCCGCTGATGGAATTAAAGCTTACGCAATTGCGGGGAGGAAATGCCGAGCTGCATACCCTCGCTGGAACGCGAGCATCGATGAACCTTGTCAAATTGTTATTGCTTTTGAAACCCGAAATATGATTATTCCACTTCTTACCAGCCATACGATTCTTTGGGCATAAGTATTCTGTTTCGCAATCGTGAAGTATTTGTTTCGTTTCGTTTAATAATATTGTTCTACATCACTAAGAACATGGTAGTGTGTTTTTCTTAAGATAAGGATTTTGTAACGGTCAAAGTTATTGATAATTCTATAAATTATTCTGTCTTTCGAGGCTTGGAATTTTTCCGATCTACTTAAATCCTCATGTGTACTTCTTTTCTTCAGCTGTAGACGACGTGACGTCATGCCGCGGTTCGCCTGCTTACGAGTTAGTTCTACTTAGTTTTCCTGAATCGACAGTTCTTAAGGTCATATCTTAATAAGAGTCCTTAACTAGAGTTAGTTCAACTGAACCAGCGCTCCCTTTCAGTCAGTTCATCTCAACACGGTTCCATGCAATGCCACGATACAAACTCTATTTGTGAGCCGTCGATGTCAGTCGTCCTTACGACTCTGACGGGAGGAGGGAGCGGACCAGTGCACTCGGTGCTTCTGCAGCGCTCCTGTGCGGTGACCTTCTCTTACTTCGCAGCAGTGGTGACGTTCCCCTTACCCGTTAATCTAGCTCTTATACTTAATCATATTACTATCAAGTTAAGACCGTCTGTCCCCCTTACATTGCAAATTCTTCATCTTTTGAATTAACCTGGGGCAGCCTCGATAAAACTTGGAGTTCTCCTAACTATAATCAGCTTATTAATTGTAGGCTATTAGGCGGAGAATTCCTGCTCAAATCTATCACTTCTTCCTTAGATGGCTTTACGCTATCGCTAAACTTCTTACTTAACTTTCTAGAGGCTGTTCCCAGAGTTTTCTCTATTTCTTATGCTAGACGAGGATTTGTCCCACTCAAGCCGCGTAAGGGTGCGTAAGGGTCAGAATTTATTGAAATTAAGATTTGTGTAAGAGCCTTAATAGTTATAACTTGCTATACCCTCGTGAAAGTTATCCGAAATTGTCCCTTTATGCTTAACCTGATCGCTTGTTTGTTGCAGTATATTTTCTGCTGGCTGCTGCTGTCGATGTTCCCCTCCTTCGCTAGAGGCTCCTGCTCTTGCCTGCTGCCCATCTCTGCCTTTCTCTAAGTTTGGTCAGCTTAGCTTCCGCTGAGCCCTGGTGTTGCTTCGAGTGACGATTTACGAGGTGCCCTCATGTGCCCTGCCTCCTGAAGAGCGCGTTCGATTGACCTCCCAGAGGTCGGTGTGTTGGCTTCGTCTCGGTTTCATTACCAAGTACTTGCGCTTTAGTTTGAAGTAAGCCATCATCGATGCCGCTCCACGAGCGCGTTGGGCAAACCCTCTGCTGTCTTAACGCTGAAACTGTAACGGCTAAATCTCAAACTTTACCAGCGCCTCGGGAACTGTATCGGCAAATCTGTAACTGTACCAACGACTCTTGATACTGTACCAGCGAATCTTAAACTATACCTGCGAGTCTAAATTTGTAACTGCAAATCTCAAACTGTAACTGCTAATTTGAACACTGTAACCGCAACAAACTCTATCAAATCACTTAATCAAATTTTTATATGTTGCCCACTTCCAACGTTTATTGATTGCTAACTGCGAAAACTATTGCTGTCTAAATTCAAAAGTTCTAAGCTTCCAGCTTCTTAAATCTTAGCTATTTTACTTGCTTTAGGTATTTACGCATCGCAAATTGCCCTACTTTGCAAACCTACTTGAAATTAACTTTAGCCTATTACTGTGCGTTTAGAAAATTGCGAAGCTTTATTGTTCGTTCTCGCTGCAGCCTCCTTTGAGGCTCTTTGTGAGGCTTTTTATCCCTTTCGCAAATAAATGAATTTAAATTCTTTTCTGTGTATTGCTTAACAACTGCTTTGTGACGCGAACTATTCCCTATTGAGAACGCAAATTTTTCACAATTTTTCGCGGCTAATTTATTGTCTGATTAATACTTCATCTCTGAGTTCCAAGACGTGGTGGTAGGCACCATTCATCAATAAAATTGTAGCTATCAATTTATTTCCTTATGCACCAGAGCAAGCAACGGGTTGGAAGGAGAGTAAAAGCACCGTCTGAAGCTGCGATTGCAGGCTGAAAAGTATTGTTACGCTATTGATTAAAAGTAATAACTGTGCCTTCAAGTAAACTAAATTAACAAGTCTTGTAAACCTAAAACTTTGTTTTGTCGGTTGCAGGCTATGACATCTCTAAACACTGATGAAGTGAAAAATTATTAATTCAGTGATTTAGCTCTACTTAATGTAAAACTATATGATGCTTCAGAGTATATTTATATTTTCATTGTGTAATCCTAAATCGTTGTCTATTCAGCAATCATTGAAACCAGTTACTGCCTAATAAAAGTTTTAATTTCGCTTTTCTAAAAAGAAATCTATTATCATCCAAGTGCTCAGTGCATGAGCAAGTTCAAGTAACAGCAGCGCAATAGCACGAAACGGCAAATCATTATTTCCAAGATCAGTACATTTCACCTCTATCCAACAAAATTATATTAGAGTACATATATATTTTGTTATTATGCATCGTATTTCGTCTTTATTTTTAATTCAGTTTAAAAATTAAGTTAAAAGTCTATCTGTAACAGCAAAGTAATTGAGAGAATCATGTTGCGAACACTGGCGAATTTTTATAGCAAAAATGAAAAAAATGCACGAACAAAGCGCGAGCTGACACATCGTAAATACGACTTGTTATTTCGCTCACATTCTCGTGACAAAACGATGTTGATGCCACTGCTAGGCGCATCTTCGTAATATGAGCTGCAGAGCCCTGGAAATATTATCTGAATGAAATACACGAGAAACCCTCTCTGCAAGGGACATGCCTCGGTATAGCTTTCATTTACCGCAATAACATTCCTGTGGAATGCCCGACCTGCAATAAAGAATCCCGACATTAATATTGCCCCGACATAAATTAAATATGATGCATTGTGGTGCTCATGCGCGGGCAAATAGCTGGAGCGGAGGAAACTTACGGCAGGTGGCAATGTTCACTCGGCTTTTTCGTCTCCTGCCGAAATAAGACGAGCGTGTTGACGGCAGCGCCGTCGACAGCGACGGTAAAGCGTCGCAAAATCCTACTGTGTCCTCGAGTCAGCATGCCAGGTATGCGCATACGATGCCAGCACCACCATAAAGTTGGCATTTAAATTATTGCGGAGAGGGATACTTTTTCCCAGGCAGATCATGACTCATCACCCACCCAATGGCTTAGTGTTTTCATAAGGCAAATACTTGGAAAAGCTGAGCGTTATTGAGAGGGAAAATCGAGTGAATTCACCACATTTGAAATACAGCTAATGCTGTTAAAATTGCCGCATGGAAACAGCCCAGTGTATGTGGCTGAATCTGAATGTTACAAATTAAATCAAAGTTTTTTTTATTAGCCTTAAGAAAATGAATTAACGTTTTGTTCGGTGATGCTATCCAACATAATAAGACGGCGATCTTATCCGACAGCGGCGATCTTCGACAGTGACATTTTATGATCATTCCACTTTACAAACACAAAATTTATTCTACTTGTCTTTATACCATCGCCTACTGGTCTCCATTCTGAAAGTACTGATCGATTTTTTTTTTTAGTTTATTAAAATAACATAATTTATTGCGTGATAAGGTCAACAAAATTACGTTCATACCTAAAAGTCAGTGAAAGGAACTTTCTGATGCGCCATCATCATCAGGGTATGAAATAGAAATGAGATCAGTTGACACAAAATCCAGTAATTCATATTACTTACATGATCATTCTTCGGACGACATCCAAGTGGTGTCATTCACGCCACCCATCTTGTACAGAGTTGATGCTGCACACCGTGACCAGCGGGACGGCTGGCAGCAATTTCTCCCCACATTGCACGTTGCAGATAGTATGTATCCAGTACTTTTTCAAGTTTTGCAGTCTCTGTACTAGTGACATTTCGAATGTGACGTGACATTTTGCTGAACAACGAACAACCTCTCACCCCGGGCCGCGATATGATAAGAAAAATTGAAATGCACAACCCTATACCTTTTAATATTATTCTATCTGTACACCTATCGGTAAAGAACTTCAAACCAACATTATTTATGGAATTTCACAAGTCCACACCTGGCTCCCCACAGAGTCTAAACTTAAATTGCACCGTATAAGGAATCGAATCATGCCGGGGCAATGCCGCCTACCATAAGGTTCTGTGCACTCCATGAGAGTAAATTCAGTGCTGCAAAATGAGTTATTGTCAAGTTTAGAGCTATTTTTATGAATGAATAAGCCGTGCTTCAATGATTTGCATTTCATCCCGATGAACTACACGATTTCTCTATTCGTTTACTTTTAGTATACTGTAAGCTTACTAAGAAGTAGAGAATATTAAAATGTAGACTGGCCAACCATAAACACCAAGGATCCATTTTACCTTACCTACGAACCGTTCGTATAAGGCCTGAACAGAAACCATTTCTTATTACTCCTTTTTTTAAACAATGCGTTATCTTGTCTTGAAATTAAAATATGTTCGTGCTTTGTTCATTGCGTGTATTTATTTATTCATAAACTGCATATATAGAAGCACGTATTGATAGCTTTATATCTGTTTCTGCACCACGATGACATGTAATGTACGGTAATGGACAGGTATGTAAGTGTTGACCATTTATCTGCCATGATGTGGAAGGGCCTACTGGCCAGTGCAGCTGTTGAACGACCGCTCGCCATTGCATTCATTGCCTGGACTCATTAAGAACACCTTTTCTCTTCCAGTAGCATTTTCTCTTAGTCGGCATCTTATTCTGTTATGTATATTTCCCGTTTATTTTTAAACTAATTGTGTACCCCGACGCAGTGATCTAAAACTACAGCGTTTGGTCATAGTTATAATTGTAAACAGAATAATATGAGTCTACTGTATATGTTTGTATATGCGGCGACAAGTGCACCCTGAAGCCAAAACTGACAGCAAAGAATGCACTGAAAACTCATACCGTTTCTCGCTTGTGGGCCCGGTATTATAGTAAGGAACTGCCACTGTCCAGCTTTGGGACTGTGTATAAGACATTAATCCTGAAAGGCGAGTTTAAACTACCTTAGTTATGAATCCATACCTGACAGCATTTGAATTTTGCATAAACAGCACAGATAACTGTAACTAACTTTACCATATATATACTTCCCTATGTCAGGTGTAGATATGATATAGGAAAGCTTACCTCTTCAGCTGCTACATAATTGGTACAGTACTGCCAGATAATTAGTGTAATTAGTACAACCTGTGAAGTCACGTAGGTTTTTTACCAGCTATACGGAATGTTTTTCTTTTTCCCCGCTACAACGATCATCTAGGCAGTCACAGAATGCCCGATTTCCTTCCTCTGGCCAAATCGCAGAGCTGCAGTCACCACTAAGATCATCTGAACCTGGTAAGCTGACTCAGAACTCTAGTGCTTCAATGCTAACTATTTTTCGCTATTAATATCTAGGCCACATCCCAGCAAGTCTTCAACGTTAAGTTAAAATATTCTCTTGGCCTGTTAGATTGTCAATAAAAGTTCGATTTGACGCAAGAACTCCGCCAGAAGCTTACTATCGAACCTCATCAAGTGACTCTATAAAACCAGCATCCATTCATGCTTTTAAAGGATGGTCGAGATATGAAAGTTTTTGTCGTCTACACTTTCGGCGTGAACTTAATGTAGGGGAGGTGAGATTGACGTATAACTTCTGAAGTTAAGCGCAAAAAATATTCATATCCATTGTAGGCACTAAAAATATACCCACAAACGAAAGGATACTGTCAGCAATCGATGGCAAAACAACTACAAAGCGAAGAACTTGGCCGACGAAAGTAATTTCACATCTTGAGTTCTTCAGAAGACTTCGGTCTGGAGCAGCGATGCTTGGCAGTAATGGCAAAAATGAACATGTTTCGCTACTCAGTTACGGAAGGCTTGATTCTCTGCTGCTGTTCGTGGCAACGAAGAAAATAAGCTTGTTGCTCACATAAACGAGGGACGCTGGCCGAGTCCAGCGCGCTAATTGAAAAGAGAAAAAGGTCTGCAATGGCTTCGTATGGGCCTTTCCATCTGGGCTCCTGAGTCCTAATATCACTTAGACTTTCTTTATCGCACTGCCACTTCCGTGTGGGTTGCACATAACATCGACTTGTGCTCTTTCTCCGGAGGAAGTTCTTACCATTGGATAAAGTCGTGATGGGTACAGGGGTGCGAGTTACTCATATTAAAATGATGTTTTACTGGATCTCCTATATGTCTATTATTTGAGTGCATTGGTGTTTAACGTTAGTTTAGAATAATACCTGCATGACTAGCTGTGTTTACTTTCCGTTTTAATAGCAAGAAAGAAACATTTCCACATTGCACAGTAGTTCTCCCACTTTGGCATTGCACGGTTACCATTTCATTACTCTTTAATTTTTTAAGTAGTAATTGTAAATACAGCATAAGCACAATAACTTCAACAAAGAGGAAATTCGTTGAGATGGGATCGGCCACGATATGCAGCAGTTGGCTATGGCAACACTAACTAGTGACTTCAAAAGCTTCTTAAATTCATCACATAGTGAGCATAGGCGTTGTTTGCTCAGAACGTCCGTATAAATTCTACGATGCTGAATTTTCATTTCCATATTATGTAACTTGTTAATAAGTTTACTCTACAAAATTACCAATACACATCGACTATACGTAAGCAGTGAAGTGTTTCAGCAAGTTTGGCGTTTGGACAAATTCATCTTGTCAGAATAATGGATAATGCCGCTCGTGTGTGTCCGCCTTCATGCAGCCAAGTGTATTTGAGGACTAAAAATGCTTGTTCCTTGTACATGTGTCAAATACACAACTAGATTCTGTTAGTCCTAGAATTGAACATATTCCTAGTTGAGTAACTTAACTGCAATAACGAAAGAGCTCGCAGCGCTTCTATGGATCAATGCTATCGATTTTTAAACATTACAACTGCATGTCTTTCGTTGTATTAATGGGTTATATAATCTAGTTCAGTAGTTCCTAACCTTTTCTACGTCTGGCGTACCTAGAATACTGTACTATGTTCTCGCACTCCTACAAAGTTAATATCTCATGTGATGATAAATAATTAAATTCACTCTAAACTTATACAATAAAATTTAATTTAAATTCTAACAAGCATCATAATCCATGATTTCACATCGACTATTAGGTCATCGCGCAGTTTCTAAGGGAACGAGCACCTCAGTTGGGAACCTCCGGCCTGCATAGAAAGTTCTCTGTGTGGGATAAGCCGCATTATTACTAATATTCCCTTACTTGCTGTCGACAGTCCCATACACTACATCAGCTCAGTCACAACGAGCGCAAAAAATAAATTCTCGCCCACGCTTTGAGCAGAACAGCAGCTGAAATTCTTGATGGAAATCAAGTAAATTCCTTTGGGACTTTGAGCTGTCATAAAAAACTGCGAGCTTAGCGGCTGAGATGTTGCTACTGAACACCAGACGGAATGCAGAACGCAGCGGCCTGCATGCAAGCGAGCGCCTCTCATGAATGCTAACGCGGAGCACTTCCATCAGCTCCATTGGGTCGTGTGGAGCCAGAAGTCCCGTAAGCCCTCGAACAGGTCCTCAGTCCTGAGCCAAAGCGTATTAATTAATCAAAGGCTTCACTGGTTATCCTTCGGCTGGTCGAGAATTGATGAAGTGTTGAAGTCAATTAAGATCTTCTGTTCGACTGGAAGCGAGAGCGCATATGTTCCCTGCACTCAAGTGCTCTGTAACCCTCCAAGACATCTCTCATGTAGGAACTGTAGAGTGTCAGGGTGTGTGGACTTAGCCCACTGTTGTGTTCTCACAGAAAAAGGGATCCTCTTCATTAATGGCGGGCCGGTACTGTGGCTGAAGGTGGGACTGTAAGCCTGACTTCATTCGATAGCGCCGTGTGTAATGTAGATGATAACTAGAATTAATAAAACTCAGAACACGGGGTAGATACACATGATACTGTTTTGATTAATTTGAATACGAACTAACAATTAAATCCCATCTACAGCAGTAATGGTCCCCATAGAATATTGATATGACAGTGCAAGAGCAGTCCGCTAATCTTCTCCCCGCAAGATAGAATTGGGGTGTTTTCCGGGTCCACAAATGCAGTCACACGCCCAACTTGATGCAAGAATGAATAGCTCGCTGGTTGTTGCGATACATACGTAACATCGTTAGCACAGATAGCATAACACACCGACGTGTGAGCTGCTCATCCTCGCATCACGTTGTGCGTGCGAGCGGATGCGTGCACCTAGCTATATTATATGCCCCGCCAACCACAATTTGCCTAATATCTCTTCAATTAAGAAGCTGTCATTTACGTTTAGCCCACCATGATAATATGGCAGTAGGGGTAAGAGAAACAAGGAAACATTGTACAAAACATGATGGAAACATGCGATGGACATGCAAGCCTGAGTAACGCGTTGGAATTTCAAGGACATGAGATTCCATGGGACCCCACGTGTTACCCAGGACCTTATAAAGTAGGCATAAGAGACACTTTCATTTCGTGCTGTCTGTGCTTCCTTGCAGCTGTTACTCCTACAAACACATTATTTTTTCTTCTTTTTCCATTCTTGAGCACATTTGCTGTGACGAAGTGTGATAGGACAATCAGATGATGGCGAATTAAGTTTTAACTAAGTTTTTCATGCTATTTATGAATTAATTATTTTGTTTCAGAACACTAAGTAAGCCAAAGAATTCAAAACTATGTAAAGTGGCTTTGAATAGTGGCAACTTATTGAATAAAATTTCAATATGCGTCGAATATCAGTTTTTGTTTTTAACAGCTGGAGAGCGTTTCGGCCCTTTGTATAGAGGAAACGCGTTAAGATTTATAAGGAGTACGATTTAGTACTATCCAGAAACATCAAATAGTGTAGTGCTTATGACAGAAATGTGCTATAGTTACACAAAATTCCGTCTAAATCAAGAGATTTTCAAGTTGTGCGTTATTGAGGAAGTTAACTTTTATAGTTACGGGCCTCGAACTAATACCAGAACAAACGGCCCAAAATTCCTCATACGGAAGATAACATATCCTCATGAGAGAAATGAAATATGTATTATTATGGTAAGTGAAAGAGAGCATGTTATTCACAAACACTGAGAGTTGAAAATCTGTGAATGAAGGGAAAGCTCAGTTTGCATACATTCGGTTTCTAAGTTGTTGATATCTTGTTCAATTTTTGTAACGGGTACATTATCTGTGAAAGAAAAGCATCTTATGTGACATTAGCGTTAAAGGTATTGGACTGTTGCACTTTTCAATAATTACTGGGTGTGGCGTGGTATTCCAATACCTTTTCAGAAGAATACAAGGGTAATCTTCCTGTAAGGCATTTGCCGACTCGTAATGTATTTTTTGTGCATGATTACCACATCAAAGACAATATATGTATAGGCTAATTTCTCGAGGTCCGTAACAAAGAGAAGTTCTTTTGTACCGTCGAATGTACTCATTTTTCTGTCATTCGATAACACAAGCGCAGTACAATAACTGTTGTATTAGTGATATTTTATCTTAGGAGTACCTTAACATGAGTGTTTTTTTTTAATTAAGTACCATTTAGATATAAAAACTTGTACAGTTTTCTCGCCATTTTTATTTTTAGACGACAGCCTGTCCCTCAGTTTCTTTTTCTGCATAATTTCTGCCCATATTAAAGCACTTATCGAATCGCACAACCAGCTCGTGAATCTTCATTTCAGAAAAGTCTGCCGCCTGATGTATGTATATACCGCCATGTACATTGTACATTCCCGCGGCCATCTTTAAAAGCTCTAACACTTCAACTCATTCGTACCGGTCCGCCGGTTATACTTTCTTTCCGTAAACGTCACCAATCTGACCATGAATTTTAGCCGCTTTCCCGTCTTTAGCAAAAAGAAAGCGCATCTCCGATAGTATTGCTCAGACGGCGTGAGTCTCAATCTGCTGAGCCCTTTTAATCATTCAAAAAACAAACGTCAACATGATCAAATATTTCCCTGATAATGGCACGTGTGGCTTACTAACGGATTTAGATACAGAGCTAACGCGCAAATGCAGGCCACAGCACCTTCACGCCGGAATTTCAAAATGATGCTTTCTTTAAATGCAGCTCTCGCATATCGATCCGAATAGAAGTATGCACTTTGCCTCCCACTTAAACACTAGTTGTAAATAAAACGCATGCTTTATAAAACACATATTTCGGAAACATTGTCGCGTTCGTTCCATGGAAAAAGAAAGTATTTTGAGGCGGCTACAGCCACTGGCGCCGGAGGGCAGCTCGTGTAGCACAGCCGATGATAGCAATATTATCCATCCGCCCACAGCTCGCCCTGAAGCGAGAAGTCGAAATGACTCCCGGCCAGCGATATTTTCTTCATCGATAAACAGACATGCCTTGGCTTACAGGGTTAGCAACATACTTGGTACAAAAAGCGTGAAGAAAAAACATGCCTGTAGATTTTGTAAAACTTTTGCATACGAGTTCAACAGTTGTTAAGCTACATTACGCTACACCCGGACCTTGAAAATTTTCACTGAAATAAGTTGTTATTTTATTAAAAACTTAAGAAAATATGAAGGTAAGGAACATTATCTGATAGCAATTCCATCTCTAAAGCGTGAAAAGCGTAGTGTCACTCGATGCGCCCAATCCCCAACCTACTTTGTTTCTCTGTCTTGAATTTCAGTTTCTCTCGCTCAACATTCATAATTATACACCCTAGCAAACTCTTTGTACGACCTGATGAAATACAAGGCGGGGTTGAATAATGTTCAGCTCCGATTTTTCGCCGTCTTTGATCTCAAACCTGAGGATAAACGATTTTGACTCTGAGGATATTTATCGCAGGACGTAATGGGACATGTTGGAATTTTATCTTGGATAACTATCAAGTCCAGTCGACCATAATTTATCTTATGTATTTTCAATGATTTTGTGCATTTTATGTACACAGGCTCATGAAAATTTTATCGATAATGATTTCAACGATAAGAGTTTCTCTCTGTTGGTTATTCCTGTATTTTTCTCGGCACAATGCCAACTATGCTAGGATGTGTGAAAAGTGCTGCGCCTCAAAAATTTAATCATGGTACATGATTAAATTTTCAACTTATGTGGTACCCCTGAGGAACAGAATACTTTCTCATCAGATGCTGAAGCCTTTTATGCTAGTGTTGAAGAACTCTACTCGTTTAAGACTCCAGAATCTGGAGGTCTTTTTCATCGTGAAAAGGCTCCGGACCTCATTTTAGTCGCTGCAAGGTAACATTTCGTGACTGTGGACATGAATTTCTTCCCCATCATCCCTAATTCGCCAGATTTGCCCCCCCCCCTGACTATCATTTTTTTCCAAAAATCCTAAAAAAAAGTCCTGGTTGTTCGCCAATAACGTCTTAGACGCTGTCGGAAGGTTCCTAGCTGATCTAAAACATGAGAGGCTTTCCACACATGGATAACTTCGCTTCAATTGACACCCGAGAGATCTACGCTTAGAAATAAATCAGCAAATATCAAGAACCGTGGTTAGCTATCGAAGATTAAAACTTTTCACACTCCCCTCGTAATTGAGTATTCAACTTGGCAGTGTATCGCCATGCATGGTTACATCATACAGTATTTCATGTAGACTTAGCCCATATGTTGTACCAGTATGACTCTTTATCATGAAGCTTCGGTTGATTCAGCAGGTGATTCTGAGAGCTTATTTATTGCTTTTCCCATGATCGCTCGCGCCTTGAGAACTAAATAAGTAATGCAAAGTATAGCTCTCAATTTAGCATGCATAAGTAAACACGTTATCGAAGAGAAAACAATGAAAGAATTCGCGTATCAGCCTTGTTTATTCGAAGCAGCTCATCATAAAAGATAGAAGCTACCCGTGACAAGTCTGTTCGCCGTCGGTGATTTTGCCGTCGGTCATTTTGCCGTCGGTCATTTCGCCGTCGGTCATTTCACCGTCGGTCTATTCGCCGTCGGTCTTTTCTCCGTTAGGTCATTTCGACGTGAGGGCATTTCGCCGAGATGCACCATAAATATCTTGATAATACATAAATCATACCCAAGGAACTTCGAACGGGAGGAGCAAGCCCAAGCACTCTCTAGGCGAGTAAACACATGTCTTTGTCACGTGATCGAAGCTGGCGTTTGGAGTCCTTAAAGTGGCTGAAGTGGCAGTGGTCAGCACATATAATTAAGGAAGATACAGACATGTAGTTGTTCAACATTTTCCAAAGACAATCGTGTCTGAAGATTTATATCCCAGTGTTCACCCTGTTACTTTCATCATCAGATGGCATACAGGATACAAGTTTCCTTTACATACTTCCATCCGCTCGGAATTTCGTCGAAGGTTAATGACTATAAAAATTTGAGCTCAGGACTCCTTCCTATATAGGCTCCGTGAGGCAATGCCGCTCTCCGCTTGGATAAGCCACTTAGCCAGTTTAAAGGAAAAGTTTACGCGCAACGTCCCCGTAGGATAAATAGAGAGGGTATGCTCCTCTCTATTAGAACCTCCTTGATCATGTCAAACCGCGCCAGACTTAATCTATATATTAACACAAAGGTGGTTCTAATAGAGAGGAAAGCACCCTCTCTAGTTATCCTACGGGAGCGTTGCGAATAAACTTTTTCCTTAAACTGGGGCTGAGTGGCTTATCCAATTGAAGCGCGGCATTGCCTCACGCAGCCTATATAGGAAGGAGTTCTGAGCTCAAATTTTTATAGTCATTAACCATCGACAAAATTCCTAGCGGATGGAAGCATGTTAATGAAACTTGTATCTTGTATACCATCTGACGATGATAGTAACAGGGTGAGCACTGGGATATAAATCTTCAGACACGATTGACATTGCAAAAATATAGAAGAACTGCCTGTCTGTATCTTCCTTAATTATATGTGCTGACCACTGCCACTTCAGCCACTTTAAGGACTCCAAACGCCAGCTTCGATCACGTGACAAAGTGATGTCTTTGCTCGCTCAGAGAGTGCTTGGACTTGCTCCTCCCATTAGAAGCTGCTTGATTAACACGCTAGTACGTACCTACTTAACGTAGGTACAGCCTACCTTTTGTGGCACGCTCTTCATCACAAATAGATGCAAGAAAATTCGAGCTTTATTGAGTTTGGGAAGCTGGCGTATTTGTGATACAGCTGGTGACTAATCTCTCGGTCACAGGCCAGGTCTTTTTAATTGTTTATACGCCCGAATTTTTTAAGAATAAAGCTTTGTGAACCTGGGTCCGAATGTTTAAAAGTTAACCAAGTATGCGTAAAGTTACGGCTCAATTTGAAACGTAAATGACAACGTTAACGTTTCTCTACGTCAATCGTACATTGAGATGTTCACAGCAGTTTTACGTGAACGTAACGGCCTCTACGAGTTCATGCTGAAAAATTGCAGTGAGGCTCGCTCAGCCAATAGGAACACGATGATCAACTTTGCCGACGACTCCACCTTGATGGCAGTGATACCTGCCCCCAGCATGCGTAACGATGTCGTCGAGTCATTGAATAGAGATCTGTCGCATATAAGTGCATGGTGCTCGGCCTAGAGTATGAAGCTGAATGCCAGTAAGACCAAGTCTATGATTGTCAGTCGGACTCGGACACCTTTACCGCAGCATCCACATCTGAAGATAGATGACACTTTGCTTCAGGAGTCTAGCTCCTTGGAGATTCTCGCTGTTGTCTTTGATAAGAAGCTTACCTTTGAACCGTATATTAGGCGACTGGTATCACGTGCTTCCAGTAAAATTGGGCTCCTGCGTAAGGTGAATTCTGTGTTTGGTGACAGGGAGGTTAACCGCAGATGCTTTTATGCTTTTTACTGCCTCTGTTGGAGTATTGCTCAGCAGTCTGGGGTTCAGCTGCTGACAGTCACTTGCGCCTGCTGGACCGACTTGTTAGTTCAGCCAGCAGGCTGTGTGCCGGAAATGATCTGGTGAACCTGTCTCATAGGAGAAAGGTTGCTGGACTCTGTATGTTTTATAAGGTTAACAACAATGAAATACATTGGTTGTATTCATCTGTCCCAGCCCTCAAAGTCTCAAGGAGTATTACACGTGCTGCGGTCGGCGCGCACTCTCTCACTTTAGAGACTGTTAGATGCAGAACTCGTCAGTTCATTCGGTGCTTTATGCCCTGGTCTGTTGGGGTTTGGAATTCGTTGTCGCCGTCGGCTTTCGATCGTGTAGGCGTTTAAGTCAGTAGTTAATGGTTTTTTGTTGGATTATCTTTAGCAGCGTTTCGGGCTTCCCGGTGTTGCAAACTGCTTCATATGCATTGTACTACCTGTCCGTGGCGGCCCGAGCGTGGAGTTTTAATAATAATAATAATAATAATAGGAAAGCGCATTACAAATGCTGGTAGAGCGCGCTTCGTAAACATTGGAGCAATAGCTGATCGGTGTCTGTGGGTGCGAAACTCAGGCTGATACTCTTGTTTCAGCTCTATCTGTCGTTTCTTGGGCTTTAATGCAATAAATGATTAACTTGGTTCCACCCAAAACTAAAAAAAAATCCTAACTTTAGTGATGAAGAACTATAGGCTACAATATATTACAAGGGAAATAATCCCAGCTGCAGCAATTCACATTTCTATTGAGCCAGTTATGATCATGCTACAGAGCAACTTATAATGCCGATGCCACACGCTAGTCGAAAGAACGAGTAACGTCGTCTTTTCGTCCGAATATGTTAATGTGCCCCTATAAATATAAATAGCTCGCACTTGCAACAATTCTGTATTAGAAATCCGTCCAGATATAATGATATGTCCGAAAGAACTAACGGAATTTGCAGCGTAAACTGCTGAACTGACTGTAAATATTTTTACACCATTTGTTGGCAATATCAGAGCTGTGTTTACAAAAGTTCAACATAACTTACGGACGAAAAAAATGATGATACTCGTTCTTGTTTTTGACTAGCGTGTGTCATCGCCATACAAGTACCATTCGTAAAGCTAACACAAGGGACAAGATTTACCGTTATATTCTGGATTAACACGAGTGGGCAGTCAATTATATCTAAACTAATAAAGTTGCACAGTTCTGGATAAAATTATGCATTCTTGTTTCGCAGTTTTCATCTCATATATGATGAATAATCATAAAAATTTAGAGCTAAAAATGACATATTACAGTTTGATATACGGTGCGCATTTTATACGGTATAACTGTGTTTTCATGTCACTGGGTTCGAATACTTCGTGCTGTCCCTGCAAACACAACTGTGAGTGAACCAAAAGCTTCCATAAAATGTTTACCGTCATAAGCGCTGGCATGGCAAGTGTCAGTAGTGCGGTGTCTTGTGTCTTTTCAAATTTTTAGTGAACGTCGCCTCAGAAAGCAGTGCTTGTTTTTGTTGTTTGCGCAGACACAGCAACACATTCGAACGCTGTGAAGTGAAAACACTGGACGAATGTCTATAGTCTGTAGCGGGCGTAATATGCCATTTACGTAACAGCTGTTGGTCTTGAGCATTAGCATTTATTACAGCAAGTGCATTGATAAGAATTACTCTTATAAATAGCTACTAAATGAAGGCAATTGCCCAGTCTGTACTTATCACATGGAAAGTCTCATTTTTGCTTATGCCAGACGGTGATCATTTTCAGAAATGCAAAAAGGCATTGAGTGCAGCACTATAAACTATGAATACACTGAAGCATTGAATTAGTTCTTTCTGTCGTCTGATAAAATACATGTAGGTTGAGGGTTGTAGGTGCACCGAACACTTTACTATTATCATGAATCCAACTCTAATAGAGCGAAAAGCTCAAAATTATGCAATATTGTTGTCTTTATTAATTATGTTATTGCTATTTTAGTGAAACACCTGTTTACTTAGTGGCATTTACGACTGCTCCGGCCAACCTTAAAGTTAGGAGCATATTTAAGACTAAATCCAGCTAAGTCAACGTTCTAAATATTTTAAGCATTCGGTCACAACTTCTCAAGTGCACGTAAGCGGGGTTACGGCAACAGCTGTGCACCACGTTCACGTAACGATGTGTTGAACATCCCGGCCCTGCATCGTGGTTTTCTGCCAAAGGAATTCCACGAGTCCAGTTAGAGCAACTTATAAATATATCCCACGGGTCCACTTAGACATGGGCAACTTTAGTAATTATTATCAGCAAAAAGACTGGTCGTATAAGAAGATATCATACATCGAATCTCGGTGTTGTTTGTGATGTTGATGGGGAATTGCCATAGCACAATGCAAAGGTTTCACTGATCTATCTGAAGCGCCTTAAGCCAGACAGTGAATGTTTCATGGGTGCTGCTAACTTTTATAAATATTCCACCGGTCCAATGATACGCAGAGGTCAGCAGTCATGTGAAGCTGGACAAGGTCTTTTTAATAATTTTTATACCCCTGGGCTCTTCTGAATGAACGGGTTGGGACCTGGAAAATATTCATGTGGGGGTGGGCACTAAGAGTGCCAGCAAAATTCA
>LQNS02277275.1:3668441-3681259 GCA_001587735.2 Parhyale hawaiensis | reverse complement strand
CATGACCCCCATCAAGAGCCAACTGTAACACATGAGAAATGTGAAGCAGAGCATCACAGGTTCCCAAGCCCTTACGAAAACCATACTGAGTTGGAGGAAGGACACCCTGCTTTTCCAGAAAGCAACCCAATCTCGAAGTCAAGGGCACTGAGTGAATTGAAGGCTAAGTACTCTTTGTCCTGCTTTGACGATGAAGATGCCCAGCTAGCAGATGTTTCAGCATAAGCAGCCTCCTTTATGAGTGCACGTTATTACCGGAAAGGCTGCAGAAGTCTAAGCGCAGCTAGCTTGGCAAGAGTGTTGGGCTGCAAAGGTTGGATCAGGCAGCGCTCTGATGCCAAAAAATCAATCCCTGCCTCCAACCAATGAGGCATTCTTGGAGAATGTGATGATGATGTGCAACACTAAATGTGACATTCCCTAATGCAGTTCAAGATGCATAATAATATTTTCATATCTGATTTATTTATTAATTCTCTCTGTAGATGATCTTCAGGTATATGAACGGTTTTACATTTGAGTATCAGCTGATTTATTCTATGTACTCTGTAATACTCCATAGAAAATTGGACAAAGATTTTGATGCAGTTTTTTAAGTGAATAGTTAATAAAACTTTCGCTGACTGCATCTTCAAGCTTATGTATCATTAAGGGTTTTCCCCTGAATATCTCGAGTTTATTATGTATGCTGTAGATAACCTTATTTCATATAAGCTTGTACAAAGCCACTATGCTGCAGTTTGTGAAGTGTATAGTTGATAAAATTGGCCTTTAGAACATATTTGCTCTGTTCCGTTATTTTGCAGTGATATTATTTTCACGCACAAAAAACTGATACATTTTTTATATTTTTGGAATTATGTGAATTGGGCTTTGTCCTTCTGCTTTGAAAGTAGTTTAAATGGATTCCTTGAGTTACAAAACCTTCATTTCTAATTTTACAACACTCATTTATCACTTCCAGAAAGAACGATAGGCTGTTTTATATCAAAATGGCTGCCATATTGAATTTATGCATATGAGGATTTGCCGTACTGTACTGGAAGTAGTTTCAGTGGATTCCTTCTGTCGAAAAACCCTAATTTGGAATTTTACAGCACTCAATTATCACTTCTAGAAAGAGAGATATGGCTTTTAAAATGTACATTTTGGCATTATATGGTTAGATAAAATTAGAGAACAAGTTTCGAGAACTGCAATTAACGAGGTTTATTCAGACAGTTAGCTACACCAAATGTATCACCTGGTAAATTTCACTTCACTGTTTAACACTATGGCTAAACGTTTATCAGTTAACGTACAACTCAGACTAGAAATTGCGAAAAGGAAAGGTGCAGGAAGGTCAATTTCAGAAGTTGGTTTAAGGTCAACAAGCCTTCGTAGTTTCAAGAATAATACAGGTCTAGAATAGTTCAGCATCATCTTCCCCTAGGTATCTCCTTGCCAATAATGGCATCTTTGCAAAACTAGTTAACGCGATGATCGACAATAATAATATTATATTTCTAAAGAGTCGTTTCGTAGAAGCTACAGGAATGTCACTTAATTTTAATACTTCTTAAAACAGTGTTTTGAGAGATACCGATTATCCTTATCAATAACTGCTACCCGACGTTTGAAAGATGTTGGATGGAACACAAGGAGTTCAGCCGGTACACCGCTGATCAGGAAGAAACATCAAAAGGCCCACCTTAAATTTGCAAGCAAAAATATTATATTGCAGAGTATTGATCTGTCAAGTGTTTTCTTTTGTAAAGAGAGCAAGGTTAATTTTGTCTCTTTAGGCGGTAAATAATTCAAGGCTGAAAGGTGAATCCTAAATGTGCTTTAAATCTGCTAAAAGTAATAAAAAACAACCTTCAATTGTTTACTAAATTTTTTCCGCTTCTGAGCATGGACCTCTAATAGAATTAAAGGGAAAAGAAAACTCAGAGGTTTACAGAAGTAATGTGATGCGCTATGGCATTCCAGCGGTAAGAAAATAATTATGTTTGTTCCTAAACTTATTTTATGCATGACCGTACACTGTGCCAAACGGCTAAGTTGGTAACAGCGCTTGATGTAAATGTGACTGTAATGAAATAACCACTTTATAGTCCTAACACCCGATAGAGAGAGTGGGAAAAAGAACTGATACTAATACAAAAAAACATCAGCTGGGGAATAAGACCCCTTCGCTTCAAGAAATCAACGATGACTGGGACAAGATCGTTCGACAATAGTACAAGAATTAGGTGATATCATCTGGGAGTAGTTGTGCCGATGCTATTACTAACAAGAGCATGTACGTTTCATATTGATTTGTTTCTAATAAAGCCCTTAAAAATTTATGAATTTACATAACATTTCTTTGCATTTTGGTGAACTGTTCTCTAATTTTCCCCTATGAAATACTGAAACACATATTTATTTACTTCTTTATTCATTATTTTGAAAATTCGACTGAAAATTTGCACACGAAAAGTATACATAATAAGCTATGTTCAATATCGAAAAATTGATACAATAGTTAAATTATAAGGGGAAAAATTGTTTGCGTTCTCTGATTTTGTTCTCGCCTAACATACCTAGCTTTAGTAACAGCCTTTATTGCAGCAACACTTTTGTGATTGCAATAGATGTACAAACTTTGTGTATTCAAGGTTCTCCTTAGAGCAACGTACTGATATGTCAATACAAGGCTAAAATAATTTTTAAGATTTGTTTTTATTTACTTAGGTAATTTATTTAGCTCACAATAAATTATTTATTTCGATTAATTCCTCAGAACTAAAGTATTTTATTAACTAGAATGGTAAACTAAGAGTAAGTTCGTTGGACGGTTAAAAAACGCTAAAAAGTATCTTCAATAAAATGATAAAAAAGTGTTCAGACTTCGTCTGATCACCTGATACAACCCGTAGAAGCTGCTTGTACAAGACGGAATGCATATTCACCTACGTTTTTGAATGTATGGCATTATTGGAGCATAAATCTGAAAACTGCAGATGATAATGCCACATTAGCAACGTAACTGCTTAACGATAATGATTGAACACACTGTTTGTGCCAAATCTCCCTATGAATGGAAAAAAATGATGCAGCAAGTAATTATGTATGCACTCTGTTCTACAAAATAAGGCTGTTTATTTCGCAAACTATTGCGAAATACTTTTACTCTATTGCAAATATCAAAGAATGTCATAAGCAGTTGCTCTACGTAATTACATTTCAAGCCTTAATATTTTCGTGAATTTGTTGCGTATACAGTAGAAGTTTTAGAAGTTTGTACAGGCTTGCCAGTCATTACTGAATGCAAAAGAATTAAGTCAATTAGCTAAACAAAGTATGGAAAATAGCGGGAGAACATATAAATATGCGTCTGCGGCACCCTGCAGTCAGGTCCAATGGCGGGACCGCAATCTGCCTTAGGGGCCAGTGTCTGGTCAATGTATGGTGTGGTCTATGTACGAGCCTTGTTTACTGCGCTTACGGAGAGCATCCGATAATTTTAGGAAACTGTGGGTGCAAAAATTAGAGCAGGATCAAAGGTATTTAAGTAAAATATTTGAACACAGGCATCACCCAGATTCTTTCGGCGTCAACTATTTTGCGATTTCCGAATGGTGAAAGGTTTTTACTAGAGCTTAGTCAGCTTCATATCTTACCCGTAAACGATTATGTAGGAATTAAAGTAATACGTTGCAAAAATTATCTAAATAAAAGATGCCCTTGCAACTACGTATATGTATTTTGTTAACAGTGAGATGGGTGTGTCAATATTTCCTTTTTTAGGCTTGAAAGGTTTGTGCAGTCTAATGTCACACCTTAAGAAAGTACAATTAGTTTTATTAAAATTACCGGCGGGACCCGTAGAATTTCCATGGTTACCGTTAATGTCTTCACTTTCTAAAATTAAGCAATCTTAATTACGCTCTTATAACTCACATTAGTTGGACCTAACGCAGCTTCTCAACCCAACCTAACCTGCTCCATACATAGCGCCTGTCCCTTGATCCTTACGAAAGGCGTCTAACCTGAAGTATGTTGCAGACGAGAGTCGAAACATGGGAACGTTTTTTTTTATCCTTCCCATTACACTGCTGTGTATGTAGCTTGTATTCAGAAACTGCCTAGACTCCGAGCCGTGGCAGCTATTCCGCTACAGCGAGTGCATTTTTTTGCTTCGGTTTAGACTCTATCTTTCGAATTCTATTGACTTTCAATTCGCAACTGAACATATTTGGATTCGGTGTGTCTTAATAGATTCAACCGTTATCACACTTACTGAAACATCTGGTCCAGGAACGTGAAGCGCTTCCGTGTTCCGACTCGTACGCGTACGCAGCGGTCTTAACGTTGCCCGTGTACGCCAAGTCGTAGCAAGTCCATCCTAAGTCACCCTGCTTAACATATCTAGACCCTATATCACCGGAGCACCTCGCTGATGTTGACTAGCAAAATTTTCACCCTTGTATATTATGATAGAGACGTAATGACAGCATAAAAACAAATATAACTTTCTCACTCTTCGGAGGTACCTTTCTCGTTGCTTTTCTTCTATATTTACACGTCTTCGCTAACCTTTGTTCATCATCTTAATTCTGAAAATAACATTATTTAGACTTTCACATTTGTAGCATTTCCAGTTTTCATTGGTGTATTTGATGATTTCCATTCTCTTGAAGGACCCGCGGCTGCTCTACACTTTATTTGCAATAGCTTCCCTCCGAAATACAGCACTCAGCCCATTTTTTCAACAATCTATTCATGGCACCAAAAACACTTTTTCTGTCAGTTTACGTGATTTCTTTAGGCATCGCGCTTCGATTTCACTTCAAAAATGATTTTGAATGAAGCAGTTCAGAACAGCTCGTGCATTGTACCCTGGTGACAAATTTTCCCACACTTGGATCGTTATGCGACCCCAATAAAGTAAACATTACTAGATATGAAAATTTGTGTTGTATGTATGATACGTGTAAAACGAACTGCTTGCCTTTGCTTCGAAACTGACTGAAAATTTCTTCAAGCGTTAGCCGAAAGAAAACAGCAATGATTGAGCTTCCTTCCTGCGAAAATCAGAGCTTCATTCAAGTTGAAGTTTCCGCTGATAATGGAAAGCGTAACGTGCAGACACAACGGACCGACGTACGTACATACGGACGAATAGGGTCTTGAGCAAAATTATAATATAGATTAGTATCATTGTCATTATTAACATCATTTATGTTTTTGCAAGTTAGCTCAAGGCTCCTATACCAGCACAAACTAACAATTCTAAAAGAGGATATGGAAGACAGATATAGTATTCCAAGAGAAACTTTGAACTCGCGATCAAAGGTGTTCCCACAAGGAATCAATAGGCATAGGCACAGCAAGTCGAGAAAAAAAGAGAAAGGGGTCTTGTTTGAAAACGGGCCAGCACTCTTGTTTGAAAACTGGCCAGCACTCTATTTTTGTATTTGGTGCCGTATCAATGATACTGTTTAAATTGGTTATGTATATAAGGTTAGGTTAGGTTAGGTTAGGTTAGGTTAGGTTAGGTTATGGTTATGTATATAACCTAACCTAACCGTATCTTTGATACGGCACCAAATACAAAAATAGAGTGCTGGCCAGTTTTCAAACAAGAGTGCTGGCCCGTTTTCAAACAAGACCCAGAGAAAGAATAGAAAAGAAGCATCAACAGTAGAAGTACCGTATGAAACTCGAAGGAAGCAAAATGGCACGGAAGAAAGTTATTCCGAAGGCCCAGTTAATACTTAGGTAATGTATGGGGCCTCCTAAAGGCGCTGCTCCCTAAAACACAGAATGAGCAAACATACCAAACCTATTTTTATAGCCTATAAGTGACCTATCTCCTGCCCCTTAGGGGAAGAAGTTAAAAATACTGTAGGCAATTTAGTAATACAGTATTACGTTAGTGTACGACATCCATGCATTTTTTCGTGGACTGCAGGTAATATCTTGCAATATAAGAGAAAAGAAGTATGCATCATATAAAACGAATCTCTACGAAATTCATTGAAGCACATTATTTCACATTTCCTCTCATTTAGACTCAGACTCAGATATCGCAGTGTGTTCGAGGTGTAAATTTTTCTAACACATTTCTACTTATTTTTCATTATTGAACTTCATGAAATATTAGGCAGCATTTTGTGACGTCTTAGCTGGCAAATGCTATAGTGATCGCAGTGGGCAGTACAAGGCACCTGCCGTTGCCATGACGAGCAGCTGAGGCTCACCTCTAGTCGTGACCTGTAGCCAGTGAGCTTACTCTGGAGCCATTCGCTGAAGAAGTTAGGCTAAGTGTACACAAAATTGAGAATTGCAATAGATCAAACGTTTCGAGGTGACAATAGAAACTTCTTTTCCTAGCCCAACAAACCCCTCCGTACTTTCCGATTATCAGACGCAAACATATTGATATTGTGT
This sequence comes from Parhyale hawaiensis, assembly GCA_001587735.2. Classification (NCBI taxonomy): domain Eukaryota; kingdom Metazoa; phylum Arthropoda; class Malacostraca; order Amphipoda; family Hyalidae; genus Parhyale; species Parhyale hawaiensis. The sequence continues at coordinate 3,674,839 of LQNS02277275.1, read as the reverse complement.
AATGAGTCAATACATCGATTGGTGCGTGAGAACGAAGTACAACTAGTGTAGGTCAGTCAATAATGCAGACTGCAGACCTTGAAAAGGCATGGGTCCAGAATAGCCAGGTTGATATTGTATCTGTTCTAGGAGTATCGGTGTTGCTTCTGTTGAAATACGAGCTGTAACATTAGCTGGTCACCATTATCAATAGCAAGTCGGAATTATCAGGGTGCAATCTATGCCCCGCAGGTTCACAACTTTGCTACCAAGATGAGGTCTACTCTGGTGTTGAGATACCAGGCGGCAGCTGTTCTTCTTGCCCTCTTGGTGGCTCTCCCGATATGTAAGTTTACATCTGAATATATAAATAAGCTGTATGACAAAAAATTGATGCAAGAGGTGTGTATAGTGTGGGCAAAACATCATAGCGTTACTAATTTGTTTCTGTTTACTATGTGTTTCAACTTTTCAGTCATGTTTATCGAGCGATTTTTTATATAGGTTTTTAGCAATACACAGTTCCTATAATTCTCGAGCTTTTTACACGTATTACTAATATAGCTGGTGATTACATGAGATTCAAATATGCTGTGCAGCTGGTAAACTCGCATTTCGATTGGTATCTTCCTTCCACTTTCGTATTGACTAATTCATGTGCAGACTCGGCTTGATCGTACTGCACGTGACAATGCGTTACTCTTCAGTGTTAGCGTACTTATATGTGATATAAAAGTCCTGGAGAATAGTAATCTTGCTTACAATCTTCTCATATGTGGTTATGTCCCGCATCATCTTGTCCATAAATAGCTCACATAAAGCAATTGAGTATGGTGGCATACAGAAAGTTAAGAGTTCTGATAGTATTGAGATTTTAGACACTCAGTGACTACAATTATGATGTCTCGAAAGAATTAATCTTCGAAAAGAGACCAAAGTACAGAGAAAAGGACAAGCATTCCCATTGCTCTCACAATACCTAGTTTGAAACTATTTATAGTTTGCATAGCCTACACACTAAGTAGAGTGTGTGTGTTGGTTTCCTTGAATCAACTATGAAGGACTTATTCAACAATTTGATCTGACCAACTCATGTGTCACAGATGCCGAAAAAACAGAATGTTACACAGATGAAAACGGAGACAAAACAGACCCCAACAACATCTACAAATGTGCGCTGGACCACACCTGCTGTCGAGAGGAAGGGTTGCCCTCCTGCTGCCAGCAAAAAGATGCTAGCGTCGCCATGTGGGAACAGGTAAGGCGTATAAGCAACATGATCCGTATCGGTGATACAATGTGTTAACCAATGGTTTCCCAAGTGTGCGGTATCGTCCTTTGCGAGGGGTCAATAAGAACATATGGTGAGGCAGTAATGGAAAAAGGAAAGTAGTGTAAACATAAATAAAATTATCCGTTCAAATGGGAGTACGAGAGAGGATAGGGTGCTTGAAATTCACCTTGAAACTAAAAAAGCTCCACCTATATATGAAAACTCGCAAGGATTTCGCAGCGGTTTAAGATCATCCAAGAGTAAACAGAAGACGTGCTCCCAATCTAGTTTGCAAGTACATATAATCGCAGAGAAGTCGTTAAATCACACTTAGCTATATACATATACCGTAGGGTGCTAAGTCAATGCTGATATACAGTTTTTAATACTTAGGAATATAGTGAAGGAAGCTGCATAAATTGTCTCTTTTTACGAAGCGTGTTGTAATGCGAAGATAATAACTTGAAGGGAAATACTGTACGTGGCTCGGAGAGGACGTACATAATTATGCTCTTTGGTTTGAGCCTGTTTGTATACGCCCCGAGAAATCTGTTCACGTAGCCAAACGCCAACGGATTCAGTGCATAGGACACACATAGACAATGCCTTAATGCCTTCTGCTATCTACACCACACATAAAAACCTCCTTAGTAGCGAACCAATGTCTCAATCAGAAACAATTTGATCTCCAGTGCTAAAAGATTTATCTATGTGCACTTTATTTTGTACGGAGAACTATCTTCTTTGGTTCTCACGAGAAACTTTCTGCGTTAAAATAGTTTTTTACATTAAACAGAGAGGGGTTTGTACTTACGATAACATGCACGAAGCCCAACCACATGGGTAAGAAACGCAGCACGACCATCATATTCTCCGGATCCCAGCCTACTCATTACTAATGTAGCTTGGCTTTGATTAAGTGCCCACTGCCGGTTGTAAGTTTTGAGGGGTGAATTCCGACCATAAATTATATTCTTACGTACAAATTTACCCAATTGATACATTGCCCTAAATGCGCTTATTTTCGATGAAGACCGGTCCAGAACGCAACTCAAGCACCTCTGTAGCTATATAATTCTTTCTCCGGTGTTACTTATACTGAACGGAGGGTTTCATACTTACCAATTTGTTCTTTGTTATCTCTTATGTAAAAAACCTATCATCACCTGATGTAATTTTCACTCCTCTTTTTCTCAGCACTTTGTTGTATCAATTCCGCAAATTTGCAGCAGATGTGAAACTTTTTGAAACCAAATTATTTGCACTTACAGTTAAACAGCGCTGTTTATGAGCCGTACTAGAAATATTTTCTAATTCACGATGAGTACATGGATCAGAGAGCATCTCCATTTGTTCCAAACTGATCCAGCTGCAGGATGTTGGATACACATCACGTTTCTTTAGACATGTCTACATATAGTAGCGAGATGTTTGATACAGCCAGCTCACTTCTTATACAGATCCAGCTTTTGGAATGATGGATATACCGTAATTTATTAAACATAGCCAACTGTAGGAGATTGGACACCCTCGCCTTTTCAACAGATCCAGCTATGAGATGCCAAATATACCTCACATTGTTTTAATCTTATACAGTAGTGGGATATTGGACAGGCCTCACCTTTTTCAAACAGATCTCGCTGTGAGATGTTAGACATGCCTCATCTTTTCTTAGGAGATCTAGCTGCGGGATGTTGGATATAACTCACCATTTTTTAACAGATCTAACTTTAAAAAATCCTGAACACACCTCACCATTTTTTTCAGAGATCCAACTATATATGAAACAGTGGATACAGCATCATAATTATAAAATAATCAAGCTGTGGGAAGGTGGATACCCCTCTCTTTTCTCAACCAATCCAGCTGTTATATACTAGACACAGCTCAGCTATTTTATAAACAGATGCTGATGATTGTTGGATCCACCTCACATTTATTAAACAGATCCATTTGTGACATATTGAGCATACCTAATTTTTTAACAGATAAAGCTGTTCCATTTGTGACATGCGTATACCTAATTTTTTTTAAACAGATAACGTTGTGGGGCATCCTGGCAGGCGGAATACTGATTCTTGCGCTTGTGATGTTCTTCTGCCGACATGACGGAGACTGCTGCTGCAATGCCAAGGATGGGCGCAAATCTTGCTGCGGCTACGCTTACGGGAAGAAGCCTGAAGATAAATATGTGGATGAAGAAGGCAACGTGTAAGTCTGAATTACTTGTTAGGTGATCTATTTACTACCCGAACGCGGTGAAAGAGTGAGTGCTTAGAGGGTGGCGGTTAGTGTCTTTGTGCGGCTGGAGGTTTGCTTCCCAGCCAGGGAGATGGAGAGCTGCAGGGTCTAGGCAACGCTAGACACAGTTGGGGATCGCAGCTGCAGTTGTGCTCTTCCTAAGAGATTAGCGGCTATTTACCTGCGGCACGAAGTAGTGCCTGCTAAGTTCCTAGTTTCGTTGTGCGGTCGATCCAAACTACCTATCAGTGTGGATAAATACAAACTAGAACGCCTCGTGGCGTGAGACCATCACCCGTGGGAAACGGAGGCATAAAGCTAGTGAATGTAATAATAGTATCTCTTCAATAATAACAGGAAAAATTGAACGCCTCGGGGCTCTGGACGATCTGCCGCGTTGGAGGCAAATACGCCGCGGTGGAGAAAATTCAACGCCGTCATTTTTTATGGCCAGCTAGGTCTGGTTTTTTGGCATGAGTCATGTCTAGGTCACCTCACCAAACTCCCTACAAAAAATTATGAAGATTGCTCGACTCCTTTGACCACTTATTGGGTGGACAGACAAATATATATATATACTAACATATATATATTTATATACAAACATATATATATACTTAAATCTTCAACCGAAACATTATCACCTCTCTCACTTATTCGCGGGTGATAATTAACATTGCCAACAGAATATCAGTCCAGTTTTTTCCAAGACGAACGAGACACGATGCTGATTCGTTGTAAGGTGCATGGGACTTGTGCCGATGCGTCCCACCGTTTAGAATTTGTTGACGTCGCTACATCCACCAGTACGTATAATATCAAAAGAGAAGACAAGATCACGATTGCAATGAAGACACCAGAGGTGATGCACGCACCTGATTGCAACCCTCTATTGGTTGTTCTCTTATAAAGACTGTATGTCCGAGGGAGGGGGGCATATGTCGACCTATAGCTGGGAAGGTAACCAACTTCTAATAGTAGCTATCACAACATTGCCTAGCCGAGGATCTGTTAGTCTCGCTGGTCTCCCCTAGTGGGTGTAGGTAGTCACGGTCGTGGCTGTGGGAGAATTGACAGCAAGATAAATGTCAAACTCGGAAGTTTACCTCTGCAAACAATTTATGTAACGAGTATGGATTTGCAAGTAATATTGCTTGGCGATTTTGGTTGTAAGATCAAAAATTGAGCTAATTCAGATGGAAGGAATACCATTCAAACTTGTCACAAGTTCATCTTCAATGCCGATCTAGCAAATTTTCTCGAAAAAGTGACAGGTCATGAATGACGTCTTAAATTTACAGATCAAATCAAAAAATATTTCTTCCAATCTAAAATGTATGTTTTTTCCGAATGCTCATTCAGTAACTCTATTTAAGTTTGTTTTTTTACTTCTATTGAAGGGTTCTCGAGCAAATCTTCCTTTGAGCAAAATCTTTCTCATGTGACCCGAGTCAATTTAGAAACTATATATTTCAGTCAATTAAAATTTATTTTCCAGTTATCGCTTATGAAAAATTCATTTGCCCCTTACCGGGGGACTGAAAACGCTCTGGTAGAAACAACATTAGCGAAGTGACTATGTATCTATAATCACTTGCCCGGAAAAGGGTTAATGAAATTCGCTCGGAGTGTTACATGTCAGGAGTTTCCAGAAGACTTGATTTAAAGTTATCGTGTTCTTTGCTAAGTGAAGGAATACCGTGACGGTATGTACTGTAGAGTCTAAGCTCAAGCTCGACGTTGTGTGCATTTGCTAATGTACCGGTACTGAAGTGACTGTCCACTTATCTGAAAAAAAAATCAAGATCTGAAAATGCAAAACTTGAATCCATTTAGAAAACTTCGAAACGCTTACCAAGTGCAATAACTCTGACCTTAGCATAGAACAGTCATTATCCACTTTTTATAGCTACTTATTAGCTGTTTTTATAAAATTTAAGTCATAGTTTCTCACACAAAATGTAAATGTCTTTATCTTTCCAGACGTACTGATGATGGGCGAAGTCCCAAAATTTTACTGTCTACATATATATTTCTTTGTCCTTTTTTCTCTTTTTTAATGTGGTTTTAATTGAACGGGGAAAATTACTTTACGCTCAATAATTCTAGTTTTCACTTTTCGAATGCGACTGCGTAGTAAAGCGGCTCGCAATAATTCTTGGATTATGCTAAAACATGGAATTTATAACCTTTCAAACTTAATACATAAGAAACTCTGGCATTTCATGCTTAACGACCTGATACATAACTGGCATTGAGGGAGCAATTCCCAGATATTGAGAAAAATTTTGCCCGAATAAACTTTTTCGTAGGAGCGAGGGTGGCAAATGGTACGCGCACCATCGAGAAACGAAGCCGCGCATCCAAGGTGCAACGATGTTGCTCGGTAGCCCTGCTCATTTTGAGGCTAGCATCAGCGACCTTGCTCCGAACAAAACAATACACCCGAACAGTGCTTGTTCCTGTAGTGTTCGACGGATATTCCGCCTCAGAACATCCGTGGTACATTGCAGGAACGAGTGCGGTGATCGCATACTGCTCGGATGTAATTTGTTTGAAAAGAGGTACCCGATGCCAGCTTAAAAACGGGCATGGCGACCAAACAGCGCCTTATCGCCTCGTATGCTCCGCTTCGTTTCTCGACTGTGTTATTATTATTATTATTAAAACTTCACGCTTGAGCTCCCACGGACAGGTAATACAACCCAAATGAAGCATTTGCAACACCGGGAAGCGTAAAACGCTGCTAAAGGAAATCCAGCAAAAAAACATTAACAGCCGACTTAAAAGCCTGCAGGCCAACAAGACCAAAAGCCGATGCAGGCAACAAATTCCAAACTTTAGCCGACCAGGGCACGAAGCACCGACAGAACTGATTAGTTCGACATATGACAGCCTCCAAAGT
>LQNS02277275.1:3636707-3648829 GCA_001587735.2 Parhyale hawaiensis | reverse complement strand
TTCTAGTGCCGCTAGCCCCCTAAAAATTTAGGACGTAATGCCCCCATACCTGAAGACACTTTTTGAGCAAAAAACAGAAAATTGATAATTTTGACCATTTTCGCCTAAACGATCCCCTTAACATTACTAGCAACCCCTATAAATATCATAAGGATCCATTCATTATTTTTTAGTTATTGTGCTAACGAGCATAAAATTAAAAACAGTGACAACAAAGAAACGAAAAAACGGATCATCACAAAAATTTGGTCATTTACTCTTTGTGATATACCTAACAACTCATATGAATTTTATAAAAATTCACAAATTATTTTTGAGTAATGGCATTCAGAATAATGAGGCAGACAAACAAATAAACGGATCCATGGATCTTCACCAAAAGTTAATCATCTGTTCCTCCTAACATACCTAACAATCTCTGTAATTTTCGTCAAAATCCGTCCATAACTTTTTGAGTTATTTTGGTGACAGACAGACAAACCCGACGAAAACCTCCTAGGCGGAGGTAATTATCCTAAATTTAGTCATTTGTATCTCTTAACATTTCTTGCAATTCCTGCAAGTTTCATGAAGATCCGTTCAAAACTTTTTAGGTTATATTACTGATAAACATATAAAACAAACATAGTTACGAACTAATGAATAAACGGAAAAAAGATCGACACAAAAGTTTGATCATTTGTTCCTCGTGATATTCCTCACAATGCACGCCAATTTCTTGAAAATGCATCCATAACTTTTTGAGTTATATTGGTGATAAGCAGGCAAACAAAGCAACAAACTCGACAAAAAAATAACCTCCTTTGCGGAGGTAACTAGCACCGACGTGCGTCCGGACCTCACAGCTCGCGACCCAACTCAGTGACTGGTGGCGGTATGCAATTTAATATATGTACAATGAATTGCTTGCCTGCCCTCGAGTGCATTGCTGAGGACTTCTGGAGGGTAACTACAACTACAACTACACATCCCCCCTTTTTACTGGCCGAAGGTCAAATCGCTGATAACTCGTCCTAAGGCTGATGCCAGGGCTGTCAATGAGATTTTTGAGAACCCCAGTGACTTTGGAATACCCAAATGACTTTGGGTCACCCTAAACATCGAGATCGACCGAAATCTATCGAAATCGACCGACATCTACCGAAATCGGCCAAAATCTACCAAAATCGGGGCACCCTAAGCACCAAAAACGGCCGAAATCTACCGAAATCGGCTGAAATCAGCCGAAATCTACAGACTTGGAAGCAAAAGGGACACTTCTCAGCAACGGCAGAGCATAAGCTATAATCCCAACACATTCACACCTCTAAGAGATGTGCTCACACCTATAAGCTGAAAGTGATATGTTAAGGTTTTTATTGAAGTTTTACCAGGCAGATTGATCGTGGCAGGGGTCCCTGGTTAATTTTTAAAAAACCCGAGTTTCGGCAGTCTCGGGTACGGAAGACCGGATACACAGACAGGCTGATAACTATTCAACCCAGTGGATATTCCACAGGCTGTATGTAGTTTTAATTAGGTGAGAATTGCGAATCAGGATCTATGAGGTTTACTACTTGTTTACTTGAATTTCAAACTTGGTTACGCAAGAAGTGCCATTGATTTTGAGGTGTACAAGTTTTCTCCATCATCTGAAACCTGGTCAATTTTCGCCTATAAGTTTAGAGCAAGGCGTTACATGCAGGGCCGCCACAATCTCCAGCCTGGTCTATGTTTCTCGTAGCTATTTTCTGTAGGGCGTGAGAAGAAAGATATAAATGTATCCATGCATCAATAAATACTAAGTTACAAACATACAACAACTTTTTTTCTGAAAATAAAAATAGTGATGGTTACCCAATGGATCATCCGCTGTCTAGTATAATTATAATACTCTGATAATCTTGCGTGTTTATTTGTTTGCTTGTCGCCGCCTTGCACTCAATCTTCGCTATAGGATGAGAAGAAATTCGAGTGCTGAACATTTAGGAAGACTGCATCGATGGAGGTACCAGTTGGAGATACACTTGAACTCGGTGGCCTTTCCACGGTGCTTTCTGCGGCAACTTCCTGGCGAGCTCAAGTTTCGTATTCATTTTAAGTATAAAAGAAAGTGAATGACCACCACCATCATATCGGCCACTATTCAAGCACAAACAAGTGGGCGGAACCTGCTGAAAAAAATCGTTCAGGAGTCAGGACGAGATTGATTCTTAAGGAGCGTCGTAACATGGATACGGATTGCTATATACTGTACGTGGAATGCACCAAATAATTGAAAGTTTGAAATTTTAGTCACGTGGTCAGTGTTAGAAGTTAAAATGATTGAAAAATAGCATCAGTCTATCGTTTTTAAGCTCAAAAGAATATCAGCATGCATCTATGTACCCCTCAACAATACTTCCATTTCAGAAATAATCTCGTCTCTCTCTCTCTGTAGTTTGTTACTTTAAAATTTGATTATAATCTACTCTAAATCCACAAATCAAGCAGAGGAAAATTGAATGACTAAGATAAATTTTTAGTAACCCAACGGATCACGGGCAGTCTAGTAGATGTATAGAAATAGAAATGCATGACGTTCGTGTAATATCCTGAGTTGTATTATACCCTGATGTGAGTATTAATCTCCGTGCGTACATGAATTCTCAGCTGAGTTCGTCATCGTACTTTGTGATGAAGGTTAAACTTATAGCCTATTGAATAAGTTCATGCTACAATGCACGTGGTGAAGGAACATAATCAAAATCTTCTTGTTTATTTACATCTTGATAGAAGAATTATAAGGTATGATCCAAATACAATAGCGTGGCATTGCAACTTATGAAGAAGTTATAATAAGGCTGCTTGCTTTCCAGCAAACGCCCCTATACTTATGACTTCCGGGACTCAATTACGATTATTCGGAAAGCTGGTAACTGCGGGGTTCCGGTTGATCTTAAGGGTCGGATATCACTTTAAGTTCACCATATCTGCATGTTTATAAGGCAAGCAAATATCTTAGAGCCTCCCTCTGGTTACAGCAATTTGACTGACAGCATCCCCGAAAGCTTACCCTAAGGAAGATCTTTAAGAATACTGCCTCTCTCAAGTTTACGATGTTGAAGAGCGAGAGAATTGGTTATGGCAAAAATAGATCCAAGTTTTTACCTTCTGTATCAGGATATGACCTTTAGATAATCGTTACTAACGTACATTCACATGAACATAAATGTAGCAAGGAATGCGTCCAAACATTTACATGTGAGCTAAACTATTACAATGTTATATAGGCAAAAACACTTAAAACAGTTCGTTATTGCTGTGATTCAATCCACTATAATAATATGCACTTTGCTTTGTTGGTTGCGTGCTCCCTCCCCCGCTTGGTTGGTCGGTCTGTCTCTTCGTCAGGATATAAATGACTCGGATAGGAGGTAAATCATCTACTGTAGATAATAAGATAAGATGATAGAAGATTCGTGTCCTAAATACTATAGCTACTGTGTTCATCAATATGCTCGAGCTACTGCATACTTCTCTTAAGGAAGTAGTTAGGTAGTATTTGTTTTTTTTATGGTTTGTGTTAGAGAGGCTCAATCTTGATTGGAGTTTTTGTTATTGTCGTTCATAATCCATTCCGATTATGTTATCCTTAGCTGGTTCTCTTCGCGCCAATTGAAACTTCCCGCTCAACTGAAGCCAAAATATTTTCAATTCTTATTGCAGTGAACTTTCGAATCCTGACGGTTCAGTTACTGGTATCCAGGCTGCAGTACTAACTGAGTATTTCCGGTGACGTCTTTTGATTGAACAACATTTCCTAGGCGCTGCTTATCTTTTGAGAAGTTCAATGCTAATATTTGGGCTAGGTCTTGCCGCTGGGATAACGTACCCTTGTAAACTCAAGACAACAGAATTTTCATTACTTTAATGGCAGATCAAGCGTAGCTACAGATATGAGGCATATTTTGCGGCAAAACCAGTACTGCAAATAGGCACAACAAAAACTTACCTACAAAATTCCTGTCGCCATTTTTTATGGCTAGGCATTCTAGTTATTACTATAGTATCTGGTTATCAAAAATGACAGCATGAAACTTGTGATTATTGTTTCATTACTAACTTACAAAGGATTGACTGCAACTGCCGCCTGATTTAACAAGAGAGAGACCGAGCTCAGTTTCAGAAATCACCTTCCTGATCATTTACGTTCGTCTCTGGAGCGCAAATTCTGTTGTTACATCGGCCAAAGAGGTTATGTTTGTGTAGAGTTTGTTTGTTTGGCTGTCTGTTACGAAGCTAACTCAAGAAATTATGACGGATTTTTACGAAATGTACAGGGATTATTTGAAATGTTAGGAGGAACTGATAATTAACTGTTCAAACGTTTGTTGGCTTGTTTGCGTCTGTTGTTTCTCTGTAACATAACTCAAAAAGTTATGAACCGATCTTTAAGAAATTTGTAGGAACTGTTAGGGATTTTACTCGGAACAAATAATCAAATTTTCCTTAATCTGTTTGTTCTTTTGTTTGTCTTTGCGTTCGTTTTTATGTTATGAGCAATATCATTCAGAAAGTTATGAATGAATCTTTATGAAATTTTTAATGTATTGTTCAAAATGTTGAAAGACATAAAAATCTAAATTTTGCTGATGGTCGGTTCCTCCGTTTGTGTGTTTAACTAATTTTTGTCAAAATGTTTGTCAGAACATAATTCATAAAGTTACGGGCGGATATTGAATAAAATTAGAAGAGCTGTTATTCCTGTCAAAAAAAAAAAATGACCAAATTTTGGTGATGATAAAAAGAAATCTTAGTCTTAGGTAAAATTTGAATTTTTTGTTAACGTTGCCTTCGCTTGGCGGAGGTATACCTTCTCAGTGTAGTCTAGTTCCAAATGTGGAAAGCGCTATGTAGACTGTAGAGTCTAAAAAAACGTAGCCTAATTACTATAGTTTTCGAGCAGTGAAACGTTGGCTCCAGGATCTGTAATCCATTATCTAGCTCTTCTCATTCCTCTATTCGTGATCATGACTTTCAGTGCAGTAACCCCGTTTCTGCAAATAACTCTAAAATCATTTCTTTAGCTAAAGCCACCCATAATGTGTATTGTTGAATGACTGTACTTTTATTTTTTAGATTAGCCTGTAACGAAAGATGCAGAAAGTGAAACTCCCAACCGTGTCACGAGACCATCATAAAACTATGTTTTAAAGAATTGATTAGCATGAAATTAAAATTTGTTGTATAAATTGTACCTCAAATTTCCTCTAGTTTAGAACTATTGGTAATTATGGAGAAAATGTGTCTGAAAAATCATTCATTCATATATCTGTGGCTATTCTGTATATTATTATGTTGACAAAATGACTGCTTTTTTACATTTCGCTTTACTTTGTGGGGCGCATTCAAATCATATAATAAAAGCTACATTATATCCGAACTAGAGCATTCTGAGAGGGCATACCTCCGCCAAGCATGGCAACGATAACGAATGGTATAAATTGGCTCTCAAACCATGAATTACCTTGTATCAACACCAAAATCTATTTCATTTGTGCCTTTTGATAGTATTAACCGTTTCTTAAATTTTCTTGAAGATCCGTTCATAAAATTTTGAGTTATGCTGCCAACAAACATTATGACAAACATAAGTCAAACACACAAGCAGACCTACCCATCTCCACCAACATTTAATCATCTATGTCTTTTAACATTACATTACTAACAACTCCTGTGAATTTTATAAAGATCTAAGTAGAACTTCTTCAGTTATTGTGCCAACAAGCACAAAAGTAAACACCGCAAGAAACAAACGAACAAGCAGATTATCACAAACCCTTGATTATTTACTCTTCATAATGTATTTTTCATGAAAATCTGTTCATAACTTTTTGAGTTATGGCACTGAGAAAGAATAGGCAGACAAGCAAACGGATGAATGGATTTCCACCAAAAGTTAATTATCTCTTACTGTTAGCATACCCAACAATCATTGAATATTTCGTAAAGATCCGTGCATAACTTTTTGAATTATCTTTGTGATAGACAGACAAACATGACAAAAACATAGCTTCTTTGGTGGAGGTAATAATATCCCGAGCAAGAATAACTCGTGGGTCCCACATGGGTGCCATGGGGGAAGATGGCCAACTGCTGGGCATCATAGGAATAATGTGGGCTCCTACTGGGGTACCCACAACTGGGCTGCTCCATGTTATGACTCTCTGGGGCACATATTAAGGCTTGCCCACCGTGGGAAAAACGTGGTGTTTTCCATATGGGTAAAATGTGGGCTTCCCAGCTGTACCTCTCTTCGCTAGTAATGTGGGTCCTCCCACTTCAGCCCCATGTGGGATCCTGTGGGGTTTCCCATTGTGGGCTACGCATGGTGCTTCCCAAATGGATAGCAATGTACTTCCCAGCAATATCTTCCATTAGTAATATAGTGAGTTTTCCCACATCAAACCCATGTGGGATTTTCCAACGGGCTACGTGTGGGTTTTTCACATGGGTAAAGGATGGGCTTCCCAGCTAAATCCCACATTAGCAATATATTGATTGTTCCCACATCATGCCCGTGTGGTTCCTGTGGGTTTTCCCAATGTGATTGACATATGATTCCGCCCTTGGTAACGAATAGACTTCCCAGTTATATCCCATATTAGCAATTCGATGGGTTTTCCCACGTCACACCCATATGGGATTTCCCGATATGGGTAACATATGGTATTTCCTACATAAGTAACAGATGGGCTTCCCAACTAAGTACTCCGTTGGTTATATAGTGGGCATTCCCATATCAGACCCATTTGGGTTTCTGTGGGTTTAACCATTGTGGGGACATATGGTGATTCCCACATGGGTAAAGAATGGACTTCCCAGCTATATCACACAATAGTAATTTGATGGGTCTTCCCGCATTACACCCATGTGGGTTCACTTGGGATTTCTTAATGTGGGCAACTGGTAGTGATTGCCAATTGGGTAACATACTGGGCTGCCCAGCTACATCCCACATTTGCAACTACTAGGTCTTTCCACATCAAACCCATACATGGCTTCGCATGGGTTTTTCCTATACCGCTAACGTATGGCGTTTCCTACGTGGGGAACAAATGGGCTCCCAGCTATATCCCAAATTGACTTGTGTATTGGATCTTATATTAGGATACAATAATTTGTGATCGAAATACACATTGTCTTAAAGTTGGAATGTATTTATTACATATACTGCACATATAGTTACCGAGCTTTCGCCTTATTATTATTATTATTATTCAATACGAGCGAAAGGCAGCGAGGGTAAAAGGCAAGGGCCAAAAAACACAAGGTCCCCACGCCACCCACCGCTTTGAAAAGAAGAAGAAAGTACATGGCAAGAACTTTAACAAGAAGTAGTATATGGGAATCAATCACGCGCGAGGAGACGATTGATTCTGAGCTTAAAAACATCCAAATTCACATCCACAAACACCGAGTCATCCAGCGCGTTCCATTGCTGACCACAACGACACATAAATGACCGCTGGTACTGGGTAGTGCGCGCCCGAGGCAGCTGAACAGCGAACTCGTGAAGCGCAAGAGCTCCACGAGTGCGCCGCTGCGGCACATGGGGTACTGGCACCGCGGGCCCAAGAGGTTGCTTATCGTTGTGGAAAATTTTACGGAACATGCACAACGAAGCAACCCTGCGCCGGTGTTCAAGATTGTAATTAAAACGCCCAGCGCACAAATCAGAAGCGCGAGACACTACTTTGTCTAGGAGCCGCAGGTAAGATGCAGCAGCCGAGGCACACACAGAAGAACAATATTCAAGGATAGGTAAAAGGAATCTCCAGCAACACCTACACACAAGGTTAGGGTCCGCAAGAACCTTCGATGCCTTCCTCATAATACCCAGCTTTTGAGAAGCAGAAGCAGCAACATTTAGAATGTGGGGCTCAAATGTTAAACTTACCATCCACAGTAGCCCCCAAGACTCTGGCGAGACTTCCGAAAACGCTTTAGTAGTAATCTCATCTGTCATGTAAATAAGTCTTCGTGGCTAAGAGGGCTAAGGCGTTAGTGAAATGTAAGTGGTGTCTGCAGGTTACAGGTTCGATCCCAGGCTAGGCATAGGATTTTTTGGGTAACTCTTGGGAAACTTCTGGGACATGCATGAGCAAAGTCTGGGTCTCCCACGAGACACCCATCCAAAAACTTTTTGAAAAAGTAGTGGGTTTCTTATTTGCATCCCACGTGGTCCCCACTGGGCTGTAAATGGGTAAATTGTGGGAAACTGATGGGTTCTTCCTTCAGGGGTCTGCTTGGGCCCCACAATCTGGAGTCCATTAGGGATGTGCGTAGGCAGTTGCTGGGTTTCCCATGTCGGATCCGCTAAAAAAAAACTATACAGAAAAACTTACCTGGGACCCATATGGGCGTTCCCACATGGGCCCCACTGGACTATAAGCGGGTTACTGTTTGGGAAATAGTGCGTCTACCCTCTGGGAACCCATATGGGCTACACCAATTATTGCTGCCGATCTGGGATGTGAGTGGGCAGGTGCTGGGTTTCCTCACGGGATCTATTCAAAAAACTGTTGCAAAATTTGTCTGGGCCCCCTATGGGAGTCCCACATGGGTACCAATGGGGCCTCCCACCTGGGCCCAACGTGGTCCCCAGCTCCATTGTTACTCGGGATGCTACAGTCAGATAGTGAAATCAGTGACTTCACGAAATCGCTTATGTTTCAAGGATTTCATGAAGATAAATGGAGAAGAGCATTTTCCTAAACAAAGTGCGTTAGGTAAGACAATAAGCAAAATGAATTGTAAGGTATTCCCCGAATTTACTCATTAAAGCTTTCATGTGTTTACAATCTTACGGTAATCCATTTGTTTATAATATAGCCAACATATTATTTCTGCTACAAGCCCCGATGTATAGATACATAGCATTGGATGGGAAATGAGAACAAACTCACATCTAAGTACGCAAAATATTACGTATTGTGTACAAACATTTAAACTTTTGCTCAAGCGTAGAGTCCGAGGCGAACTCATCGCAAGGCCCAGAAAACAACGCAAACAACGAACCTCATTTCAAAAGTTTCTTCGGTAAAGAAACAGAAAAAAAGGCAACTGCCGTTTTAGAAGAGGCGCTCAAAAATTTTGTTTCTGAGGACAGGCTTTTTATTGACATTTCGAAAGTTTGTTTCAAAGGAGTTTGGGCGCCGCTATCATTTTTCTCTTTTTTGTTATACTCCGAAGTAAAGTGTTGCTGGTCTGATTACGGCTGCTTCGGGTAAGCTTCGCTTCGATTGCATATGAAGCACATTGTAAATGCCGCGCCAGCCCAGACTTTTCCTCGACATATACTCAGCCACTTTAATTGCAAGTCAGGTTTAGAACAGTGAGAGACAAGTCCCAATATTGGAGGGCGGCGCCCCTTTCGGAAGCCAAGCAATTACTTGAAACGGTGGCCAGTAGTAAGATATCTACACGAATGACAAAATGTTACAGATCAATAGCAAGGTAAAAGACGAACACCGCGAATGGCCTGGAGGCGATAACAAACATACGCTTAATTTTAATTACTACTTTGATAGTTACCTCCGCCAAAGAGGTTATCTTGATGCTAGAGTTTCTCTATTTGTTTATCCATACATCACCAACATAACTTCATGAAGTTCTCGGGGATTGTTAGGTATGTTAAAGGGAACATAAAATTAATTTTTGGTGAATGTATATGTTCAAACATTGGATCCTATTGATACCTTTCTTTAACATAGCTTAAACTGTTATGAACGAATGGTCATGAAATGTACATACATATTGCTAGAGGATATTTCAAAGAGAAAAAGACCAAACTTTTTTGATGATCTGTTCGTCCGTTTAGCTGTTGTCTTCATGTTTATTACCTCCGCCAAGGAGGTTATGTTTTCGTCTGGCTGTCTGTCTGTCTGTCTCCAAGATAACTCAAAAAGTTATGAACCGATTTCGATGAAATTTACAGGGATTGTTAGGTATGTTAGGAAAAACAGATGATTGACTTTTGGTAAAAATATGTCCATCCGTTTGTTTGTTTGTCTGGCTCATTTTTTTATGCCATAACTCCAAAAGTTGTGGATGGATTTTAATGAAATTAACATGAGTTGTTAGGTATATAACAAAGAGTATATGACCAAGTTTTTGTAATGATCCGTTTGTTCATTTGTTCGTTTGTCACTGTTTTTAATTTTATGTTTGTTAGCACAATAACTCAAAAAATAATTAATGGATCTTTATGAAATTTATAAGGGTTGTTAGTAATGGTAGAAGACATAAATGATCAAATTTTTGTGCAGATCGGTTTGTTCGTTTGTATGTTTGACCTATGTTTGTCATAACGTTTGTTAACACTATAACTCAAAAAGTCATAAACGGATCTTCAAGAAAATTGAACTAGCTGTTATTAATATAAAAAGGAACAAATCATTAGATTTTGGAGTTAATACAAAGAAAATTATGGTTTCAGAACCAATTTGAATTTTTTGCTACCGTTGCCTCACATGGCGGAGGTATGCGCTCTCAGAGTGCTCTAGTTTTTATATGTGTCAGTAACATCTCCCAAATAGTTATGAACGGATCTTCATGAAGTTTATAGAAATTGCTAAGAATGTTATGAGACGCAAATGACCAACTTTTGGTGATGATTCAATGAATATCCTGGTTTCCGGACTAATTTGATTTTTTCTTCAACATTCTGTCGCGTGGAGGAGGTATGCCCTCTCGGAGTGCTTCCCTAGTCCTTGTTGTTACTGTTATTAAATCCTGTCCTCGAGTCTGTGGATATTTATAATCCATGCGGAGCATTAAGCGACCCCTGGCCACCCAAAAATCCATGCAATAAATTCCATACCAACACAAATCACCGGCGTAACAGAATCTGAATTGAGCTTTTTCCTTCCCCTGGCCCGTCTGGGGTCACCATAATCGCTGAGTATCTGCTTCTCTTGATGCTCCACACAGAGCTCGGGCACTTATTAATGCCATTACTGCGCCGTGTATATTAAGTACAGTTGAAATATCTAACTTGTTCAACGACATCGTCTGAGGATGCAGCACTGCACAGCAGCTGTCTTCCAAGGATTTTGTTTTTTGCTCTAAAGATGGAAATTTCAGTTTTATTTATAACTACCAGTTACGTTTTTTGTAAAGTAAGTGGTTTATCGCTCTATTGGTGCGACAAATCCCATTTTTGTTCGTCAGTTATGGCGAATATTTTACCGTTCAAATTCAACAGCACTTTTTTGTGAAATTAACGCATTTTGTGTGCCATGTTCAGCTTGGGAAACATAGCTAACGGTAAAATTCACACCCGGTCGTAACTCGCAGAGCTCCATGGAGAATTAGAAGAGGAATAACAAAAAAGTATGGTCCTTTGAGTAGATCAAGAGCGCTTTTGTTTTCCTTTCACCTACCTCAGAAGGAGACGAGAGAGTGGCAGCTTTCCCTGAGGTCTGCGAGCTCACAATCGATGATGGGAGGATCGACGTAAGCCTCCGATGACGGACAGCAAGGCACCATTCCGGAGAGAAATTGCGGGTCTTGTTTTGATCGGAAGATTCGTGGTATTCCTTCCTGATCGTCGGGAAAGAAAGCTACTCGACAAAGGTTTTATATTTCTGTAGATTACGGATGGTTGTTACTTTAAATGACTTAGGGTATAGATATTGTAAGTGGAATAGGTAGGAGCTGCGTCTCTCGTGTGAATGTCTGGGGTTTTTAACTGCTTCAGGTGGCACAAAAAAATGAATTGCATGCCTCCATTACTTATTTATTTATTTATTTTTGCAATACCTTGAGGTGAAATAATACAAATATCAAGTAGATGTCTCTGCTACTTTGTTAGAAAATCTTGAGGTGAGACAGAGGTGAAATCAAGTAGATGATTACTCTACATTTTTTTGCAAAATGTTGAGGTGAGACAGATGTGATAAGCAGATGTCTCCACTGTTTTCCATAAAATCTAAGAAATAAATGATCACTGTAAACTGAAGAGGAATCTCGGGATTAATAATCACCAATGACCTAAAAGACAAAGCCACTGTCTTGAACGACTATTTCACCTCTGTATTTACTGTTGAAAATGTTGCGAATATCCCTGAACCAGCACCGATGCAAGTTGCTCCCAT
>LQNS02277275.1:3610024-3620949 GCA_001587735.2 Parhyale hawaiensis | reverse complement strand
CTACCATACTGCACCCCATAAATGGTTGAATATGGAGGATATATCGATAATAAACAACCAAAGTCTCGACCATAATCATAGTTGTTCTACTATAATCACAACCATAATTTCCGACTGGGTTGAGCAATATAATTGCCTGTCGTACTCTTGTGTGAAGTTGTGCTTGCTGTCGGGTTATTGATTGCCATGAATATTCAACACCATATTTAATCCCGTATCGAAAAATATGTACTGAAGCTTAATTTATTCAATTTTATAGTGACAATCTTCACTCAGGGTTCGTATTTTCGGTCTTACTTTGTTGTGATGGGACCACCAGTATGCAGCGTTCAACTGCTAAAAAAAATCAGATAGGAACACCACACTTTAGTCGGAGTCTGTGTGATATTTCTTTCTTTTGGAAGGTTTTTCTGTTTACCGCGAAACTGTGCCGAATGCACTTGTTTTGTTTTTTTAAGTTTAGTAGTTTTTATTTATTATTGACGATCGTTTAAACACTGGATGGATTGCAGGACTGTCTGGAACACTATTTTCAACCCTCTATTTATCAGGCAAAGATCATTAGTGTGAAGTATGCCGATCAAAGTGGTGTCTATAACCACCATTACCTGTTGGAATGGTGTTACCTCAGGCTTGGTGTCACCAGTTTCGGCAACCAGTTGTCAAATTCTCGCATTATTGGACAAATGACACGAGAAATACTCGTTTTATATTTGCGTAACTCCTTCCGAAGCTATACATTTTGCCGCCTAGATTATGTGTTTCTTTGCTAGTATTTTTTACTTTATTTAATTTATTATTTTTTCTAGCAAAGTGTCACCGTTCGCAATGTTAACAACAATGAATATCATGACGCCAACTTGAAATAATAGCATTCATTTAACATTCTTTTTTTCATATACTTCACTGTATACTCCACTAATAAAAAAAACATCCTTAAGGTTCGCTTGAGTCGCCCTGGACTGCGAAGTTGTTATCGTGTGTTTGTATTGAGAACATGAAAGCAACAGTAAGCTCGAGAGTAATCAGCGACACAGCCTTTCTGCAACAGCGTTTCCCCAATAAATTCAAACACTCGGTCACGCTAAGGAGACGTTCAGTGCAATATTAATCTCCTGAGGATTCATCTGGGCAGGTGCGGGCTCATTTCTTTGAATTTCCTATAATTTCCGCTGCGCAATTTTCGTTCGATCAACAATTTACCGGTCTAATGGTGTCTCTCGCGGGAGCAGCCGCAAAAAAAAAAGAACCACCCACAGTTTCCGTCTCCGGGTTCATTTTTTCGGCAGCAGACCGGGCCTCCGCTGCCACTATGGGCGCACCCCTGTCATTTGATTATGTCATCATTAGGCTGCTATTAATGTTTGATTACCGAGAGGCCCTCACTTGATTGCTGTTTGTGTTCACGCAGCAGCACGCCTGGTTGCTACTGTGCACAGTTCACTGTTTTGGGCCCCGTACTCTGTGCAGTGCACCTAGTACCGTATACCGTAAAAAAATAAATATCAGACCGTATAAATACTGATCCTCTACTACTGAAAAGCCTCATGCTAAGGCTTTCAATACTACTATCAATTTCATTGCGGGACTGGTAAATTATTAATCAAGCAGCAGTGTCGGCTCCCGGGCAAAGAAATTTCTATACAGCGTTTGGAAAAGTCTTGTTACTCTCCATTTACACACATCTATGGTCAGCTTTTAATAGCAGATCTAATTTCTCGTTATGCTAATAAAAAAATTATCCTTTTCTGGCAAATATCCTTTGAAAAAATAAATAGTTGTAAGGACCATGCGTGTATGCCACAATGGATAGAAAAAAAATTGCTGCTGAAATTATTTTACGTTATCCTTCTGTTATTGTATTTCTATAATGTCTTCAATACATATTGGAGAAACAGCTACGAGCTCATAATGATAAAGGTTATATTCCACTAGATGCAATGGGGCAATGAAACCTTGGGTTAAGAACCTAATGACTGCAGTGAATATCTTTATTAAAACTTCAGAATTTTTTGCTCTTTGTGGGTTTGAATTAAATGATGTAAACATATTTTCGCCAATTTCTTAAATGGCGCGTCCTATTTACACAAGCCAGCAGATCTAAAAGGTCACCTGTTCAGAGACGCCTGAGAATTTTGCAATCTGCATGAACCGATTGCAAACTTTTGCAGAGTTCTTTTCAGTTAAAAAACACAAACGCAACAAAATTTATGAAAGATTTAGGATCTCGAACAGTGCAATAACTATGCGTGACAGAATTTAATCAGGCTTAAGCAAATATCCACCCCATTACCGTACCGTGTGCGAGTTGTTCACGTGCGGGAATTTCAAAGCGTTCGGTCGGTGGGTCGGTCGATGTTCATCTCATTGCAAACACCGGCCTTCGACCCATCAAAACAAGAGGCCATCCCGGCAACTTGGGCCATATCGTGCGCTGAGCAAAGCCGCATCTCTCGCCTGCACAAACGGCGGAGCTGTCGCCAGCAACGATGTTGTTCTTGTGATGGAAGGGACATTGAGGCCACCTTGCTACTCGATATGCCCTCTTAAACGTGCCTATGTTAATGAAACTCACGGCAGCGATATGCCTACCTCGTAAGGTAGAGAGAGAGGGGGGAGGGAGCGGGTCGTATTATGAACGGAGCAATCTCACAGATTTGAGGGGCGATCAGCTGTGAGTTTGCTGGTGAATTATTGCAAACTTCTGATGACGATGAGACGTACGGGATAGAACTTTGCCCAAATTACGTCTACGGTGAAATAAAGAAAAAATTATAGATACAGTGTATATCATTTACTGACGAGCCTCAGATAACTGCCAGATGAAATAAACCTTTGATATTCGTTGGAGTTTCATGGCCTTTGCTTACGTAACCTTTACGGTTAGGTTTATTACGATCAACAAAGAAGGTGCAACGATACAGATGTCAAATACAATGGACGGTAAGGAATAGGTTTCGCATTGAGCCACGGGCAAAGTCGTAGACAATTTGTAAGATTCAGACGGGCACTCATTCGACGCTGTTATAAACACTGATGCTCAATTTGCTCTTGTCTAGCGGTGTGTCTTCGTCTGAGTGATGCACTTTTCTTTTCAGCACTTTTTTCGCTGCTAAATATTATCTGCCATCCCGAGTTCACTGTAAATTCTTCGTGGGTAAGATCACCGACTGTTGGGCCATCGCATTAAATTCATCAAATGGAAAACTCATCAAAAGATGGAATCGTCGGCCGATAAATTTGAATCATCGGACGATAAATTTACCATTCATTGACTTTATTCACTCCCTCGATTTTGAGATCAATGCTTCCATAGTTATAGCTTAGCACCCGGATATATGTTCTAAACATATGTAAGAGTTAAGTTTCAGGCAAATGACATGTTGAGTAGAACGTCCTTCCTATTCGCGCTTCGTTTTAAATGCTTCGTATCCGACAAAATTCACTCTAATTAACAACTGCAATAAGTAACCTGTCGATACAAGGTTATAGTAACATTTCTTTGTCGTCAGTACAAGTAACTCCTTTGGGTCAAACATCCAAAATCTCTAAAGTGTTTTATTAGAGTATTAACCTGTCGCCTAAACTATACATATGTAACTTCTCCGATACCCAGAATGTCAGGTAACCATTAACTCGTTCATGGATCACTTTTTAATTTGACCACTATGAACAACGAGGTCACCGTACTTGTGGAATTAGCTCCCTCAGTGCAGCAGATACACGACGTATCTGCGCTACAGCTTAGGTTTGTGGCACGTACTTCTGTCGATGTGTCCTCTACAGCCGAGTTCATACCACCGTGCAAAGAACTTGTTTGAGAACGTAAATACAGTTTATTCCCGTTTTGGTTTTACCAATGTTCTAATTGTTTTAAACAATCACCGCAAATTTAAACATTTTGCACCCGTTTAAACCACACCTGTATAACAGTTCTCCATGTTGTAAGAACTACTTAAGGGGACCATCTGAGATCAGACCCTAAAAATTATCAAAATTCGTTTTTCATCACTAATCAGTAGCTATACAACAGACATACTCGGAGGAAAAATTTTAGGGGCTTGGGGGGATGGGGGGAGTTTTCTGTAACACTTGAATTTTTACTACAAAAACTTTTTTTATTATTCAACCGAGCTTCATGAAACTTAGCAGAAACATGTAAAATCGAAAAAGAATGTAGGTTGTAATCGTGTACTTTTCAATTTTCACCATAGAAAACGAGCTATTCAAAGAAAACGGGAAACCCGTTTTCTTTGAATAACCAGTTTTTTAGGGAGAAAACGGAAAAAAGTATATGAGTCAAAAGCTCTTCTTTTTTTATTTTACATATGTATAGCGACTTTCATTCAAATCGGTACATGACTAAAAATTTTCTCTCAGCCGTACTTTTGAATTTCATATAAATTCCCGCCAAAGAGGTTCAACTTTGATTTTTCAATTTTGTTCCGATTTGGATGAAACTTGGTAAACATATATAAAATTGAAACAGAAGAGCTTTTGACTCCTATACTTTTTTCCATTTTCGCCACAGAAAACAAGTTATTCGAAGAAAACGGTTTTAGGTGGGATAACCGTTTTTTTTGAATAACCTGTTTTCTATGGCGAAAATTGGAGAAAGTACACGAGTACAACCAACATTCATTTTTTGGTTTTACATACCTGGGCCAAGTTTCATCCGAATCGGTACATAAATAAAAAAGTTTTCATTACAATCGTATTCTCGAGTTCACCATAAAAGTTTTCAGCCGAAGGGTTCAAATTTAAGGTTTTGTTTATGAACTGATTTGAATGAAATTCTCTCAATATGTACACATATATCGTGTGCCTTGACAAAAGGCAGAGTAATGCCAATACAACTGAAAGTCTAATTGCTATCTGGCATTCCATGTATATTTTTGTAGCGTTTGCTTTTGAATGAATATCTCAAACCTAAATTATTGATCTTCAAGTGAACGCCATTCGGTGAGTAATGCAACAAATGTCATGATTTTTTATATCAAAGGAAAGTAAATTTACAATAATTCTACGGAATCATTTTTTCAAAAATTTTGTTGAAAAATTGTGAAAAGTGATTTGAAAAAAGTGACAATATATATATATATATATATAATTTGAAAACTAAAACTAAATTTAAAAATCTAAATCCGTACAATTGTTGAGAGTTTTTAATAGTATATTTGTGCCAAATTTCATTCAAATTGAGAAAGAAAAGAAGGCACGGCATTAAAATCAAATTTTTCAAAAAGGAAAAAAAGGGTTGACAATTTTTTTTCGATGATTTTGTCATTTTTTTATACGAAAGTGTCTTTTACATCATATAAATCAAGTTTCAGTTGATGAAACACAAGAAAATAGATGAAAAAACCAAAATGCATGATTTTGGGGTTTTGCTCTGACGGTCCCCTTAAACAGTTATGCAAAACGTTTGAACTGTTAACTCTTCATGACAAACTTGTATTAACCAGTTAAAAAGCTTGGTATCTCATTAGTACTTCAATAAAGAGATCAAATATTATTTCAAAGGTTGCAGTCCAACTGAGCATATTACACCCTACAGCTGTTAAACTGTTGACAATTTAAACGTTTTGCATAACTGTTTCAGTAGTCCTGCAAAATGGTTGAATCTTATCCAGGTGTTGTTTAAACACGTGCAAAATATTCAAGTTTGTGGTGATTGTCAAGCAATTAGAGCATTGGTAAAACTCAAACGGGAAAAATAGTAATACCAATCTCTTTGCCACTTTTTTGCGGTGTAGGTCCACAAAACTAGTGTTTCAGTGATAGGTAATCATGGAACGTGTTCTGTGATGACGTTGTTTTACTCATTTGCTTAATATGAATATTTGGCGTCCGTCGCACAAATAGAGCTTCTCTGGTCATATGTTTTCTCACTTTCTTCTCTTTCCATAAAAAAGAACAGTCTCAAAAGAGTAAATATTAGATGAGCAAACGAACAAATGCATGAAAAACAAATTTGGTGTTTCAGAAGTAGCTGCTACACTACGGTACTTCAACTATCTGTGCCTTCAAAGAGCACTTTAATTGCTTTCAGAACTAGTAATACGCCTGATAAAATGCAGTTACAATTTCTACATTAACTTTTCTTTGATAACTGAAAATCACAGAGATTAATAAGTTTTGATACATGTTCTGTTGACGTACGCAGCTCGTTAAAATGTCGGACATGCTTCGCCTTCAACTTGGAACAGTTCAACGTCCAACTTCCATCAACTGCACGGGTGTCGTAAGGCATTCGGAGAGAAGACTCTCATTATTTTGGTTATGGTGCCAACCCACCTTTACAATTATTGACCTGCAGACTTTCAATCAATGACTATATTGCCCTCCTTCTTCTAAGGTCCTTCATTATCATAGCGTAAATCCTGCAACAGAACTCTCCAGTTTTGAATATTTTCAAACTATTTTGAGCCAACTCGCGCACCAGTAAATTTTCTGAGCTTCATAGTCACTTGGCACCTCCAGCACTGTGTGGCTCTTCTCAGTTACTTTACTTATCTCCCTCATATCGATCCAGCTGCTGGTAATCTGCTTATGCTTCGTATCAGGTTTGTAGCTATGCTCGTGGGGCTCCTGTGGATTAAACTACGCTTCACGAAACACCACAAAAAATTGAAACCATAGTTCCTTACGATGCTGGCACCATCGCTGCCTGCGGACACTGACCGCACCAGGCCAACATCAATAGAGGCACAACGCTTGGGGCATCACAGACTGGCGGCTTCGAATTTCGATAACAGAAGACTGATATGTCTTGCGGCCCGCATCGAAAAGTTATAATTCATGAGGTAACAAATGCAGTCTTAGACACTCTCTGATCCCTTAAAATGGATGCCAAGGAACTAGAGTTAGTTCTTCGTTGAACTTTGCACGACAAGTCCCAGATTCTTCTGATGACGCGAAACATTTTTCCGTACAGAATAATTAGTTGTGGCAGAAGAAGAGCGGTTGAAAAAATGAAAATTATACTCCGACCCATAAGTTCTTATTATTCTGTCATAAGTGAAAGAAAAAATGTTCAAAACTTTTACCAATTTTAGTTGAAACTGTTGTCAAACTTCAAAATACATAGTGAAAGCTTGTAACGAACACATACAATAGTGCAGCCTGTCTAGTAAACAGAAGTAATATAATGCAAACTTCTGAACCTCGACCACCGAACTACGGCCCTGGGCCCAGATTTACTACAATATTGTAAAATTGCAATGTTGTACCTTACCACGATGATACAAGGCAGCATTCTATCTCCCTTGTTATTGGAAGATACAGTTCACTACTACAGCCAAATCAACGGTCACTTTTCATATTCTTTTCGGGGAACAACCAATGGTGTAGGTTTGCATCTTTCATTCAACGAACAACCAATCTGCAGGTGGGTTATATCAGCGTTTTGTTTTAGTTTACACGTTGGGACTCGAGTGCTGTAACCACTTACAAGTTTTCCCAAGGTCTAGCAAAGATATAACATACATTAAAAGATGCTCCATCTTGTCTCCTCCATTTTTCCAGGAAAACAGAAAATTCTCTACAACTGCTTAGTAATTCGAAGTACTAGATAAATGAGTTACAACACGCAAGTAGCTTGATAAATCTGGCCGGAGTTACAATACAGAAAGTCAAGTTACATGCTAAACTAGAGACTTACAACACTGTAAGTAGCTTAATAAATCTGGGCCCTGGTCACTGCGCACTGCTGCCTTGGGGGGTATTTTCTATCCTTGTTAGAATATATGAGTATATGGGCCTCACTCATGCATGGACTATCCCGCGTATCTTTCCCGCAGCAGATGTTGCAGTTGGCCGCAGTTTCTGCTGGTGAGGTTAGTGTGTAGAGTTACGTGAGTTACGTTGGTCCTCTATGCTTCCCCTTCTCTTCCGTGTGGTGTGGGCTGCCGAAAGGTGGTTAAAAAACTCATCCCATTGGACTCCCATGTGCTCCCGTGTGTGGGGGGGGGGGCACGGACGAGACCCTCAGCACGGCTGTTTCTTTCTTCTACCTCCTTCTCTTTTGTTTTTTCCATATCTTTGCCCTATGTAGCGTAGCGAACGAGCAGCTGGGCCGCATAGGATTAGAATCGCCCCACCCCTTACTTTCTTCCAGTAAAAGCGCGCTAGTCACTGGACACCTTGCAATATAAGAACTCATCTGCGTTCGCATTAAACTTGAGACTTTCTGGTAGAGAAGTCGAGATAAAAATCACGGAGAATTTGGGGAGATGCGACTCAGTATAGTGGCATTAGTTATCCTTCTGCGTCTATTACTACTACAATACTGCTGCTTACTGCACACGGTTGAAGAATAAGTGAGAGACTCGCCCTTCTAATGCATCGGGGCTTATTACTACCGCAGTGATTTCTCGAAAAGTCGAACCTGACGTATTACTCGAAATTAGGTTTATACAATTGGTCGAGCGGTATCTTATACGCCGAATGAGGGTTGGTTTATTCGGCGACGCATTTGGTTCGATCGCACCTGAGGTCGGCTTACCCCAACATACGGACAGAGTTACAGACTAGTTCGGTCGGCTTTCACCATCGTTAGATAGTGATGTCATTAAGGCTCCATTTATCCGAAGTTCAGTTCATTGACTGTGTATTGAAATGGAAAAACACAGAGAAACAGATCATCATTATACACAAGACATTGGCCTCAGTCATGCGACTCTAAATCATTTATGTAAAAATAGTGGTACTTTCTTCTGGGAAAAGTGAATGACGGTATTAAAAACTGAGCATTCATGAATAACAAGAAAAGAAATACCTTTTTTCTATGGGTTAGTTAAGTATACGGCAAGCTCGACACGCCTCGGATGAAATAATTATTAGTATGTAATAATTGCATGCAAGAACCATATGGCTGACGAGAGCCTTCAACTTGCAGATGCAAATTGCTTTAACGATTTTGTCTCAATTAACATGCAGTATTGCTGAGGTTTTTTTGCGTATCACATCAGGTGTCAGTGAGTTACTCGGTACCCGTCACATATGTGCATAAAATTCTTACCTAAAGTTTAGGAAAGCGTTTGCCTCAAAAAATATTCTCTTACTTTATCTATGAGACATCGTTTGACATGGGGAGTTACCTAGTAATATATGCCTCATGTACATATGAACGAAAATTATAACTGGTACGGCCCGTGAAAAAGAAAAAACAGACATTAAGTATTCGGTAGTTCCTAGCTGCTGACTTACATTTTTTTTTTTTCAGAAGTGAAATATGCAGTTTGGTTGTTACTCAAAACTCTATAATTCAAGTTTAGCAAGCTTTTATGTCAAGGACAATAAACACTGCAATGAACAACTGTTATATACAGTTTAACATGTTAATCTTCCCGTTGTCATACTATAAAGCCCGTATGTCTAAGTGCATCATTATGTTTAAAAAAGTGTTTTATTACATCTTTTAGAGAATTTACATTTTTCGACAGTGGTTTTCACCGTTTTTTTATATTTTAACTCGACTTTATAAAAATAAATGATACAAACATATTACCAAAAAGGAAGACGTTGATTTCCTTAGTCAGATCAAACTTTGCAGTGGCTCCCAAAAAACCTTTCCTGGAAATTCCGACTTCGAGAAGGCTTGTAAGCCATCAGTGAACCTTCGGGAAATTTGTGTAGAAGGTTTGGAGCGTCTCCAGTGAAGCGTAAGAGGTCCAAGTTTCGTCTTTGGTCAAGTCGGAAGAGCGGGGGAGGGAAGACTTGGAACGCTGCCGCTTAAGCAGCCCTAACACGGTTTGCCGGAGGGATGGAGTCATTAAATATGAGTTCGCTTCTGCCTGCCAGTCGGTTCGAACTCATCTGGAAGTGAGCTCGGAGGCTGGTGCTTTTTTGCCTCCGGAATGAGAGAATGCATATAAAAGTTGGAATCCAAGGTGTCTTTCTCCTTAAAATGATCGGAAAGCGTTTCATGCAGAAACCAAGCTGGTGAGCAGTTTATTCTACAGTGCAGGGCTTTGCAAAAGTCCTGACCTGTTTTGTATTTTCATAGTGTGAAACTTGCTTCAAGACTTGATGAAATATATTGACAATGACTCATACCTAAACCATTTCAGATAATATATTAACTGGTAACAGTGCTCATTTTTATACATTGTTACCGCCGCCAAAGAGGTTATGTTTTCGTCGTGTTTGTCTGTCTCTTTGTCTGTCTGCCTGTCACCAAGATACCTCAAAAAGTTCTGAACCGATTTGGACGAAATTTACAGGGATTGTTAGGTATGTTAGGAGGAACAGATGATTAACATTTGGTGAAGATATATCCATTCATTTGTTTGTTTGTCTGCCTCATTTTTCTCAATGCCATAACTCAAAAAGTTATGAATGGATTTTCATGAAATTAACATGACTTGTTAAGTATTAACAAAGAGTAAATGACCAAATTTTGGTAATGCTCCGTTTGTTCGTTCTTTCGTTTGTCACTGTTTCTAATTTTATGATTGTTAGCACAGTAACTCAAAAAACATTGAATGGATTTTTATGAAATTTATAGGGGTTGTTAGTATTGTTGAAAGACATAAATGACCAAATTTTGGTGCAGATCGGTTAGTTCGTTTGTATGTTTGACTTAATGTTTGTCATAACGTTTGTTAGCAGTATAACTCAAAAAGTTATGAACGGATCTTCACGAAAATTGCACAAGCTGTTATTACTATCAAAAGACACAAATGATTAGATTTTGGAGTGCGGACATTGTTAGGTTACAAAATATCAGTTAATCAACTGTGAAACGGGTCGAAAACCGCTTTAAAAATAACGAAAGCCTTGGATGCAATGGCTAGAATCCAGTCCTCGGATAGGCGTTCTGCCTTTGCCTTTATGGGTGACTTTAATTGTCACCATGTGGAATGGTTAGGCTCTGGGAGGACTGATTGCCATGGTCATACCGCCCTAAACTTCGCGAGTGC
>LQNS02277275.1:3589639-3608133 GCA_001587735.2 Parhyale hawaiensis | reverse complement strand
GAGGTATACTCGGCGGACTGGTGCTCTTCATGAGTTTGCCTTGGAACCGTTACGATGCCGTACGGGCCAGTATTCCCGTTCGTTTTTTTCATCGTGTGTGGATGTTTGGAATGGTCTCGATGGCTCTGTCTTTGCTGGTGCTGGTATTGGCAGCTTTAAACGATCTGTACACAGAGCTATTCTGTGATCTCGGATCTTCTTTTTTTCCATTCTTTTGTTTTCTGCACCCGCTGGGCTGGTTGCATGGGGGTTTGTTAACCTCATGGAGTTTCTCCGTTCCTACGTCGCCAGTCTGGTGTGATTTAATAATAATAATAATAAAGATCGACCACGTTCAGGCAGACCACAAGTTATTAAACGGATGAATGTTCGAAGAGCCTTTGAAAATGATCCGAAACTCTAAATGTAAAGAGTGAAGGTGGAAAGAGCTTAAAGGGCCAGAAAAGACCCCTGCTAACTGCTGACATTGTTAAAGAGTGATGTTCCCGCCTTCTTAACGACTTGAAATGTCATGAAAATCGAGTTATCATTTTCTCAGATGAGAAGACCTTCACCGTGGATCCTGTTTTCAACAAACAGAACGATCGAGCTGCGAGCTTTGGCTAAGCCATCTCTAGTGTTCGTTATGTCTCCACAACAAAGCGTCCGGCCCTGTGATGATGTTTGGCGTTGTGGCCTCCAATGGAGAGATGCTTCCAGTGTGGTTCAAAGGCTGTTACATGTTAACAGGGGCTGAATACAGGGATATCATGGCCACAAAGGGTAATCCTTGGATCAGAAAAATCGTTCAAAATGGAGATTACGTGTTTTAGCAAGATGGTGCACCAGCGCACACGTCGAAAACGTCCAAAACTGGATGAGCCAAAACATGAATTTCTGGCCCAAAAACTTCTGGCCCCCATAGTCGCCTCATCTCAATCCTCTGGACTACAGCATGTGGCCGTATATTGAGAATAAAGCATACAAAGATCGCCACAACAACATTGAGGAGCTGAAAGCCTCTGTGAAAGCACTTGGGCCCAGATGAGTAGGACTACGCCCGTAATGTGTGTAAGGACTTCCGACCACGATTAGGGCGTGTCATTGCTGCCAATGGAGGTCCTATTGAATAGCAGTATTATTTAGATCATAATAAACTAATACATTCCAAATCTGTTTTATTTCATTATAAACAAAGCTTTTACAAACTTCGGATGGCAAATTATTAAAACAGGTCAGGTTTTTTGCAAAGCCCGGTATATGATAGTTTGGAGAAAAAGGACGAAGAAAATTTTTGAAATTTTAGATGAGCACCCAAGTGAGAATGGAATTTTTTAGTGTATCAAGTACTGTTTGTTTAGCGTGTTCCTCCATTTTAATTGCTAAAATTATATTTTAGCAACATTTAATCTGACCTACTGTAAATAATTTCCTACGTAAAATAGGCTTCATGTGATTATTTCTACTATCAAATGAAATGCAATTGTCTATTTTCCGTTGAACATTCTGTATGTTTCGCAAATGGTGTTTGGTAAAATATACCGTGTCAGAATTTGCATGACTTTACAAACTTTTGTTCTTCACATCATCTTCATCTGTTAACATAGCGTAAATATTTCTAGAGGGCTATTTTGTGACAATGAAGTCGTCAGAAGTGTCTCAGGTCATAATTTATTGCATTTATTGTGTGCTAGAAATCCTTGTATGCACTGGTAGAAAGCAAGGTCATAATCTTCTGATAATATCGAGCAGCTAATGTAGTCTGCCGAACGTAAAATTTAAAACCAGCCCAAACATAGCCTGATATTGAACCTTTGCGCAAATTCATCGCTTTGTTATCCGAACCGGAAATGGAGAGGTTGCAGCTGTCCTTTTCCGTTATATATTACCTGTAACCGACATGTTTTGTTGAAACATCTTGTTCAAACCCTCATGGCCAACGTCGATCTGGAAGGCTAGGTGACGATTTATTTTGTTGCGTCAACACAAAGGAAAAGGCGCTATAATGTTGCGAAGTACACTGGTAAATGACATGCTTATAGGTTCTATGGAAATTTAAGTTAAGTAGGGTCGTGTTTGATACTCTCAAAAACAATTAATATTTCAATCTTGATATTTTTCTAATTTTAGCAAATAGAAATGGCTAACAACAGAAACATAAAAAATTTCATTGGCTAACTGAAAACAATCACAAGGATCTGAGAAAACTTATTGAAAACCTGTATCTTAGTTTGATAATATTCTACATGAATATGACAGATTTTCTAAAAAATTCAGCATGTATTTGCCCTCAATTAATATGCCGTAATTCGTTTGTTCACGAATTGAGTAGCATTGCTCACAATAGAGCTGAGTTGAAGCAGTTTTATTGTAGTCTAAGTCCAAAATTTAACATACTATTGATATTGCTCCCTTAGTAAACGAATACAGGCTTCGTACAGTGTAGAGCAAAAACCCACAGCTCGCAGCACGGCGTAAGTTTCACAACAAGAGTCTAAGAGGCACTGAACATTAAACGAACATCGCTCCCAGAGTGCTAACATTTGAGTAAAGTCCCAAAACGTCGCTTATGCAGCACCGCTTTTGCTATACTACAGTGAACTCTACAAACGGTTTAAATGTTAAGCGACAGCGCATGTAGTGTAACTCCGGGCACTGATGTACTTTCTTTCGAAACAGCCGCCCCTCCGCTCCATAATGTGGTAATGTCTAGAAAAATTATAGTCATATGTGAAAGAAAATAAGCTAAGACAACCTAGTAATAGCGTTGGTTTAGTGCTCAAGATTAAATTTTGTCTTTTTCTGGGTGCGCTCTGGGTACTACAATGTCCATCACCACATGTAAAAAATCGACATTACGAACTTACGCCGCACCTTTGCTAGATTTATTACGAGCGTAATGCCTAATACTGCCAGTATCTAAAAGTTTGTTTGCAGACTGGCCTTTAAACACACTTGACAACTTCAGAGCCATGAATAACAACTTGACCAGTTCCGTAAAATCGCTAGTTTCTCTATGAAAGTCGAGTGTAAGATAACAAGAAATTCTTAGAGCACCGTTATTACTTTTACTAGTCAACAACTGTTCTCAAATACTATATGGGCAGCGTTAAATGTATAATGATGTAAATTTATTTTTGATATATACCTCCGCAAAGGAGGTTATGTTTTCGTCGGGTTGTCTGTCTGTCATCAAGATAACTAAAAATGTTATGGACGGATTTGAACGAAATTTACAGGGATTTTTAGGTATGTTATGAGAAACAGATGATTAACTTTTGGTGAAGATCTGTCCAACCGTTTGTTTGTTGTTCCGCCTCATTTTTCTCAATGCTATAACTTAAAACGTTATGGACGGATTCTTATGAAATTTACATGAGTTGTTAGGATATTACGAAGAGTAAATGATCAAATATCTATAATGACCCGTTTGTTCGTTCGCTTGTCACTGTTTATAATTTTATGTTTGTTAGCACAATAACTCCAAAAATAGCGAATGGATCTTTATGAAATTTATAGGAGTTGTTAGTAATGTAAAAGACATAAATGAATTAATTTTGGTGCAGATCGGTTTGTTCGTTTGTATGTTTGACTTATGTTTGTAATGTTTGTGGCCTTGATTGGCGGAGGTATGCGCTCTCAGAGTGCTCTAGTTTTATGTATGAGTTATTCAGCTTTGAATAAATTTCTTACAGTAGTTGGATTATCTATGATTTAACTCGAAAAAGTAATATAAGAAATATTAAATGTAAGTGAATGCTGCGTGTCTTTCACATCGCACTGACGTCATCTTTGAAATTCTAGGGCATCGTGCAAAATAAATACTTATATGTTGATTGCATTTTGTCTTTAATCACATGCTGATGGATGCCGAACATGCATAACTCTTAATCTGTCCAAGTATTCTTGACTGCTTTTCGTATGACTTCCTAACTATTTTTTTTAACAAAAAACTAATAAGTCTGTACAATAATTACTTGATTTTATTTTGAGCAACGTTGATCAATCTAGACTGACATCAGTAGCATTGAGTACCTATAGTATACGCTCACTTCATCAGCGAGCCATATCCCTAGACCAGCGGTTACCAAACTTTGCTAAGCCTGGCAACCTGGAGAACTTTTACTTGTTCTCGCACCCCCTACAAAATTAAGTACCCATATGATGACGACAAATGAAATTTGTACTTATTTTTTTGCCACAACTTTAAGTTAATTTGTGAATGACTGAGAAACAAGACAGTATTTCGCACCCCTGAAAAGTTCCTCTCGGGCCCCTAGGAGTATACTGTGCACCTCAGTTTGGGAACCATTACCGCCCGAAACGAATTCGAAGGCATGGCTGTTAGTGACGACTGTT
Organism: Parhyale hawaiensis; assembly: GCA_001587735.2. Classification (NCBI taxonomy): domain Eukaryota; kingdom Metazoa; phylum Arthropoda; class Malacostraca; order Amphipoda; family Hyalidae; genus Parhyale; species Parhyale hawaiensis. Next base: position 3,603,795 of record LQNS02277275.1, on the reverse strand, counting down.
AGTGTGCGAGCGACATTATTGGAAAACAGTTCAAATCATTATCAGTGAACTCCATACGCACGAAACAATTCACGGTCACTTTGATAGATTATACGGCGTGCATTCCGCTTCATTTCCTGCTTCATTGATGTCAACAGTGGGCCCAGCGAGAGCCGGAAATGGATAAACGGCTGTGAATGCAACCAGTTATTGCTGGAAGTTTACTGCTTTTACGATGGCGTTTAGAGAGAAGAAATTTATCAGAGGCGATTTTTCTATATGTATCATAGAGGGAAGTAAAAACATCTTGTTTGCCTGTTTTGACAGGCAGCTGATACCAATACAGTCAAGCGCTAAATTGTACGCGACAAGAACCGCTCAGCAATTTAGATTTTGCAAAAATCAGGATACCCGCACCTAGAACTGCGGATTTTGGAAGGTACACTAGCATGTACTCAGTATTTTACATATTTCTTCTACAAATCGTAAAAATTTAAAGAATTTTTTCGATGTAATTATTAAGACATGTTTCACCGTTTTTTCTGTGGTATGACATGAAATATTTTATAACACGATCGTAGTTAATGGCATTAATGATTACTGACAGTATGCCAGAGTGGCTAAAGTGTGTAATATGCACTGTAATTGGAACCACTAGCAAATGTAAGCAGTGTCTGCAGTCTGCAGGGAAAGCGTGAAATTTGTGATTCCAAAAATACGTACGTGTGGCTTGTTTCAGTAGCCTTTAATACGATATCCTTCGCTGCACTCGCGATTAGCCTATTAACATAGATCGCTAATTGGATTTTTACGTAGCCTTTTGACTGAATCTTTCCTAAATAAAAACTTTTGAAGCAATATTTGCCCAATTTACACAGCTATTTTTTAGTCTACACCCTCTTTATGCGTAACTTAGACCAATATAATCCCCTCAGAAGAAAATATGATAGACCATAAATCCTAGGGCTATTGTAGTAATATCTAGAACAATTACTTACCTCTGTGAGCAATTACTCCGGAGCACAAATGCCTCTGCAGACTACTGGAGTGGGGGCTTTAGATTTCCACTCGCGTCCTGCACGTGGCGTAGGAGGCGACCAACGCAGGGCCGATTCCAAGCGACTAAACTTGTATCGCTTCTCATTGGCCACCGGCTGCTGCTTGGCAGGCTTATGAGCCTGAGAAGGTGGGTTGTGTGAACGCGCATGCGAGGAAATGCGTATGAAAGGCGGAGGAGCTCCATGAAGCCAACGGCAAAAAGAGAGAAAATTACCTGGCTGTTGCCATAGCCCTGTGTCCGGCATTCCAAAGTCGGCTCCTCTCCCTACCTCTCGATGGCACAATCGAGACCTTTTTTCTCTTTTCATGCCTCTTTTTCTCCTGTCTTCTTTTGTTTGTAGTTTTCTGTATGTTGCTGTTTCTATCTTCATTTCCCTTCTATTTTGTGGTGACGTGGAGAGAAACCCGGGACCGGGTCGGGATCGGCGGTGTCGTCTCCTTTATTGTATGTAATATTAGAGGACTGTATACGAACCCCGCGGAGCTTAACCTTTTGTCCCGTGGGGTGGATGTCGTGTGCTGTTCCGCGACGCTGGTGTCGGGTAGGAGGCACGACGCGGAGCTTGCCTTGGCTTGTTTCCAGTCCCCTTTTCGCAGGCTGGTGGGATCAGGGCCTGGATTTCGCGGCATGGCCGTCTATGCCCGGAGTGGTTTCTGTGCTTACAGGCAGCCGGTGCACGAGTGCACTTGTCATGATTTCATAGTTGTGAGGGTGTGTGGCCGTTTGCTTAATTTTATTTATTCTCCTTGTATCGGAGGCCTACAACTGATGATTCTCTTTATGACTGTTTGCTGACGGCGAAGGCCTCGATCCAGAGAACGGATCCTAAGTTAGCGTTTGTTTTTGTGGGGGATGTTAATGCACACCACAAGGGATTGGTTGGGTTCTGTGTCACCTACAGATTGCCATGGTGATGCTGCGTTAGAGTTTTGCAGTTTATCTAGTTGTCTGTAGCTAGTTCGTGGGTCTAAGTATATTGCTGGCATTTGTCCCAACCTTGTTATGACTGATATCCCGGAGTTGATGACTGTGTCAGTTGGCTCCCCTATTGGCACTTCAGACCACTCACAGCTTGTTGCGCGTCATTGAGCCTGAACCAGGTTGTTACTGCGGTAGACACCAGGACAGTGATGTTCGTTAAGAGTGGGGCTGATTGGGATGCTATTACTGGAGCAATAAAGTTGTTACCCTGGCGCCAGATTATTTGTAGTGAAGATCCTACCTCTGAGCTCAACGACTTGACTGTGTCTATTTTGGAGAGGTATGTCCCGAAGAGGACTATTCTTGTGAGGTCTTGGGACAAACCGTGGTTTGACGACCAGTGTCGGTTAGCTTTTAAAACTAAACAAGCTCCTTATCTGGCTTGGCGCGTTCATGTGACCGCACGTTGTGGTGGACATACGTGGATCGTAGGGCAGAGGCTAAGCGTGTGTATGAGAGGGCACAGCATCGTCAGAGGCAGCGTTCCAGAGAGTCTCTACTGAGTATTGACCATCCACATCTTTGATGGAGTGAGCTTAAGGGTTCAGTTTTCGGTACTGAACCTTCGTTGCCGCCCCTTGTTGTTACCGGTGGAGGTATCATTGCTGATCCCTTGGCTAGTTCGGAACTCTTGTTAACTCACTTTGATTTGAAGCAGAGATGTGTTGCCTTTGCCTAATGGATGTCACGCTGAACCTCGTTTAACCTCTTTGGCCTTCAGATCCGGTACTATCAAGGTGTTGCTTGAGGGTCTTGAACCTAAGCTAGGTGTGGACCCGGTGTGTATGTTTCCTCTGTTTTATAAGCAGCTTGCAGCTTGCTGGCGTTCTTGCCCCTAAGCTTGGAGTGATCTTCCGGCGTCTGATACGGTTAGGAAGTTTTCCCTGTTGTTGGCGTACTGAGAATATTACTCCCATTCCCGAGGGTCCAGTGTCGCCCCATGTTGCCAACTAGCAACCTATTACGCTGACACCCATTTTGTCGAAGATGTTCGAGAATTTGGTCGCATCTAAGCTTGGACGTTTTACTGAGGCTACGGGGTTGCTGCCCGCTAGTCAGTTTGAATACAGAACTGGTTTGGGCTGTTGTGACGCGTACCATTTGCAGTCTGCGCTGAATTGTGGGTGTGAGGCACGTCTAGTACAGTTGGACTTCAGCGCGGCGCTTGACAGGGTCAACCACAGAGCTCTATTGTACAAGTTGGAGTCGTTTGGTGTGGGTGGTGTGGTTGTTTCTCATCGGACGCAAAGTGTGTGTGTTGACGGCGTTTTGAGTGCTTCCGTCGCAGTGGAATCTGACATTCCTCAGTATAGCGTACTTGGCCCGGTGCTGTTCGTTCTACATACTTGTGACATGCTCTAGTCGCTAGATAATACGATGATCAACTATGCCGATGATTCCACTTTGATGGCAGTGATACCTGTCCCCAGCATGCGCAATGATGCCACAGGGTCTCTGACTAGGGATCTGTCGTGCATTAGTACATGGTGCTCTGCCTGGAGTATGAAGCTGAATGCCAGTAAGACTAAGTCTATGATTGTCAGTCGGTCCCGGACACCTTTACCGCAGCATCCACATCTGAAGATAGATGACACTTTGCTTCAGGAGTCTAGCTCTTTGAAGATTCTCGGTGTTGTCTTTGATAAAAAGCTTACCTTTGAGCCGCATATTAGGCGACTGGTGTCACGTGCTTCCAAGAAGATTGGGCTCCTGCGTAAGGTGAATTCTGTGTTTGGGGACAGAGAGGTTATCAGCAGGTGCTTTTATGCTTTCTTACTGCCTGTGTTGTAGTATTGCTCATCGGGGTGGGCTTCAGCTGCTGACAGTCACTTGCGTCTGCTGGACCGATTTGATAGCTCAGCCAGCAGGCTGTGCGCCGGAAATGATTTGGTGAATCTCTCCAACAAGAGAGAGGTTGCAGGACTCTGAGTGTTTTATAAGGTTTACAACAATGAACACATTGGTGCTATTCATCTGTCCCAGCCCTCAAGGCATCAAGGAGGATTACACGTGCTGCGGTTGACGCGCACTCTTTCACTTAGGAGACTGTTAGATGCAGAACTCGTCAGTTCAATCCATGCTTTGTGCCCTGGTCTGTTGGGGCTTGGAATTCATTGCCGGCATCGGCTTCGGTCGTGTTGGCCTGCAGGCGCTTAAGTCAACTGTTAATGGCTCATTGTTGGATTTTCTTTAGCAGTGTTTCTGGCTTCCCGGTGTTGCAAACTGCTTGATTTGAGTTGTACTACCCGTCCGTGGCGGCCCGTGCTTGAAGCTCTAATAGTTAATAATCACAGCTAACCGCTTGAACAATTACCATTTATGCTTTTTTTACAGCACCTTGATGAATGCGATTCTTTAATACATGCTAGTTACAATGTAAAATTGACGATTTATAAATCACTGTGTCATCAAAACTTTTATTTGGAAAGAAATACAACGCAACGTAGCCTTGCATCACCTTGACTTACCTCGTGTAACTTAATGTAATTAAACTTTACCTTACCAAATTCAACCTCAATTAATCTACTCATACCTCACCTACACTAACATAACCTTGCCTAACTTAACCTAATCTTGCTTAGCCGAAGCTAGCTTAACCTAACAAAACCTAACGTAAGCTAGCCTATATCCACTACTGCATATCCAGCCCTAACTTACGCTTTTTTAATCTAGCGTGGCTTTGTCTAAGTTAATGGCACCTAATACAACCTTGTTTTCCTTATGTAATCTTCCTCGACCCTAAATGGCTAAGCTAATAACACTTTCAAGCAGTTATAATTTTCAGTAGTAAACTGTTGATGAAATATGCCTTCGTTTGTAGGTGAAGGAATACTTTACAGGGCAGTAAATATCCAAGGTTCTAAGGAGATAATTGACGTAAATGGGTAATTGTCCTACGGAATAGTTGTCCTCGGGGTTAGTTATCCACGGATCCAATTGCCTACAGATGTAAGTTTCCTTTAACGACAGTAGTAAGGCTAGTTGGTCCCTCCTAACCCATAAGGCGTCATGCTGCTAGAATTCAACCAGCTGCAATTTTACTTATGCCGATGCTATAAGTAAAGAACGAGTATCGTCATCTTTTCGTCCGAATGTGTTGATGAGCCCATTTAAATAGCACACGCTTGCAAACGAATTTCAATTATAAATCCCTCCAGATATACCTAACGATATTTCCAAAAGTTGACCAACGGAACTTGCGGAGTTAACTGAACTGGCGGTAAACATTTTTACACCATATGTTGGGAATCTCAAAGCTGTGCTTAGAAGAGTTCAGCTTAACTTTCGGACGAATTAATGACGATACTCGTTCTTTTGACTAGAGTGTGTTAGCGCCATAAACCTCAGCTATAAGGTTTCGGGACTTCTTTCTTCCTGCCATTCGTTTCCTTTCAGTTTCGTACTTTCGTACTCCCACTAATAAAGCTTTCTTTTTCTTGCTCTTCTTTCCCGGCTGGCATATATCCTGCATATTGATCCAATGAAGGAGCGCTGTCGGGCATGGATTACACGTTCGCTATCACTTGCTCTTCCCTTTTGCACTGACCCTGGAAATTTAAAATGGAGTCACTAATTATATACGCCATTGCAACTCAGTCATTAGTTTAAGATATTCTTATAACACTTGCAGCTTTGTGTAAAATAACTCATAGTAGATTATAATGTATAAGACACCACCAATCGAGTGAACAGTAGGCTGCCTTAGCGCAGAATATAGCAAAGTGTAAAAAAATATTAAAAAGCACATTGCATTTTCGATTATTACAGATATTTCAAAAATTATATGATAAAATCTAACGTCAACTAAATTTTGTGGTGAAAATAGAATCACCATTCAATATCATTTCAATTTGCCCAGGTTTCCCCTGTATGTTTTAAATGCAGCTTAGTTATACGGAAAAAATATCCCATGTTTCATTCGCTTATGTTTCAAGATTTCAAAGAGCTAAGACAGTACTTTTTTAAATTAGTAATGACGTTCCCCTTCAGCCTATAGTTTTCTCTAAGTCGTACATCTATTTTCTATTAGTTTTCAGGGACTGACTGGGATATCTATCCAGACAGCGCGTAGTTGGGTATACCGAGGCAACGCGGGAAAGACTGACCGTGCAATTTAGAGACAGCATACAATTAAGATTGAACGTCACAAAGGAAAAAATTCAAATATGTGTTGTTTAAAGTATTTATATTTACACGACTATTATTTTTTATGAAATTCAGTATCAAGAACATAAAAGTAACGATTATCATCTTTACTTTCAACATTAATACTTAGCCAACCTCCCCCTGTAAGTTTTTCTTGCTGCTGGGCATATTCAGCACCTTTAGCGACGTATTCAGTAACTAAATCATTTTGTAATGTACAGTGAGTTAGAGAAGTTATCGATCTACTAATTGACTTGGCCACTGGTTACGCTGGTAGGAAATGTATGTTGGGCTGCTGGGCAAATACTGTATTGTAATTCGCTTTGGAAATACGCTGACATATTGATTGCCCGTAGCGCGGACATTTTTTCTTAGGTCCGGGCCACACTTAACTCGTTTGAACGTTAGCTCGACCAATCGTCCGAACACTGTGTTACTGCACGATTGAAATAGTTGAAAACTGCACTGTTCTCAAAGCTTCATTTCACTCCAAACTGTCAGGGAGATATCCGTTGCCTGCCTATAGTCACACTTGCCCAAGACACCGACGTGAAAGCTAACAATAACTTTTGTGGAATATGCACAACTGTGTCTATAGCTACGCTGCATAACAATCGGGCGATTCAATGAGTAAACACGTTCTACAGACTTATGCATATAGACAGGCCTTTTGTGGCTATCGAAGTCTTCATAGTTCCGTTCTCATTATTGTGAAATTTTCAGCCGTTATCGTATCACCGAAACGTTCAACTGCAAAATGAGCTCCACTTAAATAAGAGCAACAATAATTGAGCGGGATGGATCTTTTTCAATCCATGTGAACTATTTTCTACTTTGCCTCCCGCCCAGGGCCAAAATCAAGGCCATTAAAACTAGAGCAAAATGCTTGCAGTAAGGTTGAGACATCAATAACAGCACAATTATGCATGTCAGTTGGACTCATGGATATCCTCATAGCGTGCCAAATTCACTGAAATAAGAATTTTGCTGATCCACACCCCAGGTCTTATACAAAAGTGATATTAATGCAATATATAATGCCCCTTTTTGGTCGGATACACTTTGAAACATTGAAGAGGGCAGTAGATCATGCAGCATTGCTCATTACTTATGCAGGAGCAATAATACTGAGCGCAATATAGTTTATTAATATAATATTAAATACAAAACTGTTGCGGCTAAATGCCCCTCTGCTTTCAAGAAATTCTCTACTTTAGTAATAATATGAATCATGAATCTGAAAAGCAAACCCATGGCCCTTCAGCCTTTCTCTCCTTCCTCCTGCGCCTGAGTTCGGCCTTACCACCTCCTCAGCCTTACCATCGACCCTAGTGAGGTGGTAGATCCCCACTTTGGGACCCAGTGTGTGGGTCACCCAAGACGTAACAAACGTCCTCAATGATTTATTACTATGCAGAATTTCCCATGCTAAGACAAGAAAACGAAACTATAAGCCTTCCCAGAGCATGTTTGTTTATCCTTTTGACGATATATAGTAGTGTGTGTTACGAATTAAAGGTATTAAGAGAGCAAATTTCGTTCTCCAGTCTTGAATTACACTGACTGCCATCGATAATCAAGCTTGCTCGTACCGTAAAGAGAACTTAACCTATTGACAATACTTGAGAGATATCGATATTCCATGGTCGCAAGTTTACAGCATAAACAACACACCTGCGGATAACTCTACGGTGTTTACTTCTGGTATTCAACTTACCATTCAGCTTAATAATAATAATAATAATAATAATATGCTTTATTAGGTACACATATGGAATATTACACAGGAGACAGCTTAATACTAAAGTTGCATTAGATACTAAAATCAGGTAATACTATCATTATTAGCTACACTGCATTGCGGCCCATTATTTGGTCCCTGCTCGGAAAGAGTATGCGCTGCCATCGTCTATACATGTTAGATAGTTTGTAACCAGGCCCGTTACGGATCACCTTGAGTAAGGCGTTATCAGATTTTTCTATCCTGAGCTGGAGACTCAGCGCGCATTTTCTTGATCTGACTTTGAGACAATCTGTATCCTTTTGACCAAATATCATACTTGCACTAGTAGACCTCGGCACATTCGTCAGGCGCCGAAATATGTCATTATAGGCAACACGTAGGCGTCCAATTGATTTCTGCTTAAAGTTAGACCAAAGCGAGTTACAATACAAAGGATAGCAGAGCTTAGTAGATTCATTCCTAAATGCGAATCCAAGTCCCGTCCGTCATAGTGGAACTAATGTTATTCCAGTAACATAGGTTAAAGTCGACATAGCTTAAAAAACATCAATCTCAGCTATGTATTTTCCCAGTATGTGCTTTGAAGTATAGCTCTAATGAAATAGAAAATATACGTAACATCATTAAACGTAGAACTAATACATGCAGGCGTGAGACGCATCTGTATGGTTACGTATTTGTTTGAAAATGTGAAATATTTCATGAAGTTTTACGCAAGGCTTGGATTTCCATAATGGAGACACTTCAATTACAACAGTTGTAATACTGCGTTTCAGCTTAGATTTGGAAAATATGTTTACTGCTGTCGCACGACTGTATGTGCTTTATTTAAGCATTAATATTTTCAAAGTGCGTGCCTGCCTTTTCGTTTAGAAATGGGGAATTGCCGTAGCACGATGCCATTGAGCAAAACTAATCAACTAGTGAGCTATGGCTTTCTTAATCTAAAGAAACAGCGAGCACCTACGTTTGTTTAAAGAAATAATAAATATAATTACTACATTTTCCCCTGTTTTGTTTTTAAGGTAATGCATGCTGCAAAGTCCAAACTCAAAAGAATAGAAAGATAGACAAATGCGTTCCCACGGGTCCAAAACAAAGCCACGCCTGACGTCACGCGTGCCCTTGCCAGCAAATCGTGTGTCCGCAGTCTCCCACTAAACGAAGCTCGACTCCTCTCATTGGCCGTGACGTCATGTATGGCTCAACTACGCAGCTGCGTAACACTGGGTCATGGTCGACACAATAAGGGAAAAGCTGTGTGAATATTGAACCCTTGTCAACCGATACTGGACTAATGTTTTGCCCTTATGCCACCAGCTAGGGATACTTACACATTGTAAGGCAAAGGGTCAACATTCGTTCACTCTTGCTGACCGCTTTAGGGAAAAGTGTTACAAATCATACTGTCAGCATGATTTCGCTAGAAGTATCAGCAAGTTAGGAATATTTGTTGCGCAGAAAAATATTCACCGTGAATGGTCAATGATTATTTCCAACACATATCCAACATTTACTGATTTCCGTTTTAGAAATAACAACGCGTTGGATTGTATGAAGCCTGGAAACTTTACAGGGTAACTTGTTCAGTAGTGTTAACTTCGTATATTTATGTTTAAGTCAAAGTTACTTGTCTCATTAATGTGTATGCAAATGCTGGATCACAATTAGCAAAAATGGACACTGGTTCCACTGTTATGTAGGCAAGATAACCAACTGCCTTCTCCTCACTACAATTCGCAACGGACGTTTTTTTCCCCCGACTGTGCAGCCCTGCCGCCAACGACGTTCCCTGACTGCTCGACTGTACCGGCACTGATACTAGGACCTACCCAAGCTTACTTCAGTCATTCACCTTTTACACTCCCACGCGACAACAGCTCTGTTCCCAGCTAGTATATGAAAATAGATTTCTAGTTTTAATCTTTCACATCCTTGTATTTAGATTTTAAGTTTCTTAGTTCTGAAGATGGGAATCTAATCCCGAAACGTCAAATGTTTTTAGGTTGACACTTTTATTATGTTGATCCTATGTATCTGAAAACATTACCTCAGCTCGACTTTTCAAAATATACAGCAGGCTAACGTTGAGACAGAATGTTGGTCCTCGCTAGAGCCAAAGTTTACTGCAACGTGGTTTATTGTGGTTATGAGAGCACATTTGGGCCCCTCTGTTTCTTTTTGTGACATTGAAGTAACAATTGCAGAGCCGACAGATCGGTTTATTTTGCTTTAGCTGCTGGCATAGAGAGATCGCATGGGCTAGCGATGACACGATTCATTTCAAAACAGAGAATAAAGAATGAACTGAAACTGAATCTTTAGGGGACACACTGAGGTATTTTGAATTTTAGAGACCGATTTTTTTGTCGCTCTGCGCTTGACTGGTTGTTATAATGCCTTATTAAATAAACGTTAAGATAGTTCGTATGAAAACCGCTCAGGAACTAATAAATTTACATTCCAATGCATGGGATAACAATTAATCATTGTGAGATAATCAAGTTGCACACATGTTCAAAAGAAATAAGCAATATAAGTATTACCTGTATATCAACAAATGTAAATTATAGTGAAGGAGAACGATACTTCTCTTCAGAACGTATCTGCAATTTTCATACGTTTTACGTGTAGATTTGCTGACAAACTGAAATTCCAAGTAACATAATGATGTAGAACGTGACCCAATCTTAAATCAGTGAATGCAAATTGATACTAGACAATAAAAATATCAGCAAAAATATGTTGGTACAACTTCACATACATTATTTCGCTTTTATCTCGCATAGAATTACTTTTTTAGCGTTCACGCATGCGCTTTCCAACACTGCAGAACATCAAACTTTACAGTCCAGCTATGCGATCTGTTGAAGACGAGTGACGTCATCACGACGGCCAGTCACACAAGTATGACGTCAGTTGGTGCAGAAATGCTATTCTCATTAAGGTTGATGAATCTGTTCCCAATAACCGTAAAAATGTTCCGACAAAGTCCTTCTTTTAGACTCATTGCCTTCAGTGTTCTTCTTACTATTCGCTTGACGACGTTGACTCAGACACCCCATTACCAAAAGGCAACGATTCCTCAGCTAACAGAACCATTCCAAACTTCGTACCGCTGTTGTAGCGCTTTTGGGTGCATGTCATAGCTATTTACTACGACTGACGGGTAACGGTGGTTAGGAATCCTCTCTTAAACTTTTTCCCCGGAGTCAGCCCTGTTGATTAGTTAAAGAAGTATCGTAAATTTAACAATTTTATCTCCTAGCTTAGCAAGAGGGCTCACTGCAAAAATACGATAACTCTCATGAGAAGTGCAGTAACTGCTTATATGAGTGAAATATTCACAGATACATCACTTGTTAAATTGGCCTCCTAGTTGTGTCTCGTCCGTTTTTTTAGATGTATATATAACAATGTTGACTTTGTTACTCTGGAACAGTCTCTTTGTGTTAGCTATCGCAGGCAGTGGAACTCAATTTACATATGAAAATAAAACTACAGATGACACGGACTCTAAAACTGCAGTGGGAATTTCCCTCAGGTCGCAGCCTATTTCAGTTTTTAATCGCACGGCGGATGCGGTCCCACGCATACCCCCGGACTGTGGCCAGCAGCTCGCGCTGTGTGTCGCTGCCTTTAAGCTCACCATTTCCATGACACATAAAATGTGTCGCGCCGCTGCTTAACATTTTCGGTCAGCAATATTGATGGTGCATTTCGGTATACATTAAAAGCTTCCCTTATTTCGTAAAGCCATAACTTCAACCATAAGTTAGAGCGTAGCTGCGCTCTAACCTCGTAAAGTAAAAACTTTCAACAACTGTCGGCCAACAGGAAAATGCGCAGCCTCATTTTACACTCGAAGTAAAACGTAAAGCGAAAGCGACGGCAGAGAACAGCGGCGCTACCTGAGCTCAAATTGAGTTTAAGTCTGTAGGAACAAAGTCGGCAGCAGTGTGGCACATGGTGGATATTTTATAGCACCTCGAAAGCATGATACACTATTTCTCAGAGAGCACTTGTGATATACGGTACATGGCTACATGTTTGCGCGCATTTTTGTAGTACCAACGGATGCTGGGAAGTTTCTGAAATCGGGTAAAAGGATAAGCGACGATAGTCATACGTAAATCATGTGCGATGAAAAGAAAGTTACTGTTAGTTACTATCGTAGCAAACTTGCTAGAAAAAGGAATAAATCATTTTCAAAATACCTTAAAGCAACATCCTCAATTTATGGTCACAGTTATATGTGAAAGAGAGAGAGGAGACAAGATTGTAGACCAATCACGATCAGTATTACCACACTGCTGTTCAAAGTCCCACATAATACTAAGAGAACAACTCTCGTGATACTCTATAAGACAGAGGCGTCACAGCACCTCCGTGTAGCACAGAGCATAAAGAACGAACCTTCGCGTCTGCGCTGCTATCCTGGTAACCTGCGTTATTCTTTATTCTACATGATAAGAAGCGAGTCGTTTCTTGTGGTGAATAATTTACAGTGCGTGTGTTCAGCAGCTAGGCACAGATTTGCCAGCTTTTTGTGAGTTTTTAAATACGATGACACATAAAAGTATGTCGTTGTCTTTTTTTTTACATTTTGCCAATTGTTCAATAAGACGCTTTACTTCAGCTCAATTATTTGTATCGATCATTTAATATTATATACATGAATATTTATAAAAGGAAAACTTGAAAAAATATTTAATCAGTCTATTCATAAGATATGGAAAGTTCCATTTATGAAAAATCAGCTTGTTGCATTTGACTCACAAGAAATTCCCAGAACACACAACGAAGCGATAAAGTCAACTGGTAGCTCATGCCATCAACTTTCTGTAACAGTCACTAACTAGAGCACTCTGAGAGCCCATACCTCCGACAAGCAAATTAACGGTAATGAAAAATTCGAATTGGTTTTGAAACTGTAATTTCCTTTCTATCAGCACCAAAATATGATCATTTGTGTTTTCTGACAGTAATAATAGCTTCTGTAATTTTTTGAAGATTCATTCATAACTTCTCGAGTTATGTTGCTGACAACATTAGTCAAACACACCAATAGATAAGCCGATCATCACCAAAATTTGATCATTAACTCTTCGTGATATACAAAATAACTCAAAGAAATTTTGTAAAAAATCCATTCATATCTTTTTGAGTTATAGTATTAAGAAAAAATGCGGACAAACAAACAAGCGGATGAACAGATCTTCGTCAAAAGTTTGTCTGTTACTCCTAATGCAGGGGACACACTAGGCGTTCGTACGAGCAACGCGCAACTCACTCAGAAATCCATGTTGTGTATAGAAATGACTGTAGGTGACACACTAGCGACGGGAAGCTGCTCTTCCGCCATACAAAGCCCCGTCCAGACTACCACGCACATGTTCCACAGAACTTCGTTGCTCATGCTTCTTCATCCAAAGAAACTGCAGTTTTTCTCACTTGTTATACCTTGTTTTACTTCTAGTATCGATACAACTAGGAATAAACAATCACTGTAAATGCAGATGCCAGTTATATCGTGCTACAGCAATGCCCGTACTGCTAAGTGAGCTTCGGTTAACATTTTCATACCTTTCTTGACCACGCGGTCGTGCTTTCGAGGGCGCGGCAATACATTCAATCAAATTAAACGACTGGCTTGGAGAGCTACTCCAAAAGTGTTTGACAAGTAAAGGTAGCTCGATAATTTTCTGTTCCCCAGAGGTAGTGCAAAGGGTTCTAACGTTTATTTTATCTACGAACATATAAACACAACGGTGTTCACAAAACGGCAATAAAATGTTTACCGTCAGGTCAGTATTCTCCGCAAGTGTCACTACTGTGGTAAAGTTTCCTATTTCTCGTCAAATTTGCAGTGAAATTGAAATCAGAGTGGCTTAAAGGCTTTTAAAATGTCTATAAAGAAACAAGAAAGCCTCATGGAACGCCTAGTTTATTCGTTATGCGGATGAACCTGCTTTTTGCTGCCTAAATCGCGCGGAAGTATAATAATAATAAGTTTATTAATACACTGGAAGAAAACAATAGCATAAAGGTAATACAGTGAAGCGTGTATTAAGCCCATAGGTAGCTAAAAGCTATTTGGACAATGTATAATGCTTAAAACAGTTTCCACTCCATCAAGATATCTATAATCGGAGTTATTTTACAACACACTGCCTATGATTGTACACTAAAATATTCAATTAGCAGCTCAAATCTGATAAGATACTACAAGACAAGCATCAGGTA
>LQNS02277275.1:3567590-3583647 GCA_001587735.2 Parhyale hawaiensis | reverse complement strand
TGCACTACTATTTTCTTCGTTGGATCAGTAGACTGGATGTGTTGCGAGATGATATTGTTTAGAAAGTCAGAGTCTTTTCTATAGGTGCTCAAATTATGAAGTTCTACGTAAAGGTTAACTGTTTCTTCGCTGTTGTGCTGGTTGTTGTGGTATCTGTCCATTAACGTCTTCACTATTTTGTCCAAGATCATGAGCTTCTGCAAAGTTTAGACTCCGCTAATCAATTTTAACTTATTCCTTTGGGACTCTCATTGAACGGTTGTGGCGTGAAAGTTGACCACCCTTTGGGATCGGCACCGTCTTTAGTTGCTTGCTTAGTGACCTACCTGGCAAAGCTCGTTGTGAGGTCGGCGATTTAGCAGCAGCGAGAACTAACATCATGGAAGGAGAGGGGATGTCACACGAGGAGGGCGCTGGTCCCCGTAGTTACGGCTCAACTTCTGAATGGTTCATCATGCCTTAATGAGCACAACTGTTTTTTTTACAAAGAAATATACTAAGATCTTAGCTTTCACGTCAGCTGACTTAGCAAGTGGTGGGAGTAAATTTTCGGCTTTCTACTCGTATTATTTTGAAGCAAATTCGTACCCAGAAATCGATGCTATTACTTCTTAGATGCCAAAATTTAGTTTCTTTTTTTTAATATAACCTTATGATTGGATAACGTAGCAATAAGATACCTTGTTAAATGCTTTCTTATTCTAGTTCAGATGCAAGAAGCAAATTTACTCTTTTCTGAAGCGGGCTAAAACATAACACAATTTTTAGACACTTTCAGGGCTCAACGGCACTCTCAAGATATCAGAAGAGTGCAAACATTTATGTTTTTTTTTTAATTGGAAGTTTAGTTATGGCCCAGGATGGATTAAATAAAGACGCAGAGAGAGAGAGTAGTGAAAGACCTCACCTGGCTAAAACAAAACTTGGCCGTGACCGAATGACGTCACTACGAAAACTCAAAAAATTTGCAGGTGCAGCCCCAGACCTTTGTTCGGAGAACATGTAAAACATAACAAGCGTTACATGATTGAGAAGAGTGAACCGATAAGAACACTATCTATTATTGCTCATATACTTCCTGTCATTAACGCTAACCATTTTGCAGCGTTGCAAACTGTGAAGATTTGGTAAAGGAACAGCGTCTCGACAAAGACTCTTCCTAAGTCGTCGAGCTTGATGGGCCGGATACTGAATCATTCCGGTGTTTCATAAATTTACTGGGTGTTTGTCGCACAGTGGTGAGTCATCAAAAATTTGAAATACAGGCCATAAGAACTTCTATCCTCTCTCTCCGCCTGCAGAATTTTTGTACGCTTACATAAGATAGTTCAGGAGGTTGCAGAAGTGGGCCTGAGATCCTCCTATAGAGCTCAGTTCTCTGATGATTGACTTCAGTGTGAAGGACATCCAGCTAACTAAGGAGAATAAAGAGCATTAGCGTATCTCTTCCGCTTTATATCGTTATATGTTGATAGGTCCGAACACCTCTTCGTCGGCTCTTCTAGATCAGTTAGTCAGACACCAGTCTCTTGATTTTTCCTGCAATTTTAAAGCTTCATTAAGCAAGTTTAAGCGGTTTTGTTACTTCATTAGTTTTGTTTCCTCTGGGGAGTGTATACGCGTATGATTAAATTTGCATTTCTAGTCATTGTACAGCTCTTACATAGTATTCGTACCCCAGCCTTGACGATGCATTTTTACCATACTTTAAAGACCAGTTTTGGCTGAGTAAAGAAACTCACACTTACTCTCAATAATATAATTGACAAAAGCTCACAAAATTTGAGCAGAAAACAGTAAATAATTCACCAACAGTATTTGAAAATCATCAAGTATTCATTCCGAATGAAAAGTTTTCATGCCAATGTAGTTTGTAATATTTTAACTTTACGATCGATACTACGTAGCCTGGATGTTTTTTTCAGTTTATCACAAAGTTCGAACGGGCGTAGAGCTGATGGGTTTGGCCTTGGGTCATGTAGGGACCAATCTCCATGCAAATTGCTGCATAACTTTTCGATAACCTTGGTGACAGCAAAATAAAGTAATTATTCAAGCGCACTGGAAACATTGCATCCCTAGGCAAGTGACACTGAACAAACTCAGATGTCAAAAATATCATGGGAGTTCGACAATAAGAGTAGTGCTATTTTGATGTACAGTACTTTTAATTGTAGACTTTTTTGTCATATTAGACGTTAACAACAACAGCGCAACTAAATTTTGCAGAAAGAAAAGCGCTCTGAACCTTTTGGAAATGCCAGTAAAAGATTGCATGTAATTCTACAGGAAATTCACGAAAAGTCTTTGTATGGGAAAAACACTCAGCTAATAATTGGGCTACTGATAATATACTTTACTAACGTCTCCCCCATGTAGCGTCAAAATACCAATTGGTCATAGGTTTTATTAATATACACTAGTAAATCATAATTTGAAAACTGTCTTCTCCCATACTCCCTTTATCGGTTTTAACTTAATCTAAGTTTCGCGCGAGCACCTTTGCATATTCTGCTGCTAAGATGCTTTAATGTTACTGCCGTCCTACAACTAGATGCTCCACAAACACACTGTTTTACTGTCTAGTTCCAAAACAGTAAATTGTTTTTTATAGTGAAGTCCAGATTTTCATGTGCATGATGTAGATTGCGCACTGTACTTAGTCACTAGAGCGTACGCAGACATTTGCTAAATGTATGATCTCTCGTTGCAAAGAGAATTATTGAAGAGTCTGCTGGAATATTTTGCTTGAAGAATACACTTTTCACTAGATCAAATATATATATATATATTTACCATCCACAAGGAGGTTGTGCTATTAATGGAGCTTGCCTGTCTGTCTGTAAGTCTGTCACAAAGGTTATATACGAATTTTGATGAAATTTACAGGGATTGTTGGGTATGTTAGAAGAAACAGATCGCTTACTTTTAGTGTAGATCCGTTCAAGCGTTTAATTATTCCTTTGTCTACTTGTTTCTTCTCAGCAACATAACTCAAAGGTTATGAACGCATCTTCATGAAATTTCCAGGATATGTCAGGAATGTTACGAGGATCAAATGACCTAATTTTTGTAATGATCTGTTTTTCTGTTTTCTGTTTGGCTCTATGTATATTATATGTACATTTTTTTCATCCAAAAAGTTGAGAACAGATCTTCATGGCAGTTGCAGGAATTGTAAGAAGTGTTAAAAGGCAGAAATGACCAGCTTTTAGTGACGATTTGTTGCTACGATTGTGTATTTGACTATACGTTTGTCTTAAAGTTTGGTCAAAACATAATTGAAAAAGTTATAGACAGAGCTTTCAGAACATTACTGGAACTGTTACGAATGTTAGGAGGCACTGATAACCAAATTAAGATGATCTAACAGAAATCCTGCTTCAGGGCTAATTTAAATTTTTCGTAAATATTGCGTAGCTAAGCTGAAGTAGCTAAGCGTAGCTAAGCTTTCACAGTGCTTCACTATAGCTTAACCTCTCCATGGCTCTAAACTCATAAACACATCTACCGTTCAAAAGTCTATCATAAGGTATAACAAAAACCATGATATAAGCATCTTATGCTAGCATGTGCTGCAGTTTCTGTACATTAGTGTTTTCTCATCAATAGAATGAATTTGATGTTCTTTTTCTCAGAGCTGTCAGGAGGGCATATAGCGACAGTCCGTTCCCTGCGAGTAGCCGTCCTCAGGACAAAAGCTGGTACAGAATTACTCCTATCTTTAATCTTCCTTTTACTGACTTGACTGGCTTCCAGGGAAGCCTTTGATAACTATAAGCAACTACACTATTTTATAAGTGCATAACATAAGGTAGCACAAGATTGGAACTCTGCAGTATTAGCTCGGTATATCCGTAAGAACTTTAATTCTCACTAACTATTGCTACAATACGTAGATAAATAAATGCATTCCAGACAGCACGTGTTCTCTTTCACTGACGTGAAAACGTACTATTCTTGCAGAGATAATGGTCACAGAATTAGCAAATACACTATACATCTTATTTGGTAAATAGCAGAATTGTTTCTACTGCAAAAACAGGTGTTAACCACATACTAATTTTCAATATTGCTGTAATATACGGGCATTAATGTACGTCTAAGAAAAGTGAATCAACAGCGGCAAACCATGTAATCACAGTTTACGTTGCTCATTGCACCATTTGAAGCTCACTACACAGGAAGCGAAGACATTATGCGATTTCCGGTCTTTGCTAATAGCCACTGACACTGTCCGCAGCAACCATACAGGGGAACGCTGACCAGTGTGGACCATTCATTTTTTTCAACCATTAAGAAATGGACACTGGAATTGAAATAGCTCTATTCAAGCTTATGTTATTTCTTTTTTAACGTAGAATTAAAAACTTAATTATCTTTGCACAACAAACCCGAGATATATCTATTTCTAAAACGCACTACTGTACCTGACTAAACATTTTTAACTTTGCCTGATTTTAGTACACTCGTTCACTGTCGTGTTCACCGCATCTTGAATATTCTATTCACACAACCGTCCCCTAAAGGAGACTATTTTCTATGAAATCATCACCTTAATTCTCTAAATCGGTTAAAGCGCAACTTATCCTAACCTTCCAAGCCCAAGAGGCAACAGCCTTTCCACAGCTCAGCTACCACACCTCGGATCTCCCCTCCCTCTCTGCTCAACTTCTCGCCGGGTGAGCTAGAAATACAAAGTGTCACCCTGTATCCACCAAGGTCTACTTATCTTACCCTTGCAGTTAGCAGCGGCAGAAACCGCTACACTAATCAAATGAAGTTATGCTAAGCCCCGGAACGTCGCCAAGAATATCCAGAGGGAGAAAGGGAGTCGCTCCAGCCGGCGGCCGGCAGGCCGGGGCCGTAAAGTGTTGCTGCTTTGCATCGTAACGACAATGGAGCGCTCGTGGGCTGCAGCGTCACAGTCGCGTCTCATTTGCTCGCGATTTGCCTGCAAATTTTTGTTTACTGTCCGTGCCCAAAGGCTTCCGAGGCCTGCACAATGGACGCGATAACCCGTAATACTGCGAGCGCCAGCAGTCACGCTGCAATAGATTAGATCAGCCTACGTTTATGGTACTGACTGTAGTGAATAATCGATGACTTACTGCTGAGTGTTCTCTTTTTTAGGTTCTGAAAGTGGGTCTGTTTTTCTGTAGGAGTCCAAGAAAGAGTACAACAGTGAAGGGACACAACTACAATGATTTCTAGAGTACGTTATAGTATTTTGCTTGTATTCTATGCAGTTCTAACACAATTGATTCACCGAGTGGTCTTACAGTCAAAACTCACAGATGTGGTATCTTTACCAATTCGATGAAATGAAATTTTATGCCTAATGTCTTCATGTGATAAAACTATTTCGTAGTTTTTTATATTGCTTGTTTTTCGATAACTATGTAGTATGAATTTTAGGCTTAAAAGCCGTTATTAAATTAGGGCCCCTACCGCCCAAAATCTGCCTCCGGCGCTCTGAACAAACCACCAGGAAGCAGAGTTGCACTCCTTGCCCACAGCCTCAGTTTTCAACAGGTCATCATCATCTTCATTCAAGTCCTGCCATTCTACAGAGAGTGGCAGGAAGGTCTTCGACTCATACTCTACATCTTGATCAAAGTTACTAGACATTCCTATGGTCCCAATTAGCTGGAAAAAGTCGACAAACCTCACAGAACGTAGCGATACTACTGGAGTGTCCTTAGTGTAGAGGTTTCAATAAGCGAACTTTTATCTATGCTGAATCATGGCGATAAATACGAGGTTCTGCCGATATAAAGTAAGAAAATATTTACGATGTTATTTTCAAACAAAAGTTGCATTCTCTCTAAATGATTGAATCAACTAGCAACAGCTTAATCCAAGTTCCCAAGACTCTTGCTGACCCGATCATACAACTTTTAATTCCTAAATTTAGCTCTTTTTCTGCAATTTTTCTTTGAAGAGTTGTGTTTAGTGTTCAAATATTATCTGTACTACTCAATACCTCGGCCAAGGAGGATATGTTGTTTATCTGTTCGTCTCTTTGTGTCAGTCATTTTGTCTGTATGCCATCAAGATAATTCACAAAGTTATGGACGGATCTATGAAAAATTTACAGGGATTGTTAGGTATGTTAGCTAGGAGGTACAGATATTTAATTTTTGATTAGTTTTGTTTGTTTGTCTGTCCGTTTTTTCTTAGTAGCATAACTCTCACAGTTATGAACAGATATTTATGAAATTTCTAGGAATTTTTGAGGTTGTTACTAGAAGTAAATGACCAAATTTTTGTGCTGACCTGTTGCTCCGTTTGATATTTTATCTCTACTGTATGTTTATCACCCGCGAACGAAGTGAGAGAGGTGATAATGCTTCCGCTATCAACCCAAAAACAGGTAGGAGTTGAGCAATGTTCATAATTTTTTGCAGGGAGTTTGGTGGATTGCCCTAGATGTGACCCCATGCTAAAAAAAACTAGGCCTTGCTCGCCTCCACAAAAAATGACAGCGTTGAATTTGCCTCCACCGTATCACATAGTCTCACGCCATGATACGTTCCATTTTTCTTAGTTTTATATTAAGGAGCTCATGTTACGGGACTGTGCGCTAACCTTGATGGACACAGCATCCATATATACAAGAAACTACGATTAGCTGGCCATCAAAAATGACAGCGCTGAATTTGGCCCTCACCGTGGGTGATGGTCCTACGCTACAAGGCGTTCTATCTATAGGAGTGTAACCAACAAAAGAATAGCCTCAAAAAAAAACTCCGGATCTGCCCAGCTGATACCGTAATGCGAGAGGGGTCGACTGGGGAAATGAAGTACGTGTAAGGATTGAGGGGATGACTGGGGAAATGACGTACGTGTAAGAATTGAGGGGATGACTGGGGAAATGAAGTACGTGTAAGGATTGAGGGGATGACTGGGGAAATGAAGTACGTGTAAGGATTGAGGGGATGATTCAGGAAATGAAGTACTTGTAAGGATTGAGAGTGCAATAGCCTTCTCGCTACAGAAACAAGATACCACAAAAAGTGTAATGAGCAAGTTCTTCTGCATCAGGTATTCGGTATTCTAATCAGTTACCTGTCGATAAAGCTTGGAAAAAGTATGGCAGAAAATGATCGATGATAGAAAGAAGACATGAAACTTATCTGCATTCAAAGTAGGGTGATACTGAACTGAAACGTAAATGAGTAAAAAACTGCCAACGGTAGCAGCACTCTAACGTTCATAGCTCACACTGCTTGTATTGCAGGTTCGAGGCCAACCCAGGAATGCGAGCTCCTTATTGCTGACCTAGGTGTTCTAACTCTGCAGTGGTGGGCGTGCAAAGCGCAGTTGGGATATTTGCCTTCCACAGAGAGAAGGAGGGGGGGGGGGCAGGCGCGGGTCATTTGAACATGCCGTGAAATTGGCGCCATAGTTCTCGATGAACCGTGGTCGGCTGCAACCGTACTTACTCCTCTGGCGCCAGTGGCCTATATCCTCAACACAAACCAGTGCATGTGGGTTTTCTCGCTGAGGGTGCGGTCAAGTTGACTTTACCTTTAAAGAGGGAAAGACGAATTATGCGATTAAATGCTATGCAATCATCACCAGGCTATCCAAATATTGTTGAATTCTGTCATTCTACTGATCCCACACTTCAAATAATGGAAAATGACACTTTTCCCCACTCCAAATAATGGAAAATGACACTTCTCCACCACTCCAAATAATGAAAAATGACACTTCTCCACCACTCCAAATAATGGAAAATGACACTTCTCCACCACAGATCTTTCAAAAAATATGTGCCTGACTCACAGTCCTAAGTCACCGTCTGGAAAAACTCTATGCATGCATCAACACCTACAATGAGTCTAAATGATATTTGTTGGGAAAAGTTTAGAGAAACTGACCAAAACTGTTTTGGAAGGTACAGCACTAATACCAAAGGAACTCCTCAGATTAGTTAAATGTGGATGTCATGGCGATTCACCTTGCAGCACACAAATATACACTAAAAGAAATTTGATGCACTTGCATGCATCAAAATTATATGCATTTTTGTCACAAAACTAAAACACGCAAATGCATCATAAAAATAAAGTACATCGTGATGATGCATATAGGGTCTTATGATGCACTTGGCACGAATTGATGCACTTACGTGTTTCGATTTTGTGACAAAGCGGATGATGCACCAAAATGCATCAGAAACAGGAAAACTGATACATCTGAAGAGACGAAACTTTGAAAAACAATAGCGATCTGCGTGTCAGTATGTAACCGCGTCTCGCTTCGCACGTGTAAAAAACAACAAAGCTTTTGTTCACTTTGTTTTAGCTGAAATTTGTTTTGCTGACTAAAATATGTTTTTCTCTCTGCTGCGATGACACACAAAACTACGCCATGAAACACCTGCGTGCATCCTGATGCTTCTCTGTGAAGAAACACCTACGTGCATCCTGATGCTTGTCTATGAAACACCTACGTGCATAGATATTTTTCTCAGTGCTATGGCTGTGGAAACAATAGAACAGAATGCATGATGTTTTGTACATGCCGGAGAGAGGATGAACTTTGGACCAGTTCTGCACAGAGTAGGAATGAATAAAAGGATTAAGCTAATGATAACTAATTGTGAACTATAAAGTCTCTGTACACTATGAATAGTAAGTTTCAACGAGCACAACCATTACATAAGCTTATGGTTGCTTTTCACTACACTATACTGTATGTAAGTCTCCTTCCTACTGAAAGGCAAATACTCTAAGTTATTAGTTATTAATCATTTACATACATGTTAAATTATATCTTTAACCAAGATAGACACTTTATTGTAAATATAAGATAGCATGTTTGTTGGCTCAACTGTGCCTAATGAGGCGCAAAGTGGATCCCTGCTTGCCTAGTACCTACCCTAATGGAATTTTTGGTCTCCTAGGCATATTCATAGATAATTAACTTATGTAAATATTCATTGTATTTACAAGCAAGATGTTGGTTTAAATGGTGTTCTGGACTCTATAACAATATATGAAAGAAGTTTTGAACTTATGTGAAAATATGGTCCATTACTGTCAATTTCTGGTATCTCGGCTGGGCTTTTGGCAGGTACTTCCCCTTTTAAGGTCTCCTTACATCAAATAAACCTGATCCCATGCAGGAGGACACTTTCTGAATGACATCGCCTGGTTTAGTTCATGTATGGTTTCCTAAAAGTGATTGAATTAGGTATTTCTGAGGGTACCTGCTCTTTAGCTTTTTTCTTTACGCCATCTTTAAAATCTAAAATTGCCCAAGGGTGAGAGGTCAGCAACCACCTGGATGTGGACCCATGGGCCCCATAGGCAGATAATCTAGAGAGAAAATAAACTATATCAACCAAAGTAAGGTTGAGCGAAAATTTGGGGTTGGCTGCCGGACTAACAAGTAGGAACATCAGTGAACAAACACAGTAAATCTCAGATTTACTTTTGGTAAATAGTTTTCTGCGGGGACCATTATGCCGCCACAGAATTTTCTGATAATCAAAACTGTTTGAGAGTGAGTACAGTATTGGAAAGAAGCTTTTTAAAGTTATTATTGTTGCAATTAGAGCACTCTGAGAGCGCATACCTCTGCCAAGCAAGGCTACGGTTATGAAAAAGTCAATTTGATTCTGAAACTATGATTTCCAATATATCGGCACCAAAATATAATCATTCGTGCCTTTTAACAGTAATAACTGCTGCTGTGATTTTCTTGAAGATCCATTGAAAATTTTCGAGTTTTGTTTCTAACAAACATTCTCACAAACATTAGCGAAGCACACAAACGGACATCACGATCATCCCCAAAATTTAATAACTTATGTCATATAATATTTTTAGCAATTCGTTTAAATTTCATAAAGATTCGTTCATAACTCTTTGAGTTATTTTGCTAGTAACTATAAGATCAAACATAAAGACAAACAAACAATCATATAGATCATCCCCAAAGTTGAATCAGTTGTGTGTTTTAACATTTCTAACAGTTCCTATGATTTTTGTAGAGATTAGTTCATTTGTTCACTTTTTAAGTTATCTTTAACAACCATAAAATCCAACACAGAAACTAACAGACAAATGGACCAACAGATCATCACAGAAAATTGATCATTTATTCTTCGTAATAATAATTTCGTAAAAATACGCATATAACTTTTTGAGGTATGGCGTTAACAAAACAGATGACAACAAACAAACAAATGGTCTAACGGATCTTTACCAAAGGTTAATCATCGATTACTCTCAAACTGCCTAACAATCCTCGTAATTTTCTTGAAGATCCATTCCTAACTTTTAGAGTTATTTTGGCGATAGACAAATAAACAGACAAACACGTTGAAAATATCATCTCTTTGCCCAAGGTGATTATTTTACTCGCAGTTTTGCTCGAAGGTCTTGGCATGCTTTAGTTGCATTTTCATCCTAGACCATAATTTAACTTCTTGTCACTATATTCTACCCATGTTTTGCAGAAGACGTCTGGGCGAGAGAAAAGATGAAATTATTAATACAGACTTTTTCAATTATTTTATAGGAAAACGTTGTGTGGACCGCATGCCTTGAGCGGAGATACACACTTATTTATATATCAGGGGTGTCATATGTTGTTCCCGTTACTCCGTAACTACAGAACCTAAGACGAGCCGCACCAGCTGCCGCCTCCCATGCTGCGGAAGAAGCCGCCATCTGAGGCAGTGATGCTAATGCCTCCACACTCAGGCTGAGGCTGCAGCTTCTGCTTTAGCGTGCAAGATTTTACGTACATTTTTCCCTCGTATTTTTGCTCAACGCCTCCTTGCTTTCAGAAGGCGCCGTTCACGAGAAGATTGAAGTCTGGAGCGCAGACATGGACCGTTTACGGGGAGCAAAATCGACATTTTAAAACGAGCTCATAATAGAATCTGTCGAGGTAAAGACCTCAGAGAAACTTGGCGATAGTTTAAGCCACAGTAACTTGCTCCAGAAACTGCCAAACTATCTGGCTTTTACTAAAATAGGCCCAGAGACCTTCATTAAACGACAGGGAAAAACTGAGGTTCAGCGATGAATTGTTGCGAGCGCGGAAGTTCTGCAGATTATGTAAACGATGATTCGCTAATCGAAGAGAAGTCATCTAGGCAGAATATATTGGATATGTTGTGTGAGAGATGTTAATACTAAAATGAAATTCATGTAGTTGCATATACAAACATGAATTAGCATTTTTCAGAAGCATTATTATTCCCGCTAAATTTACTTGTTTTTTTTTTTCAGTCGCAGCCAATAGCCTTTATATCAGTTAGTGTAGATCCATGATTCAACTACGTCTGTATGTACGTAGTTGAGCCATCTTGTACACCTACATGACATCATACGCTCTGAGCGATCCTGATAACTGCTAGCTGAATTATCCTCCAATGCAGCTCTCTCCGTCTAGTGCTAGATACCCGCAGCTAACCTGCTGATAGAAAGTTGTTCGAATGATAGTTTATCGATAGAAGCACTATTTGCAATTCTTTATTTTACATACCTTATTTTAATTTTTGCTAAACGATTTTACACTAGGATAGTTTAGGCAATGTTAAATTGAGTTAATCTGGATTAGGCTAGGTTAAGTTAGAGTAGAGAACACTTACTCGTCTGGTAATTCCCTTTATCTCCTGCTGGTCTATTGTGAAGACACCTCCGGGCAGGGGTTCGAAGTTTCTCTTGCCATTCGATGTTCCTTGTGCAGGGGTCACACTATAAGCGTTCGTACGATCGAGCAGCGCGCAACTCACTCAGAAATCCTTGTTGCGTATCGGAAGTACTGTATGTGTCACACTAGCGACGGGAAGCTGCTCAGCCTCCATACAAAGTACCGTTCAGACTACCACGCACATGTTCCGCAAAACTTCGTTGCTCACTCTCCTTCATCCAATGAAGCTGCAGTTTTTGTCACTAATAATAACTTATTTTACTTCTAGTATCGATAGAACAAAGAATAAACAATCACTGTAAATGCAGATACTACTTATAGCGTGCTACAGCAATGCACGTACTGCCAAGTGAGCTAAGGTTAACATTTTCATACCTTTCTTTACCACGCGATCGTGCTTTCGAGTGCGAGGCAGTACATTCCATCAAATTAAACGACTGGCTTGGAGAGCAACTCCAAAAATGATTGACAAGTAAAGGTAACTCGATAATTTTCTGTTCCCCCAGAGGAAGTGCAAAGGGTTCAAACATTTATTTTATCTACGAACATAAACACAACTGTGTCCACAAGACAAAACGGCGATAAAATGTTTACCGTCAACTCAGTATTCTCCACAAGTGTCACTACTGTGAAGTTCATATTTCTCGTCAAATTTGCAGTGAAATAGAAATCAGAGAGGCTTCAAAGCTTTTAAGATGTCTATAATGAAACAAGAAAGCCTCAAGGAAGGCCTAATTTATTCATTTTGCGGATGAACCTGCTCTGCTTGCAGCCTAAATCGCGCGGAAATATCGAACAAAATGGACGCCCGCGAAAAAGCACAGAGCTTCGACTTGACGGGAGAAATTCGCAGCGATCAGCGATAACGCCACAATGTGAACAATTTTTTTATTTCATCTCAGTTCGTAGGATAAGTAATCAAAAAAACACTTTACAAATAATAAAAAAGGCGGTTTTAAAAAGCACTCAGAATCACACTGTAAGTACAAATTCGATTTACGCGGTTTTACGACCAACTGGTTGCCCATAGAAAACCTCAAGCGACTTTTCGCCACGTAGGCGCAACTTCTCTGTTCCTAGCAGCAATCTTGCTGTTCGAAGACGTACGAGGTGCGCGTCCTGACAGCAAGTTGCGAGGATGAATGCCTAGTGTGGCCCTGCATTACTTTCCTTTTCTTGCAACACCGTAGCAACGCTAAGGAAGCATAAACTCACAAACGCAAAACAATTGCAAGCTTATATTTTAATCTCATCACATTCGTTTACGTAAAATGATGAATTTTGAGTTATAGTTTTTCGAGTGAAGTTATCATTCGAACAAGTTTTTATTCCACTCAATGGTATGCGAACAAACGTTTTCCAAATTTCTCGTAGAATTCCGTCAAATGGCCCCAACGGCCGTGGTGCAACGTGTCATCCCTGTCTAGTGAACACCAGCGGCTGTGGCACAGCCCGTCACCCCCGTCTAATGACATCCACGACCGTCGCCGTCCTCCCCGTCTAATGGCATCCGCGGCTGCGGGGCATCCCCTGATAACCGTCTTGCGACACCCGGAGG
Organism: Parhyale hawaiensis; assembly: GCA_001587735.2. NCBI lineage: Eukaryota > Metazoa > Arthropoda > Malacostraca > Amphipoda > Hyalidae > Parhyale > Parhyale hawaiensis. The sequence continues at coordinate 3,570,407 of LQNS02277275.1, read as the reverse complement.
CGTTGTGCATCCTGTCATCCCATGTCATCCTGTCATCCCCGCGGGTGTCCCCATAGTGACACCCGCGACAATGGTACAGCCCGTCATCCTCGTCTAGCGACACCCGCGGCTGAGGTACATCCCGTCATCCACAGCCTAATGGCTGAGCGGACGGAGCGAAGGCAAACTTTTGACACTTTGATGATCTATTCGAAAGCGAAGCTATTATAGAAAAACTATAAAGAACCAACTACTCTTTCGCGAGTTATCGGGATTTTCGATCAAATTGCGAAAACTTTTGAGGCCCGAGAAAGAATGGTTGTTTAGTAGTACAAGATAGCAACGCTCCTGATGTGCCGGACAAAGTTGGAGGTAACGACTATGTTTCTGTTGTAAATTCCTACCCATGAAACAAGACGGCGAGCGATGTCAGTAATATGTTGAGTTCTGATTCACAAGGAAGAACACAAGTATCTTGCGCTCTACAGTTGATTTTTTACATTTATTTATGATCATTTATAAATACATAATAAATTGGATAAAAGAAATTTGTGCTTCTACGAAATTGAACAGAAAGGCAAAGGTTATATATATTAACCAAATTATGATATTATATAATACTACTGTGCCCTGTTGTCGGTATCGACAGTAAAGTATTTGCAGCAACAGCAGCCCTTCATCGTAACAGCTTGTAGCCAGTGTTGTGTGACGACTGGAATCAAGTTTACAGAAACTGCGTAAAAATTCTGAACAGTAAATACCTCTGCGTATGTAATACGCGTAGAAGAGATACCTATATGGTGCGCCATAGGAGTCCAGCAACGGCAAAATTGAATCCGCACTTCAGCCTCCAAATTTTGATTTCCGATGTTGAGTTGCTTAGAGCTAAGTTCGAAGAAGATTTAAATTAGAGAGTTTTTATTACCTCAGAGGCTTAGCCAAGGAGGTTATGCTTTGGTCGGCGTTTGTCTTTTATTCCACTGGCCTGAGGGACTTTCTCCACGATAACTCAAAAAGTTATGGACGGATCTTCACGAAATTTACAAGGAATGTTAGGTACGTTAGAAGGAACATATGATTGACTGTTGTTGAAGATCTGCTTAATCGTTTGTTTGTTTGTTTGTTTGTTTGCTTGTTTGTATGCCTGTTTTTTCTTGCCAACATAACTCAAAATGTTATAAGCAATCTTCATGTACTTTGCAGGATACGGTAGAAATGATACGAGGAGATATAATGACCAAATTTTTGTTACGATCTGCCCGCCCATTTGTTTCTATGGCCCTAAAATGTTTGTTTTTGTGTTGGTCAATAACATAACCCAAAGTGTCATGAGCGGATCTTCACGAAATTTGAAGGCACTGTTAATAATGATAAGAGATACAAATGAGCACAGTTTTGTGACTGTTTGTTCGCTCATGTGTAAATTTGCTATGTGCTACTCACACAGAAATATTTGCCTGAATATAGCTGAAAAAGTTATGGGTTGACATACAGGAAAATTACAAAAAGAGAATGTTTAAGTAAAGGCCCAAACGACCAAATTTTGGTGATGATCAAAAAGTTATTCTATATTCAGGCCCAATTTCAAATTTCAATTTTTCCTCAACATCCCATTGCTTGTCGGAGGTATGCGCTCTCAGATGCTTCTCTATAGTTTTAGAGTACAGTATATTGCTTTGCTTGAAGAAAGCACGAAATACATAAATAATATATATGCACAATGGCCTTTAGGATAGAGTTTGATATTGTGCAGCTTACACAGATGTAAAATTTTGGTTTGTGTAAGGAACCTGACTGTACGATACTCTTAATTCAAATAGAAAATGCATCAAAGCTGTAGAACTTTTACAGCAACCAGCACGGAGACTGCACTGCTACTTCCCATGGAGAAAAACGCTAATAATGAGTGAAATATTTCCCCGCTGTATGCTCCATAATAAAAAATGCTTCGTAATTAAAGGCAAAAGTCGGTGTCTGCTAACATTTATTTTATTTTGAGCCACAAAGCAGTTGAGCGGCGCTACATTGTTGCTCTCTAGTGCTTGATCAGTCGCTATAATGAAGACGTGAGGTGGGCGCCTGCGGCCACTTGTGACCAGCCACATGAGTAATTAATAAAACGCCTGAGGATTGTGGCCTACAGCTGCTTTCGTTACTCGTGCGACTGGGCTACAAACGGCTGCAGGTGCCCACCTTTGATAAATACAGCAGTGCCTGCATCTGTTTATTTATATCTGTCTATTTGTGGTCCCACTTGCAAAAATTTCCATATGCGTATATACCGGGTGTTTCTAAAAAACGTAACACAAATTAAAAGGGCTAACATGACCAAACTATACGATCGTCATCCATTATCAGGAATTCAGTTTGAGGCAGAGGTTACAAGCTTCAAAATGACACTAATATTAATTGTCCAGACCCTTGCACGATTGAGTACTATAACCCAGAGGTTGAGGTACGAAAACGTTATTGGTTCACTTCGCATGTCAAAAAAAAAAAATGCAAAACATTTGTCACAAATTCAACATCATGGTTCACAATACATGATACAAATATGGTAAAAAAAAAACATGTTTTATCACACAGCCAAGGTCTGCTGATCTCCAACATCCTCTAAGTGGCAACCGATTCGACAAGGCCACCTCCTCTATCCAAACAAAGTCCACATCGCCGGCGCATGTCACCAACTCCTCTCCGGTGACGACGTTGTGATGGGATTACCCATCCATCACTGACATTGTTCTCCCTTATTCTTTTCAGGTTGCATTGCAAACTTGCTCTAGTATGATTGATATCTATGGTTAAGTTGATAGTTTCATTATATGACTGGCATTGCTG
>LQNS02277275.1:3522038-3537179 GCA_001587735.2 Parhyale hawaiensis | reverse complement strand
AATCTCTAGTTGGGGATGCTGCGGTAAAAGTGTCCGAGACCGACTGACAATCATCGATTTGGTCTTACTGGCATTCAGCTTCATACTCCAAGCCGAGCACCATGCACTAATGCGCGACAAGTCCCTTTTCAGAGACGCTTAACTACATAGATCTGATACCAGATGAAAATTATTGTTGCCAGCGTTGCATTAGCTTTAGCTTTTAAAGTGAAAGCCGAACTGCCGGCCAGTAATTACGTAATGCGATGAAAGGAAGTTTATAAATCTGGAGGTAGTTATTTTTTCACAATTTTTAAAGAAACCAGACAACGTATATAATGGTTTGTAATGCGTAAAATCATTTACCAAACCCGAAGACGGGAACGACACGAGCATATTTGAAGACATTATGGTATTGGTCAGTTTCTATTCACGGCTGAAAATACATTAGTGCGAAATTGGTGTTACTTAATATTTGTTAAGTTTTTTTTAATGCATTCCACCTGAAGCGTACGTATTGATTTGCACTTCCCTACTTTTTAATTGAAAATTTTATACGGTCGTTATCCAAGGATGAGTCACGGGAACAGGTTAGCGCACGGCCGAGCGGGCGGCGCTTGCACGCGGCGGACGTACGAAGCGATGACGTCATAAAAACCTAGTAGGTACGTTTATCAGTCGCTGTTTTGCACTGTTTCTTCATCATTCCATTTGGGCCTCCAGAGTGTCCTACATGTCCTACAATCATCATAGTTGCTCAAAAATATGTATCAAAGCATCTACGAACTATTTTAGCTCTCTGAAGGATAAAATATTGAAAGAACGTTAGTGAAAACGCTTATAAAAGAGCAGATAAATACAACCGGCAAATGCCCGCATGTATCAGAAACACTTTAAAGCCAAGTTTATAGTCTTTAAAATTAAATAAATCAAGTGAGTTTTATCGATAGTAATACTGCATCATAGAGATGGATTTATATGAGTGAAAACCGCAATGTTTTCGATTCGTTTTCGTCTTCTACTTGTGATTTGCTATCCTCTATAATTTCAAACCGCTGCAACAAAAATTCGCTCAGATGCGAGCGATTGAACGCCGAGATAGGAGAAATTTTTAACAAGATTGTTAAGAGAAACATTAAAGGACAAAAAAAGTACTGTTCTTCCGGCGAAGTAATTTTAAAGCAAAAGTCTATATATAATACGCAGAATCCATACAATTGCTCGGTAAAATTAAAAAAAAAACATCAGCTGCTATACGCTGCGCGCATTACAGCAGTATAACAGTAGGGTGGCGTCCGACTCGCGCTGACTAACTTGAAAAAAAAAATACCTAACCGTATTCCCCATACCTAAACTGTCTAACGGGAATGATGTTGTTGGAACTGACGAATGTTAAATCCATTATTTTTCCAATGATACTGCAATTTTTACGACTAGGAAGGCGGATATGTTAACGACGCGTGCAAACATTTTACCGAAACTCTCCGACCGGGTGCGTGCCTCTTACGGAGAAAACAACCTAAATAACAACAAAATTTTATCCGTCAGAGAGCTAAAAAAAGTTTGTAGATGCGTTGATACATGTTGTTGTTCAAATATAAAGATTGTAGGACACTCTAGAGGCCCAAATGAAATGAAGAAACAATGCAAAACAGCTAATAATAAACGTACTAAGTTTTTATGACGTCATGAACCCATTTCCCATGTTGCACTACAGCTTGGCTCCGCCCCCTGAGTTAACTTGTTAGTCTCATAATCTTTGGTCGTTATCTAGCACAGCAAAAATATGTTATTTTAAGTTTATTTGCATATCTCAGGACACACGAGACCGTACGTGATGCCTCACAGCATTTCGAGTATCGAGCGATTGTCTACGCACTACTTTCAGGGAAAGGCTCTCGTGTGAACCTCGCCCCAACCCTACTGCACATTAGGGCAGCTGATATTATAGAAGAGTAGACGTCAGTCTAGTTTCTGGGCAATGCAGTTATATTGAAGATCCACCCACTAATATACTGTGCATTGGCGAGCTCAGCTTAACGGACTATGCATTTTCAGGATGCACTCATATTTGGTTGTCTAGCTCATGCTCGTAATTTGCTTGATGCTGCGTCGGCACGAGCTGCTTGCAGCCCAAGGCTCTTACCCTAAAATTAGTGTAGCTCACTCAGCCACCAAAAGCGAATGTCAAATGTTCATCGCCATTGATTTCTGGCATCAAATATTCCTGCGATCGCCAGAAGTACCATCGGCAGCGTAAATTTAGTACCCTCCTGCTCGTCCAATTTCAGCTCATCCTCCACATTTTCCAGCACAGACAAGGCCCGCAGCGACATAAAGCAACCTTCTCTCAATAAACTCGATAGAGCCACGGCCGTTGAAGCAACAGTTAACACGGCTTTTATCACGCCCGTTATGCTCCATGTCGTGCAGAAGTGACAGTTCTATTGTGCGAGCAGTGACGCCCATACTGGCGCACCTCACAGCCTGTCTTTAATAAGAGATTATCTTTTGAGCCGAGTTTTTGTCGATTCGGGATGAAAGGGAAGGTTTATTACCTGCAGGATCTTATTGGGTTGGTGCAGCGTTGGCCAGTTTATTACCTGAGGCTTAAGTAAAATGTCATCAGCTTGCTTGATCTCGTCAGACCATGAAACTCTCGTGCATAAAAATTGCTCTAAATGACAGCCCGAGCGCATAATAATGGCTTGCTGGTTTCAAGCCGTACGTGTTATGAAGCAGCATGCTTGTTGAGAGACGATCTGTATGCAAGCAGAAGCTCATTGTATCTTTGCAAATGTTCTTCAAAGTGAGTGCATAGACTGATACATCGGTAGAAATAAATATGGCTAGAAAAAGACGTATTTAAGCTTCGAGTATCGTGAGACAGTTTTATCAGACGCAAAGAGTGGCTCACTATTATTATGAAGGATGAGTGCTGGTGTTTTTTCACAGCTAAAATTATTAGAACAAGAACACCAATATCTGGGCCTCAGAAGGCCGCTAGTCATTGGCATTCTTAATATCGCACACAATAATTAGAGAAGCTTTTAAAATATACATCGACACCATCCACACGGAAGGTTAAAATCAGTGCACAAGGTCGGGGCATGATTGCCTTGAGGCCCACTTGAAAGTTCGGTGCATAAAGTGTGGCAAAAGAAGAAGATTTTATGAGTTTGAGAATTAATGACTGCCGTACTTATTCGAAGCTTTGTGACACGATACTCCAGTATTCATACAGTATTCGGTGACAAAGCTTCGTTATAGTGGCTTATTATTACCTCCGCCGAGAGATTATGTTTCCGTCGAAATTTATCAGGCTGTTTGCCTCTTTGTCTGTCACCAAGATTAATATAACCTGTTAAGTTATGTGCGAATATTTATGAAATTCATATGACTAGCCGGACCCGTTGGAATTTCACTCTCTAAAATGAAGTAATCCTACCTATACGCTATTATAACTCACTTTATTTCGACCTTTTGCAACTCCTCAATTTAGCCTAACATTTACAATTATATTTCTCTTCATGTGACACACATGGAAACCGCGAGAGTCTTCGCTCAATTTTTGTTTTCAGAATACTGCAGAAGTGGAGTCAATAATTAACTGCAATAGACAGAAAAATTCGTAACGTTGTTAGATGGATGAAACAACAAATTTTGAGTTTCGAGTAGTATGATTACATTGGCCAGGGGTTACAAGTGTCTTCTCCTTGCGTCTGTATGATATTAGCATTGCACTGAGAAGATACATATGTAGTAGTATAATATAGCCAACAACGTACTATAACTTCTGTCTGCCATACGATGAGTACGTTACCGTGAGTTAGCCATAGCAATTGCGGACGAGGCGCATGAAGGTGAGTGACATGATCCGCGCACTCTAGGTACGTGTGGAAAATTTCGATGTTGGTTCCCTCCCGTTGGGTAATAGCTTGCGCCCAACGGAAAAGTCTGCGGCGAATTATCTCAGCATTGCATGTAACCGCTGACTTCTGTTTTAACCGGATTTCATTTTAACTATCACTTATTCTCTTCAGGCAGATGCTAGGCATATTTTGTCACTTTCATATATTTTGAAAATCGTGATAGCACCTTACTACAGAGAGGTTAATTATTGATCTGTAAGGCCACATAGTACATACAACTTGGTTTAAGTTAAATGCTGCTTACTAGTACAACTGAACATTAAAACTAAACAAAGTAAATAGCAACTAGTCTGTCACCTCAACATATAGAACGTATTCAATTCTTAGAGCACTAATGACGGTTATATGGACGCATTTACTGCATATACTTAGAATATTTTTATAGTTCATTAATTACACAAATTCAAGCTTTATCTGCGTCGCATCAATTTAATCAACGGAAGTACTTGAATAAGTTCAGTAATGCAGGTGCACTTATTGGTAACAAAACTGTATAAATTTACTTTAAGTACAACTAATTAAGTTTCGTACAATTTTGGTATCGTATGAATTAAAAGCGGAAGATATAACAACTGGATATGGACTGTAGGTGAAAATTTGCCTTCATTATTATTCTACCCTTGAAGAGTTAGCAAAACGATATGACCATCACAGTAACTCAATTAGGATCAGTAACTGGTACATAACAAGAAAATTGCAGGAACATAATTTTGTCTACACGACCCGTAATATATTTACCTCCGCCAAGGAAGTTATGTTTTTGTCGGAGTTTATCTGTCACCAGCTGCCTTAAATAGTTATGCTCTCATCCTCCTTATAAAATGTACAGAAGCCATCAAGTATATTTGGAGAAAAAGATAATTAACTTTTAGCGAAAATCCGTTCAATTGTTTCGCTGCTTGTTGACCTTTTTTTTTGGAAACAAAATCTTTTTTAAACAAAAGTCGGAAAGTTATTTACGGATTCTCATGAAATTTCCACGAAATGCTAAGAACCTTACTAAGCGCCAATGATCAAATTTTCTCGAAGATCCGTTTTGCCGTTAGTCTGTTTGACTGGATGTTTGTTTCACACTTTGCGAGCAACATAACCCAAACAATTATGAACGGATCATTATAAAATTCGCAGGAACTCTTTGGAGAGTAAAAAGGCGCAAACTGTTAATTTTTTGTGATGACTTAATCATCTGTTAATGTGTTCGTTGCTGTGTTGGCCTCTTTGTTTGACAGACCGTATATATAACTCAAATATTTGAGCAAAAATTACAGGAAATATTAGGAATATGACGACATAAATGACCCAATTTTGGTGATGACCTAACATTGCATCGCTTGGCGTAGGTGTGCGGTCTCAGAATGCTATTCTAGTTTTTACTTCATTTACAAAGTTTCTAGCCAAAACACAAAGCTGTAATTATTATTTTTTCAGTGTTGTCATATTTGGTATTGAATCATATGTCCGGTAGTAAATATTCGATGTGGCACGACATACTGTGCATGGACAGCGACAAGCGTAGTGCAAGTAGTAATATTTTACTTACGTTATTTTAATTAAAATTACATCAGTTATTTCATCCAAATAATACCATGTCTCAAAGCAGCGCGCTAATGTGTACTGACATTAGTGTATAAAATTGGTTGCATGTATTATGTTATAGAAGTGTTTTCTTATTAGTTGCCTGATCTCAGAATCCTGTAATGAGTGACTGCTGAAGAATTCAGAATAGACTAGCCATGCGATTATGTAGCTGTGCTTGGTTATCGTTGGGTATGATTGCCTCCGCCAAAGAGGTTATGGTTTCGTTGAGTGTTTTCTGTTTGGTTGTCTGTCACCAAACTAAATTAAAAAGTAATAGGCGGATTTCAACGAAATTCACAGGGATTGTTATGCAAGGGCCACACTAGGCACTGACAAGACGCCCAACTCGTACGTCTTCGAACAGCAAAATTGCTGTTAGCTGCAGACAAGTTGCGCCTACGTGGCAAAAGGTCGCATGAGGTTTTCTATGGGCAACCAGTTGGTCGTACAGCCGCGTAAATCGAATATGTATTTACAGTGTGATTCTGAGTGCTTTTTAAAACTGCTTTTTTTATTATTTGCAAAGTGTTTTTTTCAGTTACTCATCCTACGAACTAAGATGAAATAAAAAATCTGTCCACATTGTAGAGTTTTTGCTGATCGCTGCGAATTTCTACCGTCAAATCGCAGCTCTGTGCGTTTTCGCGGGCGTCCATTTTGTTAGATATTTCCGCGCGATTTAGGCTGCAAACAAAGCAGGTTCATCCGCAAAACTAATAAATTAGGCGTTCCATGAGGCTTTCTTGTTTCTTTATTGACATTTTAAAAATTTTAAGCCTCCCTGATTTCTATTTCACTGCAAATTTGACGAGAAATATGAACTTCACCAGAGTAGTGACACTTGTGGAGAATACTGAGTTGACGGTAAACATTTTATCGCCGTTTTGTCTTGTGGACACAGTTGTGTTTTTTTTTCGTAGATAAAATAATTGTTCAAGCCCTCTGCACTACCCCTGAGGGAACAGAAAATTATCGAGTTACCTTTACTTGTCAAACACTTTTGGAGTTGCTCTCCAAGCCAGTCATTTAATTTGATTTAATGTATTACCTCGCCCTCGAGACCACGACGGCGTGGTCAAGAAAAGTATGAAAATGTTAACCTAAGCTCACTTCAGTCACTTGGCAGTACGTGCATAGCTGTAGCACGCTATAAGTAGTATCTGCATTTACAGTGATTGTTTATTCCTAGTTGTATCGATACTAGAAGTAAAATAAGTTATTACTAGTGACAAAAACTTCAGCTACTTTGGATCAAGGAGCGTGAGCAACGAAGTTCTGCGGAACATGTGCGCGGTAGTCTGGACGGGACTTTGTATGGAGGATGAGCAGCTGCCCGTCGCTAGTGTGTCACCTACAGTCGTTCCGATACACAACAAGGATGTCTGAGTGAGTTGCGCGTTGCTCGTACGAACACCTAGAGTGGCCCTGCATTAGGGTATGTTAGGAGGAACAGATGATTAACTTTTGGTGAAGTTCCGTTGATGCGTTTGATTGTTTGCCTGTCTCATTTTTCTTATTGCCATAACTCAAAAAACTGTAGACATATTGTTATAAAATTTGCGTGAGCTGTTAGGTAGCTATATTATGAAAAGTAAATGAAAAAATATTCATGGCGATGTGTCTATTCGTTTGTTCGTCTCTTTGTTTGATTTTATATTTGTTAGCAAAATAATTCGAAAAGTTATGAACAGATCATTATGAAATTTACAGGAATTGTTTGTAATGTTGATATACATGAATAATTAAATTTTGGTGAAAGTCGGTTGGTCTGTTTGCCTGTTTGACTAATGTTTGTCAGAATTTTTGTCAGCAGCTCAACTCGAAAACTTATGAACGGCTTTTCAACAAAGTTACAGAAACTGTTATTATATATCGTGAAAAGACGCAAATAACTGGATTTTGGTTCCGATGCAAGGCAAATCATAGTTTCAGAACCAATTTGAATTTGTCATTACCTTTGCCTTGCTTGGAGGAGGTATGCACTCTTACAGTGCTCTAGTTATTACAAGGAGCTTCAGCATTGAGATGCAGTAAAGCTAAACATGCTGCTGAAGGAGTCGTTCTCTGCTGGAGCTGTATAACTTAAAAATAAATATTAATTTGGTGCTCTTAAGCTGCAGGGTGTGGACTTGGTGCAGTGTGGAATCGCATCACCAAGCACTTTTCTAAGTACATTTTTCATAGCTAAAACTTTCTAATTATTATGAACTAATGCAGAGTTCTCTTACACAACTATGCAACATAGCCCAGTTCAGAAAGACTCTGTGAAACCCCGAGCTTGTCCTCTACCTGAGGCTCAAAATAAGGTAAATGATACAAACAAGGCCGCAACATCGCAAAACTCCGGAAAGTCACGCTGTACGGTCTTGCGCATGACTTTCTATATCTCAAAATTATGAAACGATAGCACGGGACGCATAAAAACCATTGCAACATCACCAACTGCACGGAACACGCTGTGCAGCCTTGCATGTGGCCTCCTCCAGCCCAAAATTACGAGACTGTGGTACAAAGGACGCCAAAAAAGAACTGTGCAACATCGCTAACTTCAGAAACACGCGCTGTGCAGTCTTGCGTTTGGCCTCTTCCTCCAGCTCAAAATTACGAGACGACAGTGTAAAGGACGCCAACAGGACTTTGCTGCGATAACCCCGGCGCTTTCTTGCCGGGACCCACCATTCTTTAGGGACGGTGATCTTCTTTTCTCCCTTACAACGATAGCGATCGTTATCGTATCATAACGCGACTCTTTACGACTGTTCACCCTCGGCTGGTGCTATTGTAGTCCTCACCAGGCCATTACTCACACTGTTATCATGGCGCCAGCGTGGACCGCTCTAATTATGGGCCTCTCAATGGTATCTGCTCCCGTTGCACCTAAGTGCCACCAGAGCAGTTGGAATTGATAATCGTATGGTACTATTTGCTAATTAAATTATTTCGCGAGCATTTCCGCTACCTCTTCACAGTGCAACAAAATATAGCGTCTCCTCGGTACCAGTAACTGATCATTATTGATATGAACTTTTAACGTCATTAGCTGATTCATTAACTTTACATGTTTTTTCAATGTCTCGTTGTCGATATTATAGCGAGCCATCTAAAAAGCAAATACGATCGAGTAATGTACAGCTTGGCCCTTCTTTGTACTACACTCTATACGATGACGCCCATATATGGGCAATGTGCATGGCAATGTGATGAAAACGACATATGGGTTCGGTGTCTTAAGTTTATGCTATAAAATTGTGAGTATCCTGGTACTGCAGTGGGCAGCACCCTTTCTTCAGTAGCCACGAGTGCCTCTGCCGGAACATGTAAACAGATACTGTTTACTCTCAGACTTTGATTTACACGGCATCCTTTTATAGAGTCTTTGTACGCCGTAAAAGTTTGTGCAAGAGAAACACATTATAGGGTGCTAATATACATTTGTATGCATAAGATCACAGTTCAAACACTAACGATAAGAAAGTTGAGGACAGAAAACCAGTGTGCACGAATGCAAATAGGAAAAACTTCTACTTATACCAGTGCTCTTAATGACATCGCTGTTCAGGAAGTTAATGAATAGACATACGAATACCGGAATCGAGCAAAAAACATACAGTTCAGTATTAAAAAAGAGTACGAACTCTAATCAACCGTCTATAACATCGTGCCCGTTAGAAAATACGCTGTCTTTTAGATCATGAAATATTGCCACTAGGTAGAGTATGTGGCCAAGTTGGCTGGGATGATCCTATTGGCCAAACTAGAGCACTCTGAGAGCGCATACCTCCGCCAAGTAAGGCAACGGTAACGAAAAATTCCAATTGGCTCTGAAACCATGATTTCTTTTGTATCAACTCCAAAATCCAACCATTTCTGCCTTTCAATAGTATTAAGAGTTTTTGCAATTTTTTTGAAGATCCTTTCATAACTGTTTGACTTATGCTGCTAACAAACAATATGACAAACATAAGTCAAACATATAAACGAAAAAACCGATATCCACGAAAATTTAATCATTTATATCTTCTTAACAGTACTAACAACTCCTGCAAATTTCTAAAGATCCATTCAATACTTTTGATTTATTGCGTAGCAAACATTATGCCAAACACCACTCAAACATAGATAAGAATCGGCCGATCTTCACCACAATTCAACCATTTTTGCCTTTTAGCATTAATAGCAACTCCTGTAAATTTCATAAATATCCATTCAAAACATTTTGAGTTATTGCGCTAACAAACATGAAACCAAACACAGTAACAAACATACGAATGAACGAACAGATCATCGCAAAAATTTGGTCATTTACTCTTTATGGCATACCTACTAACTCATGTAAATTTTATAAAAATCTGTCTAAACTTTTTGAGTTATGGCATTGAGAAAAATAAAGCAGGCAAACAAACAAACAAACGGATGGGCGGATCTTCATCAAAAGTTATTAATCTGTTCCTCCTAACATACCTTACAATCCCTGTGAATTTCGTCAAAGTGCGTCCTTAACTTTTTGAGTTATCTTGGTGACAGACAGATAGACAGACAGAAAGACAGACAGACATACAGACAGAAAGACAAACAGACAAGTAGACAGATAGCCAAACACGACGAAAACATAACCTTCTTGGCGGAGGTAACAATGTAAATTATTCCTCTAGCATTTCCGATACGGGGTCTTGTACAAAACCTCGCCACCTATGCTTTTCAATAATTAGTTGATACGTGATTATCAACGCATGGCGTTATAAAAAGAGCTAAACGTGCAAACTTCACAGTTCATCAACAACTTGTTGTATTTTCGCCTAAAAATGGATGCTTTCGAATACACTGAGATCTTAGGGGATTAGTTTATAATTTATGGACGAATTACGTGCAGCTTCTCTGTTGATGACAAGAGAGTGAAGGCAGTTAATATACTATACGTACCTACTTAACTACAGTCGGAATTGTTAGAATTACACTTTTTGGAATAACTTTAGTGTTCTTCCATTGCGGGACCACCATCACTGAGCATAGTTTCCTTCCTTAACGTCCTGTCAAAACGCACTGCACCGACTGCTGGGTATGTTTCTATAATTTCCAACGAGAAAATTAATGCTCTATTTTGTACGACTAAGATTTGGTTACTGGATTTGGAAATATCGACAGTAGCGAATGGGCTAAATCACTGGGGTTATCACTTCCACGGATTATATTCGTCCCTTCACTGCCATTACCCCACACGTCTGGCGCCACCAGCTCGGCCTATTCACCCGAATAGGCTCAGAGTGTTATGTTCTATTGAAACCACTTGCGTGCTCCCCACCGCTGCTCTCATTCATCCCTTTCATGAGGTTTTTATGAGCGCAGTTTTTGTGACGGACAAATTGCGTATACAAACCTGTCCAAAAAATCCCCCTTTGCTTCCCCGTTACGAGTAGACTGTGGGAGTTTTGCTCTCGCTCTCCGTTACAAAACAAGGAATAAATTACTGAATCAGCTGCAAGTATCGGTATAATAAGTAGGGGCATAGTATGCATTAAAACTCAATATTCACTGGGGTAGTTTTCGATCGAGATAGATAAATACTTTGGCTGGTATGCCAGCTTAGTGCAGAACACCCTACCTCTTATACGGTGATTATGGACTCATTCGTCACATACGGGAGCCTTGTGCCAGACACTATTGGTAGAATTGTCTGAAAGAGAAGTAGTACTGTGCGTTTCTCTATCGCTCTGCCGTTATTATGAACCATAGTTTTCGTGCATTCACTTTAAAAATTTATACCAACACCAGTTCACATTGATAGAATTTAGCTCAGACTGTCTAACATTCTTTCTCTAAAAAAGCCTGTCATTATTATGATGTGAGCTACTTCGCTGAAAAATAACGATATCCTTGAAAATGTCAAACAACTGTGTCATCTTCAACATGCAGCAATCATTGCAGTAGCAAAAACTTTAATGAGTCAATATTGTACGCGATACCAACAGCAAAATGCGCCGGCTGCAACAGGGCACGTACTTGTAACGCACCATTTCTTTCTAAAAATTGTTTACCTTATTGCATTATTTTTTGTGAAATTGGAAGGTTATAGCAAATAGTATATTTAAGAGGCACATTTGTGTCATGGCCTGATCACCATGTTGATTTTCCATGTTTCTAGTTAACATTTGGGAGAACGGACCTTCCAACACTATAATCCCTTCGCAGAGTTACACTGGAGCCCATGTCATCCTGTGTACTGGAGAATCGCCCCTTCCCTAAGGCACTCACGAGCTTCTCATCTCAGCTTAGAGTGCCATAATAAGACAAGGGAGCAGCTGTGGGTCTGGCGATGCCTTCTGCTACATCTGGCACCAGTCAACAGCACCGTATGTCTGGGCACCTCCATTTCAATCTTCTCTTCATGGATGAGCTTCGATCTGCCAAAATACTTTCTGTCTAGCTACATACTATTGTACGTACGTTTGAAGCACCAGCGAGGTGAGCTCAGAGCACATTTTACGCGGGGCAGAAGAGAACAAGTTGATAGGTGTCTACAGTAACATTGTTTATGATGTTAGCTACTAAACGATTTAGTTAGTACCCCGCGGTGAAAACTATAATGTTCAAGACAACGCCGCAAATTGTGTCATATATTAGATTCTTCAGAAAACAGTAGTTTGTGTAGGAATTTGACATCCATGTTCTCAATTGGAGTCTTTTATCATTGTACCTAGATATTATTCATTATTGTAACTACCATATTATTGCAACAATAATTGTTTTGTATCCGCTAACCGTTGACAATTTAACCGAGATAATCCTAATTGAGGCAATGATTGTTGTTAATGAGTTAGGTATTCAATAATCTAACAGAATTATCGCCGCAAATCTTATAAACCGTGAGTGTGATTTTGTAATATTGGCCCATTTTCATGCAATTTTGAAGTCATAGAGCTGGGAAAGAGTACAAAGAAGAATAGATAACCTTGTTAAGAAAAACACTCAGTAAAAACCTTGAAGCTAATGCGCTCCCCACTCATTTTTTAAATTGATTGAATTAACCTAACCTAATCTAGTTTGGTCAGTATTGTCCTATTATTTATTCACTAGGCTGTAATATTGCCAAACCAGCCTGTATCTGTACTACAGCCTGTTATAAAGGGTGGGCCATACGTACGGTACTTTTAAAAAAATTATAATATTAAAACTAAAAATGGTAAAGCGATTTGGTTTTTTGCCAATGAAAGAGAAAATTTTAATTTTTTTTATTGCTGTATCTATTCTACCGACAACGCAATATATTGCTGCTACAATTCATAAAATATTCCTCTCTCAAAATGAATCGGGACTCAGTGCAACAACGAGCAAGAATCGTGGAACTTTATTTCCGAAGTAATTGTTCGGTTACTGCAGTTCAGAGGATATGCAGGACATTGCTGGTATTAGAAGAAGTCCTTCGAAGAAGTACATACAATTACTGGTGTTGAAATTTCGAGAAAGCGGGACAACAGCCGATCAACAACGTAGTGGCAGACTCGGACCGTACGAAATAATGCTTCAATTCAATTTGTTGCAACGAGTGTTGCTGATCGGCCAAAAACGTCGACTAGGATACGTTTAACTCAACTGGGAATATCACGTACTTCACTGCGACGGAGTTTGACAAAAGATATAAAGTATCTATCTAATTATACTAAAACTCTGTGACCTTCATTTACTCGTTTATTTACTTGTGTTGGGCTTGTTTGCATACTGTTTCTTTACTTTAAGATCGGGAAATATTTGAGTGTCAATGGTGAAGCTACGCCATTGGGGGAACTTTTCGAGTCCGCCATACAATCTTTGTCAACGTTCTGAAGTCAGATCAAGAAGGCTATTTATGGAGCGTTGTAGCCTGTATACCGACCACTTCACAGGTCGAGTGCACAAAAGAATTGAAATGTTATTCGTGTGCCCAGTATCAGTAGCTAAGACGATTAAAGAAATAAATGCGCACAGCTTCTTCTCTTTACGATGGGAAAAAATTGCAGCGTTGAAGATCAAGCTAATTCGATTGTATCTGTGATACGGAAATGAAGCTAAGCTCGGCTGGTTAAACTGGACCACGTAACATATATATTTCACCGTGCTTGCTGAGTGTTGAATATTTCATTGAGGAGCAAAGAAGCTGGTGATGCATAGTGGCGCGTACGAGCAATTGCCGCGTGAGTCCACTGCCAAATAATGTGAGGTCTATAATCAGTTTAATAACAACTGTTTTTTACGAAAATGAACAAGATGATGTGACCCAATGGGTCACGTGTCGTCTAGTATCATTCTAAAAGTCTGTGAATTTATTTACTTCTGTTCTTGTTTATTTACTTGTGTCTTGTTCGCAAACGGTTTCTTCACTATGAGATGGGAAGAAATTCAAGGAATGACGATCTAATTTGATTGTATCTGTGATACGAAAGTTAAACCTGAGTTCGGCTGCAAGAACGGGTACGTTAAATTCAAAGGTGCTACGGGAAATGTAACTGGAATACGTAACACATAAATTGACGTTATTTACAGGCTGAGTGTTGAATGCATTCATTAGAAAAGCAAAGAAGCTGTTGCTGGTGACCAATATGGGCAGGAGTGGACGGGCAAATAGCGTGTGGTCTATGACCAGCTATATAACACCGGTTTTATGTGAAGCAAAGACGATCAAGATGACGACCCAATGGGTCAGGGGCCGTCTAGTCATCCATATAAAAATCTTTTACCAACAGGTTTTTGCAGCTGGCAGAAAATGGAGAGTTTGTGGAGAATTTAATCATGACCGCTGAGTCGAATTTTCACCTCGATGGTTTTGTCAATCAACAAAATTGTAGAAAAGGTAATTCCAAAGGTAATTCATGAACTTCCACTTCACTCAGCTAAAGTAACAGTATGGTGTGGCATCACGTCTTCGAGGATTATGGGACCATATTTTTTTTAAATGCAACGGTGATGCACTATCATACAGTATATATTTGGAAAAATCTAGAATGCATCACTCTAAATATGACTGCAAGGAATGTTGCCAAGCACTCCGGAAGGACTGGAATGACTTGTGAGGTAGGCATTCCAAGCAGAGATGGGGTCAAGTACTGGTGACAAAACATTTTATTAGCTGATCCGAGCGGGGAGCCAGGTTGTACATTCTCGCATGTACATTCTCGTAATTTAGACCATACCGCATTGCGTTTATTACAAGGAGTGACTAATAACGTACGAAATTAGAGTAAAAGAAACTCATACTCAGAATGAGATGTCTAATAACTATCTATATATTAATACGCTAGTACCTACCTACCTACCTACCTACCTACGTACTTACCTTTTGTGTCACGCTCTTCATCATTAATAGAAAGAAGGAAATTAGAGCTTTATTGAGTTCTGGAAGCTGGCGTATCTGTGATACGGCTGGTGACTAATCTCTCGGCCACAGGCCAGGTCTTTTTAATTGTTTATACGCCCGAAACTTCTAAGAATAAAGCTTTCGGAACCTGTATCGTGGCTTGCTGCCAAAGGAATTCCACGGGTCCAGCTATTATTATTATTAAAACTTCACGCTTGAGCTCCCACGGACAGGTAATACAACCCAAATGAAGCATTTGCAACACCGGGAAGCCCAAAACGCTGCTAAAGGAAATCCAGCAAAAAATCATTAACAGCCGACTTAAAA
>LQNS02277275.1:3498365-3511349 GCA_001587735.2 Parhyale hawaiensis | reverse complement strand
TTTTTTTTTTTTTTCTCAGGGCTGAGCAATAACCCCCCCCCCCCCTCCCATCTCACTTGAGGCCCAGGACCTTCGCTTTCCTCTATACCGAACTCTGATTTAGCACACATCCGACGTATGCCAAACAATAACCCACGGACCTCTTCCTAAGTTCCTCCCTCTTACCTGTGACTCGTGTTTGCTCTTCCACACCTAGAAAACTCAGAGCGCCGCCATTACCTGACGCTTTTCATCTATTTTCTTCAGTGTCACGGACGCTTGCCCAAAAAAAACACGCTATTATTCGCCGTTCGCACTTTTAGCATTCACGCTACTGTAACTTTGTGAGCAGCAACCACTAGAAGTTTTATTAAGCACGACGTAAGCACAATAAATTTCAATGAAAAAAAATTAGATGGTGCATGTAGCGAAGGTTGCTGTATTTGAGAAATTTACCCTTAAAAAACTCATCTCGACTGTGGCAAGCCAGCAGTCTCTTTACTTCGCTTCATCCTCAGTTGGATTTTACTGAATTAGTTCCTGTGTGAATAAAATTCAATAACCTCTCCCACAGCTGCCATTGGAAACAGGTTATGACTGAACTGCAACACAGAGCAAGAATCACTCTGAGAGAAATTTTGACTTTTTTATGCACTTAGATGTATCATAAGCACATGCATTTTTATCCCAAAACCGAAAAACGCAAGTGCATCATAAATATGCTAAGTATATCATCATGATACACTTTAACTAACTCCACTGTAATTATAATAATATTCGTGCATTATCTTGCATACAGTAAATACACCTAACGAGGTGTTCCTTTGGCTGTAATTGTAGAATTTGGCAGTTAAAATATTGAAGGCAGAGAGAAGCCAGCGTGTGAAAATCCGAAAATTTATGTCAGCCGGCGAGATTTTTCATGCCTCCGCAGTACAGACTTCGTGTCCTGTATAGCACACTACCAGTTCCATATCGTCAAGATTCTGTAATAATAAGGTATTTTGAAATCCATGTCAGGCTTATCCACTGTATGAGAGATAATGAATGATTATTATTTCCATAATAGTGCCGTTAGCAAATTGCATCATGATGCATATAGGGTCTCATGATGCACTTGCACTTATGTGTTTCGGTTTTGTGACAAAGCCGCTGATGCACCAAGTTGCATCAAAACAGGTAAAATTGATGCATCTGCGGCGACCTAACTTTCGATTGCAAAAGCAATCGGCGTGTTAGTATGAAACCTCGTCTCGATTTGTACGTGCAACAAAATTACGGAGTTTTTTTACTATTTTGTCGAAATAAATTTTTTTACTGTACAGCGTCTAGTGTGATGATCCACCACTCTTCGATATGAAACCCCTATGTGCATGCTGATGCTTTTCTGTGAAACACCTACGTGCATAAAAATTTTTCTCAATGGCATGCTGTTAGATCTGGTGTTACTGAAATATCATAACATTCACGGCAGATACGAAACTACAGTTTCCTAATATTCAGCAGTGGCTCTAGATCTGTCTCTGTTGTGTTGCAAGCAGCATTCAAAAGAGTTCTGAAGAGGTGTGTAAAGGTTAAGTCAACTTTGACTGTACCCTCCCCCGGGAAACCCGCACGCACTGGTTTGTGCTGCAGATATAGGCCATCTGGCTCCAGAGGAATTAGTACAGCTGCAGCTCACCAGACGTCGCTTAGAACTATAGCACCGAAACCGAAAGTTCTACGACCCGAGCACACCTACACCCCCCCCCCCTCCATTTCGGCCAAGTAAGTACCACCACGCAACTCTGCATAACAAGCAGTTGCCGACTCAGCGCGCTGAATGCCACAAAGACCACTCGGCCGGCTCGTCGTTCAGTCTCGGCACCTTTAGCACAGAAGTCAGGCGCACGGCACGCTGCTGCCGTGTGGCACGTTAGAAACTTAGACAGAAATATTAGTATATATTACAGCATAGGAAAAATGCTGGAGGTGGCAGTGGGTGAGACCAAAACCTTGGCTACTTAGCAATTTGCAAGGCACTCAGTAGAGTCCGAAAGTTTCTCGCGCTTACTTACCACCGAATCTCTGAAGAAATACTGCTATTCGATGCCTGCGCGTATTCACCAAAGGCCTCTACCAACAGATTAGTACTGCCTCTAACGTCTCCGGTTAGTAACATAACCTTAAGCATGATCACAGCCCCCCCCCCAAAGAACTCTTCCTAGCTGCACCGAAAATTCTACGAAGCTTTGCAGAAGTGACTAACTTAAGCATAAACACGCTTAAGACAAACGGCTTGAGAATGGTTATCTGGAGCCCTATGAGACTTACAACGAAAAACATAGAACTGAAACTTCGGGACGCCTAGACGCATTCACTCGCTGAAGGATTCGCTATCAGGCGACATGGCGATGTCATTGAGATGCCCGTATAGGCACGGCCGATATGCATTAAAGCACATTCAACTGAGAATCTAGTGATGATATTATTAGTAAGCTCCCTGGCATGTTAGATAAGGCGCGGCTAGCTGTGGCACCTAGGCGCGATGAACCAAAGTGGCTCCTATTACAACGCTTGTTTGCGGGCCGTGGCAGAGCACACGCGCTAATGGCTGCCTCGTTTGTTCAGCACCACCTGAAGTGCCGCCTGTTGGTCGGCCGTGCCACATCGCAGGCACCAGCTGCTGCCGCTGCTGCTGTCATACCGACACTAATGAGAGAAGTGCCGGAAAAGAATACCCCTTCCTCAGAAATGTCCCTTCACGGATGGCTTCACATTCTTGACAATAGTGGAGCATGTCAGCTGAGGGAGACACATGTGATGCTCGGAAGTGCCTCTAGAGTAGAAAATAACGTCAAGCTTGACTATACGCGAACGGTTGTTGCGATAGCTACGCCAGCATGGCTTAGATAAGGTTAGTCAGTAGTTTGATGTTCCGCTGTAAAAAATTGCTGTAAATTAGCCTATTTTTGAAGAAAAAGTAACTCTGACACTATTCGGTCTTTATAGAATAATAGTACACTTATTACCTCCGCCAAGGAGGTTATGTTTTCGTCCTGTTTGTCTGTCTGTCTCCCTGTCTGTCACCAAGATAACTCAAAAAGTTATGAACCGATTTGGATGAAATTTACAGGGATTGTTAGGTATGTTAGGAGGAACAGATTATTAACTTTTGGTAAAGATATGTCCATACGTTTGTTTGTTTGTTTGTTTGTCTGCCTCATTTTTCTCGATGCCATAACTCAAAAAGTTATGGATGGATTTTTATAAAATTAACATGAATTGTTAGGTATATAACAAAGAGTATATGATCAAATTTTGGTAATGATTCGTTTGTTTGTTCGTTCGTTTGTCACTGTTTTTAAATTTATGCTTGTTAGCACAATAACTCAAAAAATAAAGAATCGATCTTTATGAAATTTATAGAGTATGTTAGTAATGTTAAAAGACATAAATGATCAAATTTTAGTGCAGATCGAATGTTCGTTCGTATGTTTGACTTATGTTTGTCATAACGTTTGTTAACAGTATAACTCAAAAAGTTATGAACGGATCTTCAAGAAAATTGAACAAGCTGTAATTAATATAAAAAGCCACAAATGATCAATTTTTGGAGATTATACAAAGAAAATTATTGTTTCAGAACCAATTTGAATTTTTTGCTACCATTGCCTCACTTGGCGGAGGTATGCGCTCTCAAAGTGCTCTAGTTTGTCATGTTGTTAGTAGTATTTTGTTGTTGTTGCTTTGTTTCTTAAAATGAGTAATTTGTTCAAGTAGAGTTTCTTATACTATAACGGAAATTTTTTATTGAAGAATTCGAGGGTAGTTTCCTTCTGGATTTTTGGAATCGTGGTGACAAGAGTGGACACAAATAATAGTTTTTCAGTAACGTTAGATGATAGTACAGGTCTTAGTAAGCGGTTCGCGACACCGCTAAAGCTAACTCATATACAATGTGCAAAAATGGAGCTTAGCGAACCGCCGGGACAGACATGGGCAAAACCGGCCGCCGTCCCGTTGTGGACTGACGTCATTCATAACACAATATATGGGTCCCCCTCTATTTTAGCTCACCCATTTTACCTGTTTAATTGACCATTCAAAGAGTTTTCTTCAGATCTGTAACTCTTTTTTTTTTATCTATCTTACTCGTCGTCCGAGTATCATTGGCCATTGTAAAGAAAGCTGAGTCCGCCCCTCGACTTCGAAAAGAATGATTGACAGTTCTGTATATTCTCAACAGTGGCAGCTTCCTGGGGATGCGTTTCTTATTCTGGAGCTTGTAAACCTATCCCATGCAAAATAAACTACTCATACCCGGGGGGGGGGGACTGATAACAATCCAATGGTAGAGGACTATACTGACTCGCAGACAGATTCTCCCGTGGTACTTCACAAAGTTTGGCTTAAAACGTTGGTAAGCTTTGGACAGCTAGAGTAATTTGTAAGCAAGGTAAAAATAGTACCGGCAGCACGAACTGTTGCCCAGTCATGAGTTGTGTATTTATTTTTGCTATTTTGAATTTTTTTCCCTTTTTCTCTAAATTAATAAAGAAACGTTTTAGGCTCCCGACATTTTGGCACACTGAAGCCGGCTGCAGACGAGAGTCGAAAGACGAGAACGCTTCTCCTTACTCATCCGATTTGTCGCTACGGCGGTCATCTTCGGCTTGACCAGATGTCAACGTCCCAAAATGGCTCAAAATCTAAGTTTTCATTGCAAAATTCTTCTACGGCAAGTGCCAACTGCACTGTTTGGAATATCTCTTTTAATTTCGAGTGAGTTTTAGCTCGCAATAACTTACATTTTATTGCGGTGTTCAAACACGTTAAGATGTGTCAGAAAATTTTGTTCCAGGAAAGTGAAACGTCCTTGTTTTTTGACTCGCGTCAGCAGCGGGCTTATGAACAAAAAAAAAAAAAACAGAAATCTACTACTGTTGACAACACTCGTATAAAATATTAATATGAAGTAAGCTCGTGACTAACGTCACGATACATATTCCATTTCAAGCATCATTCATAGAAGAAACCGAGATTGTATTGATAAATACATATGTACCTTAAATAAACTAAATAACAACACTTACATGTGCATTTCCATTATTCACGTACCTTAACACTAGCGCATTAAAAGAAGACGGTTTGGCTTCGCTGCTAATTTATGGCGCTATACGAATAAGTTGCCACTAACACTCGGCGGCGTCATGAAGTACGAACTGATGTAAGTTCCAACAAGCTGCAACTCCGACAGAAATTGGCTCTGGGAACTTCAGCGATTGCCACTAAACGAGCGGGATTTGTTTCTTTTTGCTCCGGTGTGTGAAGCCCTCGATGCTACTATATGTTTGGCATGCAGGACATCCATACCAGGAAAATGTCTACTGGTACTTCGCTTCACTGTAAATGCATCATGGGTAAATTCTGCGTTGTAAATATATCGCCAGGTATAGTCATTGTCTGATGAATTCTGTGTCTGGTTAGCTCGCCACCAAGGACATCTCCCGCCAGGTAAACTTCTCGTTTTGTTAAATCATTGCTCGTAATCTTATGCAAAGCCCGGTACTAACGAAGTTTCATAAAAAGACACTTTGATGTTTGATGCTCTACGTCCAGTCTTGGATTGATGAAATGGTACAGAAAACAAATGAGACTTGCACAGCTAAAAGTGACCATGACAACTAATTTAATCTTGCAATATTTATGCACAAAAGAATTTAGCTTTGGCAACCAAACTTCGTTGGGATTTCACCATTCACTCGGTCCCTGACAGGACTTAAGGCAAAAAGTCATCCGATAACATAGCTACTATGAGGGGATAAATGCAGTAGCTCCAGTGGAACATTGACAGTCAGTGAAAAACAATATATATATGTACCTTACCAATATCGTAAATTAAAACATTGATTCAATTCATACCGACTTACAACAACCTGGCTTATAACTGGGATCTCTAGAGCATTTACGTTCGTTAATATGTAATGTAGGCCAAAACAATACGTACTCGTACTCATAGTAAAATAAATAAAATCGCGCCGTTCTCTACCGCATTTCAAGCCAGGCCCAAGTCAGTATATTCCCAGTGTAATCTAGATGACAGTTGGGCATCAAACTCACATGAAATTCTCTGCAAATTGCCAATTGCAACGCGGAAACGTCAGGGAAATCTTTAAATGGAAAATCCATCTCTTATCAGAACCGAGATCAAAAGCGAGCAATTTCCTCATCAGAGAACTCGAAAACCATGACAGTTGAATCGTGGCAATAGATTTTTGGCTGAGCTCTTTGATGCCGCTGACCATTTGGGCCCCAGCGGGCAGCCCTGTGGCTGGCCAAGCAAAGCTCGCACGATTCAGCAACAAAGGCAAGCCTTATTTTATCAGTGAGATCGCAGAGCGACATCTTTTCTTTCTTCAGTGCTTGAGGCTTTCTTCCGACAGCTTTCCTTTTTCGGCGGTGGCTGCAGATTGTGCCGTTGACTGCCGCAATTTATAGCTCTATTGGAAGAGAAAGAAGGAGTAATGTGCCCCCGATAGCCCCCGAGTGTCGGCCATCTTGCCCAATGACAGTTAAGTGACCGGATAGTGAAAAACAATTATTGATTAGCCCTATTGAATCATATCGACGCCCCATTATCTGTGTCGAACGAAGAACGAGTGATCTATCTGTTCCTTGGTTATCTAGCTACTGTAGATAGGCAGAGTTAGCTTCCCTAACCAAATATGAGGGCGATACTAGAAGTTCTAATACTTTTTAAAGTGAACTGTTTTTAACAGTGATGAGTGTACCATTTTTCAGTATATCTTCCTTCCAAGTCAGCGCGTTGCTAAAGGTGGTGTTTCCTCATTCAAATTCTCCGCTTTAGAAGTTCATTGTTTGAATTTTGCACCAGCTTCAAACAACTTCAAATCGTATTCTTCTCTAGCGAAACGAAGAGGGCAGCGATAATATTTTCGTTGAAGATTTAATTATAGTTAATTGTTTGTTTGTTTGTTTGTTTGTTTGTTCACCCAGAAAGATTGAGAAGGAGTTGAGCAATGTTCATCATTTTTTCAGGGAGTCTGGTGGGTTGACTGAGATGGGAAAAATGCCAAAACATTAGAGCAAGCACCATCAAAAGTAAAGGCGTTGAATTTGTAACTTCTGACTCCTCACTTTACCGTGAGTAGTGGTGGTAGAGATTAATCCTCGAGCAGTACAGCTGCTAGTTTTAGATAGAAGTCATCGGTTTTGCAAATGAGGACATATGTCAAGGATAGGACTAAAATTAATTTATAGCGTTGTGCCCGAATAATGCACTGTAACATACTACGGAAAGGAGTTGGAATGGTTAGAAATAATATCACCGTATTCGACAGTAGTAATTACCTGCGCCAAGCACATTCAAGTTTTATCCGTGTTTGGCACTCTCTTTATCTGTCAGCAAGATGATTGAAGAACTGTTGCTTGAATCTTTCTGAAATATACAGGGAGTGTTGGCTATGTTTTGCCGGGGACGCATATGCATTTCTACTGCCAACTGGTTGCTAGGATGAGCAACGCGTGCAGTTTTGATGCATACTTAAAATCGGTAGCATAGATACCGTAGAATAAATGACGTCCGAGTCTCGCATCCTTGAATCAAATTGTCTGCACGCAGCATTTGGAAGAACACTTGTTTAACGTCTGTCCAAGGTCTGCTCGACCGTTTATTTGTTTATCTGCCTCTTTTTTCTTGGCAACATAACCGACACAGTTATGAACGGATCTTCATGAAATTAGCGGGAATTATTGACTATGTTAAGAAGATCAAGTGATCAAGTTTTTCTTAAGATCTGTCGGTCCATGTATTACTTCCGCCAAAGAGGTTATGTTTTCGTCGTGTTTGTCTGTCTGTCTCTTTATCACCAAGACAACTCAAAAAGTTATGCACTGATTTAGATGAAATTTACAGGGATTGTTAGGTTTGTAGAAGGAACAGATGATTAATTTTTGGTGAAGATATGTCCATCCGTTTGTTTGTTTGTTTGTCTGCCTCATTCTTCTCAATGCCATAACTCAAAAAGTTATAGATGGATTTTGATGAAATCAACATGAGTTGTTTGGTATAAAACAAAGAGTAAATGACCAAATTTTGGTAATGATCCGTTTGTTCGTTCGTCACTGTTTTTACTTTTATGCTTGTTAACACAATAACTCAAAAAATAATGAATGGATCTTAATGAGATATATAGGTAGTGTTAGTAATGTTAAAAGACATAAATGATCTAATTTTGGTGCAGATCGGTTTGTTCGTTTCTATGTTTGACTCATGTTTGTCATAGCGTTTGTTTGCAGTATAACTCAAAAAAATATGAACGGATCTTCAATAAAATTGCACAAGCTGTTGTTACTTTCAAAAGGCACAAATGATTAGATTTTGTAGTTTATATAAAGAAAATTATGGTCTCAGAGCCAATTTGAATTTTTTGTTACCGTTGCCTCGCTTGGCGGAGGTATGCGCTCTCAGAGTGCTCTGGTTTTTATATTTGTTTTAACTTGTCGGTAAAATTACCCAAAAAGTTATGAGCAAATCTTCATAAGATTTGCAGGAATCTATATATTAATACATTACTACGTACGTACCAACCTGCCTACCTATACCTTTTGTGTCACGCTCTTCATCACAAATAGATACAAGAAAATTCGAGCTTTATTGAGTTCGGGAAGCTGGTGTATCTGTGATACGGCTGGTGACTAATCTCTCGACCACAGGCCAGGTTTTTAGCATTGTTCATACGCCCAAAATATTTAAGAACTAGTGGACCCGTGCGTGAAGAATTCACGCAATAACCTTTACGTTTGCCAAATGCCTCTAGGCCGGTGTGGCATCTTCTCTTCTCTTATTTGCTTCTTAATTTTCTTCTTTTCTTCATTGATCCTTTGTCGTGCTGTCATCCTTAGGCCTTCTATATAGACAGGCAGAAGTAACATCTTGAGTAGAACACTTTAACAAACTTAAACAAAATACCAGCTTATATACAATGTGATCGCTCCGTAGTAAAGATACCGTTGCTACCGTCTTTCCACCTCAGATATCTGCTTCATTTGAGGTGCTCAAATTTTGACCTATGAAGAGAAAACTGCTTCGTCAGAGGAAAACAGTAAGCGAGAAGAAATAATTGTCTACTGCACGTGAAAACTTACGTTTCGTCGGTTTCGTTGACAATTGCATCAACTGGGAAGAATAGCTCATGCACCGAAATCATCTGTGGGAAGAAACTATACGAATCAAGAAGCATGAGAGTGCCAACGGAAACTTCAGATATCTTCAGTGCTACGATTTCAACTTCGCCCTATACTTTGCCGTAGATTCGATGTATGGAGAAGCTAATACTCGTAAAATCAGACTAAGCCTACGATGTCTTCATTGTTGGAATTTCAACTGTCCCTGCTTAAGATACGATTGCCATCTTCTGCAACCCGGCCTATTTTCTGCCTATCACTTTCAATGGAGCTTGAGAGAACAACCAGAGCCTCCAACCTGGCTAAATTCAGCCTATCTATTTCGTTAAGAGCGTGACACCGAACATATAAATATATTTATAAACACATGATGGTCATTCTTAGTATTAGATAAAGCTTTGGGAACCTGTATCGTGGTTTACTGCCAAATGAATTCCACGGGTCCAATTAGATAGAGTAACTTATAAATATATCCCACGGGTCCACTGAGACAGGGGCAGCTTAATTCAGTAATTATTATCAGCAAAAAATCTGGTCGTATAAGATATCATACATCGAATCTCGGTGTTGTTTGTGATGTTGATGGGGAATTGCCATGGTACAATGCGAAGGTTTCACTGATCTATCTAAAGCGCCTTAAGCCAGACCGTGAACGCTTCACGTGTGCTGCTAGCTTACATAAATATTCCACGGGTTCAATGATAAGCGGAGGTCCGCAGTCCTGTGCAGCTGGGTAAGGTCTTTTTAATAATTTCTATGCCCCTGGGCTTCTGAATGAACGAGTTGGTACCTAGAAAATTTCCATGTGGGGGTGGGCACTAAGAGTGTTAGCAAAATTCAAGGGGGGGGGGGGAAGCGAGACACAAAAGCTAGGCCCTAAGCAGTACATTTTTTTTTTTTTCAAGGCCTCGTTTCCAGTGAAGGGTGCGTGTAACTTTTCAGGGAGGAAGTGTGTCCCCCACGATCCTCCCCTGGCTACTCCACTGCAGGGAATTATGGATATTATTATCAAGCAAGAGGATGGATTTTATATATCACACATCGAGTCCCTGTGTTGAAGAATAAGTGTGGTGTTACCATACTAAAATATGAACGTTTAACGGGTCTGTCTGAAAGGCCTTGCAAAGCCGTGAAAATTTCACGGGTCCAGCTAGTTGGTAGAAATACTGGAAGGAACTTGTGACTAAATTTTGGCAACCTCAGTAAATCGAGGAACCTCAGTCCTGAGCGATCGATCCGTAACTTTGAACTGAATTACATTATTCCATCGTAAATCGATTACGCTTGAGGATCGAGTTTTTTACAGTCCCAAGCATAATCCGTTTAGAACTCCACTCACGGCAAGTGACATGCAGAGCACCACCTGGACATCGTCCGAAGATCAGCTAAGGTTACATAGGTGCCAATACCACCTGAATTCCGACCCAAAGCCCCATCGTGCAATTTAGTCCAGGACTTTAGATGATTTCCCAGCAATGCCATATAAAGGTGATACGTCTAGCTTTGATAAGATCAACTAACATATTGTGCGGCAGGGTTAAGGTGGGTCCTCATGCGAGGTTTCTCTGGCATCGTTGAGGACATTCTTATGATACTCGAAACGTTGTGAAGCATAACCGTTCGTACGTACAGTTTCTAGCGTCATAGGACATGCAAATAAACTTAACATAAACTTCTTTTCTTTATAATATTTATTAACGACGCAAATAATATTTTATTCAAACACAGAATGATACAAATCGGTGCATGCAATATAGCTGGAATGCAATGATAACTTCAGAATAATCATACAACTTCGCCATGATATTAAAAAAAAAAAACAAAGTAAAATTGCTGAATTAATTGACTTGAGTACTAACATTTACTAAATCTTTGGTAGTCACACAGTTGTGCACTGAAATGTTAGCCGTGTTAGTTTTGCAGTTTACCCGCCTATTTTCTCTGCTAGCAATGTTTGTTGATTTTTCTGATGTTACTAATATTACTAATACATTCCAGCTTCATCGTTTAGTCGATGTATTTTACTGGAAATACATAACCTACATAGGTATCTGGTTATTATTTAGCACTGATAAGAAATAGTTTGTTTTAAGTATGTTTACATGTCTCAAGATACACGACACCGTACGTATTAGCGCTGATGCTTCAGAACTGGAGCAAAGAGCGTAACGGGAGGACTCGCGTGAATCTAGCACCAGAAAGTGACGTCATCACTGATGTCACATCGACGAACGGTACGGTTAAGCAGCCTATCAATATTTAATTAATCTCGTCAGAAAAATTGTCGTAAATTGCAAATTTTATTCATTAAGCACATAAGTAAATGAATAGAACATAATATACTAATTGAACAACAAACAATTATCATTAGAAAATTACAGTGGAGGCTGGTGGAAACTTTCACAGTACCAGAGGCAAGATCTGGGTCCTGATTTACCTTCATCTTTGAAGAGAAGTCATATTTACACTTCATGTTCAGTTCACAGTGCTTTCCACAACACATATTTGAACATATCTCCGTATTTTCGATTTGATTCATGCAATCTCCCGCTTACGACTGGCCAGCTACTTGAGCTGCACCCATACACAAAACAAAGTAAAATGGTTGTCGTCAAGACTGAACATTTGAGCAATAACTGTCCCTAGGGTTTTTCTTGCGTCAAGAATATAACACTGCTTATATTTTTGGTTAGGATCATAAGCCCAACCTACGAAGGCTTGAGGCTCGCGACCCTTAAATACTGTACTCTGACTCGACGATGTGACGTCATTTGGCTATATGCGGTCACGGCTACATTTTATTTTAGTCCCATGGAATCTTCCCGTTACTCTCTTTACTTCCTTCTTCAGAATGTTTCGATTAGCGTAAGAATGTCATCACGGTATAGTGTCAGAGAAAGGTTTCCTTATGAACCCGGCTTCATCACAAACTTCATTACCACCATCAAATTTCATAGTTGGCTGAATTACTGTATGTCTCATCCACACTGATTCTTATTAAAACTCGTGCTGAGCAACCATGTGGCAATAAAGTTAAATAAGTTTCTATCTACTCTCGGGCAACTTCTATTACAGCACCCATTGCTCCAAACTCAGGACGACACTGTGTTGTAAAGGAAGGGTTCTGAATGCCATCTACCCATTGCTATTCTCCAAACTAAGAGGCAAATAATCCAGATAATCCTCAGGTCTTTAGGGCTGGAAATAAAAGCGCTCAGTGGCATCCCAGTTCATTTGTCAATTTAAGCGCGGGAAATTTATATGGATGCTGGGGGTCATTGTGGATACTGCGCGCGTGGGGCAGACTACGTACGTGTGAGGCTGGCAGGGCTTGTCGGATCCGAGCGTGGTGGTCGACGTGACGTGGAAGCGTGAGGACCTACGCGTGGGGCACGCATCACGTAGTTTGGACGGCTCAGAGAGGCTTGGAAGCCGGAAGATTGCGTCAAGTCTTTATTAACTAAACCTTTAACCTTTTCGTTATACGGAGAATTTGCTCCTGCCAAAGCGTATTTTATGTGCTCATAGAAATTACATAATATCACATTATTCTCCATTATGTTTTAGCTTCAGTAGTAAGTTTTTATCGAAACTACCTACAAATTGAAGGATCAAAAATTGCATGCCGGTGGCTAGAGCTACCGTCAGTATTGAAAAAGTTTACGTACAACAAAACATGAGATTATCATTACCTCCGCCAAGGAGGTTATGTTTTCGTCGTGTTTGTCTGTCTGTATGTTTGTTTGTTTGTCTGTCACCAAGATAACTCAAAAAGTTATGAACCGATTTGGATGAAATTTACAGGGATTGTTAGGT
>LQNS02277275.1:3388889-3438807 GCA_001587735.2 Parhyale hawaiensis | reverse complement strand
GACCAAAAAGGTCTCATCCGCCTTTAGAGTGGCATTTCCTCCAACTCAGGGGCTACCCAGAGCCCCAAACCCAAAGCCAGCTCATACAAACAAAGTGGCGTCCGGTGGCCGGACAATGGGGGCGGCCTAATAACGCGCAGACCACGCCTAAACAAAACAACAAAAGAACGAAAATTTATTTAAGGAAATGTAAATGAGGCGCTTGAGAAATTATCGAATGCGGAGAGTTCTCGGTAATCAAGAAAGAAATTGGAGGATGAAATTTATCGAGCAGAAACTTAAATAATTAACATGATATTGGGTGGCTCATTATTCATGTTTATTTCCGTGCTGGCAATCTGAATATATTTGCTATGGGATCGGGAAAATTGCATTACAAGCTCGATTAATAGCGGCTGGATGACACGTTGCTCCTGATACTGTCAAAATGAAAGCAATTTTTAGTTTTGTACTAAATTGATCGACCTGTCTCATTAGTCAACATATCATTCTGAAATGAAGTGGCAACGGCTCGGCATCGCACCAACGGAGGCCCGGATTCGATTTCCGGACGCATTACCGTCGTTCACGAAACCTTGTGTGCGTGTTTGTGTACGCAGATCGTGTGCGTGTGAGCGGCGTTCAAGTTGGCGCACCGCGCTGCTCGCTGTATCGCTCATTAAGTTAGGTTACGCTAGGTTTGGTTAGGTAAGGTTAGGCAAGGTTAGGTTAGGTAAGGTTAGGCAAGGTAAGGTTAGGTACCGTTAGGTAACGATCGGTAACGTTAGGCAACATTAGAAAGGTTAGGTTGGGTTAAGTTGGGTTAGGTTAGATTAGGTAAGGTTAGGTTAGGTTAGAAAGTTAGGTAAGGAGGTTAGGTGAGGGTAGGTTAGGTTAGGTTTGGTTAGGCTAGGTTAGGTTAGCGTAAGTAGTGTTTATTTTAGTGGTGACGCGCGCAAGAAAGCTTACGTGAACGCAAAGGTGTCGTGAACGACGGTAGTGCTTCCCGGACGCACTGGCGTCAAGCTCGCCATTCTGTGTACGCTCATCACTGAGCGTGCGTTCAGGTAAGCTTTCTTGCTGCGCAACAACCACCAGAAGTACTACAATAAGCACTACCTAACCTAACCTTAGCTTACCTTACCTAACCTAACCTAGCTTAAACTTACCTGAAATAACCTTACCTAACATTACCTAACCTTACCTTACCTTACCTAACCTTACCTAACCTAACCTTACCTAACCTAATCTGCGATGCAGCGAGCAGGCACAGCACACGAACTTGAACGCCGCCCGCACGTACACAAACGTACATAGCGCATGGCGAGTTTGACGCCTGTGCTTCCGGACAGGACGCTAAAAATTTACATTACGTGGAGCACATCAGCACCGAGAGGCCAGGCGAAGTACGACGAGGGATCCCAGTTGACTCTCAACACCAATTGCTTCTCCTGCACTTCACACTACCAGTTCCGTACTTCAAAAATAAAGGGCTAGAGAAAAACTCGTTAGGTGTATCCACTGTATACGAGATAATAAATGATGTTTATTTATTTTTTTTTATTTAATGATTATAATGGTACCTGTATTCCGATTGTACCCTCCTCTCCAAGCTTTTTATTAGGGAAGTGTCGTTTCTTATTAGAATTGTCTTTGATACAGCCAGATCTCTCAAGGCAATAATGACACATAGTCTTGAAAGAAAAAGTCCTTGCATTTAGTAACAGCAGCTCAAAACATTTGTTGCCGATACCCCTTGCAGGTATAGCTGCATAGACAAAACTTTTTATTCATAGAACGTTGGGCAAAAGAAGCTGTATAATACATTTACTTCTTGCAAGTTTGAGATTAAATTGCCATACAAACCACGTAGCATTCATTTCTAATTATAAAAAAGATAGCACAGCAGAATTCGACACTAGATGCGCAGCTAGAAACTTTTGAAATTCTCGCGTGTTTCTGTTACACAGTTTACTGTACAAACCGCATGAACTTTCTTCCTCAAAGTGCCAATTCCTGCGGTGCAGGACAGTGCTTTTTCTGTGATGTTGAACTGCGTCTTTAGGGTGCAGCAGAAGCGCAGTTACTCGGGGCGCGTTCGACTGGGCTCCGAAATTAAGCCTTCGAGGCTTGATTAGACCAAACTTCAGACAGAAGCTTTGGCTTCGTCACTTTGAAACGTGTTGCCAGTGTTACATGTACAAGCAACGCAGTTACGTTGAGCCTATTGAAAACTATTCTATGGAGCGAGGTTGACCTTCTGTAAGTTTCACGGGTAACCTATTGAAACTCAATCGCTGAAACTCTCAATTCAGCTCGTCGAAGCCAGCACACCTGCCTAAAGTTCCGAACAAGTCAAGCCTCGGGAGCTCAATTTGACGTCCAATCGAACCTGCCATTGGTGTACCTGGATTATTGTTTCAAAGAGAAGCCTGCCCTCTTCAGATTCATACAACTAAATTACTTTTGTTGAGCGCACTGTAGTCATCTCCATCACAGATGCAATACCTACGCAAACAATTTTTTGCATCCTCTACACTTTCTACAGCGAAACCCATCTATGTTAACAAAAAGTTTAAAAATTAAATGTGGTCATATCTCAAGAAGTTAACGTGGTTCAGTAAAACCAATATGATTTTTGGGTTTAGTGCGTTAAAGTTGTCTTGCAAAGGCGCTCATATTCGAGCGACTGCTTCGCTGACTCCGACGAAACTGCCAAAACGCCAAGATTGCCGCAACATTTTGGTTCACACGCTGCTTACTATATTGTAGTGGAGAGGTGCTTCTAGTTGAAATCTTTCCTGCAAAAAATATTGTCCAGTCGCATAGAATGGAAATGAAATATATATTTTAATGCACTTTACTGCCCGTTTATGAGCCGGTTTTTACTTCTTGTATAAAATGCAGAATATTTATTAGTCTTCAAGTCACTTAATTGTCCTGCCCAGCATTACAAATGAAGTTGCGGATAGTTTTTCAAATGAGGAGACACTGACCTTGGAATTCTGTGCACTTTGCTGTTTGTTAAATGGCTAGAACTGCGCAAGTGGAGGCTAGCGGGTGCCAAAATATAAGCCTTCGGGGCTTAACTTGTTCGAATCTTGAGACAAGTGCGCTGGCTTCGAGCTGCTGAATTGTGTTTCAAACGCTTATCCCTAAAAATCGAAAACTCTTGAGGCTTCCAGCAACTCACTCTTGCTCGTAAAATGGGGTTTGTAGCCTGCTCAGCATAATTGTGTTGCTTCCAATACTTGAAACAGAATTTAATGTGGCACAGCCAAAACTTCTGTCTGAAGTTTGAGAGAAGTCAAGCCTCTAAGGCTTAATTTCAGCTCCCAATCTAACGTGCCCAACGTGTTACCATGTAGGAAAGAGCGCACTAGTTTGCATTGCGACCCAACCTTCATATGAGTTTTTTTTACGGCAACACCCGCTGTAACTCGATCTGAGATGAGCTTTGGACTCTGAACCGATTAAAGTAAAGATATAAGAAAAGTATGGGTTACAAGCGGTTAATAGTGAAATGCTAGCGAAAACCGCCGAAGCTCTTTAGTTGTGGGTGGTGCAGAAAAGTGTAAAAATTAAGTTTAGGGATGCCTATAAGTCAAAAAAATAATATGATAATAGCTCTCTAGAAAGGGAATTTTATGTGCTGTCTTGTACACCACTGAATATTGTTAAACACTGTGTGTTTCGTGTGCTTGTTTTCATCTCTACTGTTGTTCATTCCGAGAAGAAGCTACTAACTTAAGAGCTAGATTTTACTGTTAGCTATGAATTGACGTAGAAGTTTATGTATATCAAGTTGATTTAAGTGTGAACATGGCAAGCAGAGCACTGGGATTCATCGCCAAGAATTTCGAATACATGTCCAAGGATATCATCATTCCCTTGTACAAGGCCTTAGTGCGGCCACACCCAGAATTTGCTGTTCAATTCTGGTTGCCACATCTGTGTAAAAATATCGATTATATGGAAACAGTCCAACGCAGAGCAACGAAATTGATACCTCAGCTGCGAAACAAACTATACGAATGTCGTCTAAAAGAACTGGGCCTGATCTCACTCGAGCAAAGACGACTCAGGGCTTAACTAATAGAAACATTTAAGTATTTGAAAGGCTTCAACAACGTACCCACAACACGACTTTTTGATAATTACGTTAATGTCTGCCTGCGAAACAGCGGTCAAAAGCTCAAGCTTACAGCTAGAAGAACAACCTTAAAGCAGCAGTTCTTTCCGTATTTCATAGTGAGCATTTCGAATAGACTCCTTTCCAGCATTGTCGGTGCGGAGACATTCAACGCGTTTAAAAATCAACTTGACAAACATTGGTAGAGACATCCCCCACAGCTAAGAACTCCTCCTCCAGGAGTGGCAAACTCTTGACGGCCAAGGCTTCCGATGCCACTTTTAATCCAGCTTCTTCTCTCTCCCGTTCCAACTACACCGATAGACGTCTCTAAGCTCCGCATATTAGCGGCTATTGGTCGTGGTTGCGTGCATGCATGATCGTCTCTTTGACTGCGATTCTTACCCTGCTTTTTTCTCATTTCTTCCTCAGTCATCAATATCCTACTGACATAATTGCAATAGCTCATAGAAGGCCGGGGCGTAAGTGTCGGTGTCTCTTTGCGAATGGGCCTATCTAATCTAATCTATCAACAACCTCTCTTATCTTTAAAAGTATATTCATAAAAAAAAAAATTTCGTCACGTCCGATCTCTACCAAAAACCAAGTTTAAAGGATATTTGCTTAAAATTTTACTCTGGCTGTAATTTTATGCAGCTGTATAGTGCGTATTCTAAAATGAGAGGGAGGTAGATTACATTAAACGCCAATGTCTCCCAAGCTCAGTATTGATTAGGAATTTTATCTCACACAGGCTCACATGGTTATATAATGTCCATTATGTCCTGTCGAGATCAAACACAATCCTCAACAATCCTCGTGTTGACGAACTCGGTGTCTCGCTACTGGAAGTGTTCTCTCTCTGTAGCTGCGGCCCTTCCGCCACTGTACATTATACCGGGGTGGCTGGAAAGTTTTATTTTTCGGGGCTTCTCTAAATAATCCCTAATAGCAGTGTAGCTGATTTCCTTACTTATGATCGGAAGCTAATGACTTTACAAACTTTACCGACTTCAGGACCCAAATATTTAACTTTTGATTTGGCCCTAAACCTCGTGAAATGCTCGCCTTTAGCAATAAGTAATCAGACTGTTCCCTTGTGCCTGCCAGGGAGCTCCGCAGAAGAAATAGATGCGATGGTCTCCAAAGCTCGGAGTGTTTCAACTCTCTTCTGCTACTCATTTAACTTCAAAATGAACTTTAAACTTTAGACAAGCCCACAAAAAGAAAACTTTTATGCACTGGAAGTCAAGGGCTGGAGATGGAGATAGGAAGAGGGCCTTTTCTTACCGTATTCTTCAGGAAAGCAGTGTTCTAAAATGTCCCATTACTGAAGCAAGATTATCAAAATCCCATAATTACGTCCGCCAAGGAGGTTTTATTTTTGTTGGGTTTGTCTGTCTGTCTCTCTTTAAGTCTGTCTGTCACCAAAATAACTCAGAAAGTTATCAATGGATTTTGACGAAGTTTACGGGAATTAAATATTTTATGAGGAACAGATGATTACCTTTTGGTGAAGATCCGTTCATCAGTTTGTTTGTCTGCTACATTTTTCCACATTCCATAACTCGAAAAGTTGTGAATGGATTTTTATGAAACTTGTTCGACTTGTTAGGTATATCACGAAGAGTAATGACCAAATTTTTATAATGATCTGTTTGTTTGTTCGGTAGTTTGTCGCTGTTTTTAATTTTATGCTTGTTAGCATAAAAACTCAAAAAGTTATGAGTTTGACTAATGTTTGTCAGAATGTTTGTTAGCAGCATAACTCAAAAAGTTATGAAGAGATCTTTACAAAATTATGAAATTGTTAGAAGTCATGCATGATTAGATTTTGGTTTTGATACAGAGAAAATCATGATTTCAGAATCAATTTGAATGTTTTGTTACTGTTGCCTTTCTTTGACGGCGGTATGCGCTCTTACAGTGCTCTAATTATGTGTAGCATACATTGCCGCCAAGTTTCGATCATGATGGTTCAGCAAACTGCTGGTATCCAGGATACAGCTGAATCTGAATATCTCCTGTGAATTGTTTTCACTGACTTTTATTTTTTGGTACTGCTTGTTTTTCAAGTGTTTCAAAACTAATATTTGTGCATTTACGTGTAAGAGACAAATTAGGTACTCGAGCAAATTTATGATGACACAACTTCCGTTAATATAACATCGGCTGGAGCCACGTGCTCCAACTGGCTAGTCCAGCGAGCTTAAATGTCGCCCATCTATTGTGTCACCTCATGCAACCTATGTAGGCTCTTTGATATCACCGGTGGATCTCGTAAATGTTCTACCAGCAAACGATTTGCACTTGTACATCATGATAAAGACATAAGGATAAAAAGTATGGCAGTCACACACGTCAGAGGTACTTCTCTCATTGCTCTCCTTCATCTAGGTAGAGCGAAAAAAATAAACTTCCGAATTTTTTTTCCAATAGTGTGATTTTGTTGCCATTTTATATAAAATTGATAATGCTAAAAGGTTTTCCAAAAATCTAGCATCTTGAAGTGCACCAAGATTATCAAAATTTCTGAATTTTGTGCATTTTCATTAATATTTTGGAAATAACAAAGTGCTGGATGGTCAAAACATGCATTTATACATTTTCAAGTTGATTACACAACTTTAGGCAATTACATTAGATTAAAGAACGTGTTATAAGTTCTATTATAGTAATTAAAAAATCAATGACATTTGCTAAAGAAAATATACATAGAATAATTGTTATTAGCAATACGCCACCTGAAGAAGCTTGACTAAATCTTGCAGACTTGACTATGTTATGGCATTGGATATAGCTTAACAGTTTATAATTATCGTATATAGATATTTGCATTTTGAAAATTGTATGAAATTTAATATTCGTGGGTCACCTCATAATATTCATCTACGCTTTTGACCTTTTAATGTTATTGTTTTTTGAGGCACTTTGGCAACTTAATTTCCCTATTGGAAGTCACATTCCCTAAAAAGTTGCAAAACCCCCTTTTCACTAAGCTGTTTCTTATCGTCTGGTTATAACGTAATTTAGCCTTTCACATGCTGAACATTGCCATTTTTCATCGGGATATCTGATAATTTCAGTTCTATAGCGTGACCCGTGGCTGCTTCATGTATAGTATCCGTCATTTTTCGGTTCTGTTTTACGCGATAGCTTCACCACGATGTACACCAGACTCATCCTATTTTCTTAATGATTTTATTGTTTCCAAACCACTTTTCTGGCAGTTTACTTGATTTCTTTAAGCGTCATACTTTCACTTTAAAAATGCTTTAGAATGAAGCAGTTCGGAACAGCTCGCTTTGCACCGTATCCTGGCTACAAATTTTCTTATATTTGGATCGTCATTCAAGACCAGTGAAGTGAATTTTGTATAATGTAAAAATCGCTATGTATGATACGTCTAAAACGAATTTCATGTCTTTACTTTAAAACAGACTGAGATTTTTTTCAAGAGCAAGCGAAAAGAAGATAGCTATTGTTGAACTTCCTTCTAGTGAAATCAGAGCTTTTTCTGAAAATATTGAAAAGCGCAATGTGCAGAGACATGGACGTAACGTACGGACGGATAAAGCCTCAAGCAGAACTAGAGCACTCTAAGAG
This sequence comes from Parhyale hawaiensis, assembly GCA_001587735.2. Taxonomy (NCBI): domain Eukaryota; kingdom Metazoa; phylum Arthropoda; class Malacostraca; order Amphipoda; family Hyalidae; genus Parhyale; species Parhyale hawaiensis. The sequence goes on along the minus strand of LQNS02277275.1, from coordinate 3,431,090 downwards.
CGCATACATCCGCCAAGCAAGGCACCGGTAACAAAAAATTTAAATTAGTTTTGAAACCATTTTCCGTGTATCGACACCAAAATCTAATCTTTCGTGCATTTTAATAGTATTAATAGCTTCAGTATTTTTTGAAGACTCGTTTATAACTTTTTGAGTTATGCTGCTAACTAACAAACATTCTGACAAACATTAGTAAAACTCACAAACAGACCATCCGATCATCTCCAAAATTTGATCATTTATATTTTTAAACATTACTTACAACTCCTGTTGAAATTTTTTACAGATACGTTCATTAGTTTTTGAGTTATTGTCCAACCAAGTATAAAATTGAAAACGGCAAAAAATGAATGAACAAACAGATCATCACAAATATTTGGTCACTTACTCTTCGTGATTTACCTAAGAACTCGTGTAAATTTTATAAAAATATGTCCATAACTTTTTGAGTTGTGGCATTGAAAATAATGAGACAGACAACCAAACAAACGGATTTTCACCAAAAGGTAATCATCTGTTCCCCCTAACATACGTGAAAATCCCTCTAAATTTCGTTAAAATCCTTCCATAACGTTTTCATTTATCTTTGTGACAGACAGGACAAAGAGACAGACAGCTAGAGAGGCAGACAAGCTCGACGCAAACATAACCTCTTTGGCGGAGGTAATTAAAATATGGATTTTTGGCGACTGATTACTGCAGTTGATAACTTGATACCAGTCAGGTGATGCCCGAATTGCCTCGGTGACAGGTATTCCAGAGACCAACATCTGTCCATCTTATGTATATAACTCAGAGCTTTTTATTTCAATAAGCGTCATATTCGGAACGGGTGCCCCCGAGCCCCCCGCGCGACAGCGCCGTAGCACAAGATTTCACCCGTCGTTGCACACCCAATGCGCCCGAGCGGCTGCGGAGCTCGCCAGTTTTGCCAAAGGAAAAGGCTTAAGCGGCCACGGCTGAGAGGAGAACATGAAATGCAGCACCAGTGACTGCAGTCTGGCGGCAATTGGACCCGTAAGCGCCTGTAAGAAGGATCATCCGGGATCCAGAGCCGATCACGGGAACAAGCTTCGGGTTCCCCGCTGCCTCTGAATTGATCTGCAGGCTCGGGGCTCTGCGTGCAATTTGTTGCACGAATTTAAGCGGCGCTGCGACGTAGTTTTGTGCTACACAGCACGCGTGTCGCTGGACCCTTCCGCGTGCTGCCATAAGCAAATGGTTTATAACGAAGTAACGAAGAAAAGAACGCAAGCGTAGTTGTAATTGTGTGTTTAATTTGCATGGCATAGGCGTTGGCTACAGCTTCGCATATCTACTGTCCCTAGACATAAGTATTTGCACAACTCTATTTTTTATGTATTTTAAAAAATTGGGGACTGCTTTAGGATAATTAATACAGGATGTTCAAATAACATATATAAAAGAATATTTAAACAGAACAGTCAAATGTGCACTTATAACAAGAAAATTTAACACAAGCAAAAGTAATGAGGGACAAAAGTATTTGACCAAAAAAATTATGACTTGGTGGCGTGACCTTTCTTGGCAATAAGAGCATGGAGACGATTGTTATAGCTGGAAATTAACTTTTCGCATTCACTTGTTGGTATTTTTTCCAATTCTTCCATGAAGATAACCTTTATTTGAGTAAGGTTTTTGGGACACCGTTTGTAAACACCAGATTTAAAACGACGCCACAAATTTTCTATTGGATTAAGGTTCGGTGATTGACTAGGCCCTGGAAGAACATTTATTTTCTGCTGTTGAAACCATTCTTTCGTTAAATTCGCAGTATGCTTGGGGTCGTTGTTGGAAGGTCCACCTGCACCGTCCGTAGAATTTTTTGGCGCTTGGAAGCATCTTCTTCTCTAATATCTCCCTGTATATGAAACTATTCATCTTGCCATCAATGATATGAAGATCCCCAACACCATGGGCAGTAAAGCAACCCCACACCCTGATGCTGCCCCCTTCATGCTTCACGGTGGGGATGGTGTTCTTGGGGTCATTGGCAGTACCACGTTTCCTCCATACATGCCGAGCATCGTTTCGGCCAAAAAGTTCTATTTTAGTTTCGTCAGATCATATAACCCTTTCCCAAAACTCATTTCCTTTGTCCTGGTGGTTTTTGGCAAATGTTAAGCGGCTCTTGGCAAGTTTTGCTGTTAGAAGAGAAGTTTTGCAAGGAGTGAAAGAATGAATGCCAGTACGGTTCAATTCCCTAACAATAGTTTTCATGCTGACATGCAGTCCCTGAGACGCCAGTTCACTCTCAAGGTCAGCACGAGTTGTCATGGGGTCATCAGTCACCTTACGTAGCATGTAGCGCCGAGGACGAGGCCATGATCTTACGCGGAGCTCTAGCTCTTGGCAGGTTGGAGACCGAACCAGTCACTTGATGCTTGCGGACTATTGCTCCAACCGTTGAAACAGGAACATTGACACGTTCTGCTATTACTCCATAAGTTAATCCCTCACTACAAAGTTAAATTTTCCGTTTACGAGTAGCTTCAGGGATTTCTTTAACTTTGGGCATTGCAGTGAGAGTGTGCTCGACTTAAACGAGGTCTAGAGAGGTAATGATTGCGCCGGCTGTGGCAATATTAAATATCAAAGATTCAACATCATATTTATTTTGGTCAAATACTTTTGTCCCTCATTACTTTTACTTGTGATAAATTTTCTTGATATAAGTGGACATTTGACTGTTCTGTTTAAATATTCTATTATATATGTCATATAAACTTCCTGTATTAATTATCCTAAAGCAGACCCTGAATTTTCAAAAATGCATAAAAAAAAGAATTGTGCAAATACTTATGTCTAGGCTCTGTACATGATCAGCAGTGTCTATGTATTACAATCTCGATAAAAGTCAATAGTTGGTGTTGATGACGGTATAAAATAGGTATTAGTTCTATATTGTTCCTTTGTAAGGGCCTTTCTGTCTTCCTGCCAATTTGTGTTACAAATATGCATTAGATGACGGGGTTAAAAATCTTTTTTACGGGTGAAAATTTCTGTTTATTGAGCCGATTGCGTAATAACTATAGAACAAAGTTTTGGAATAACACAAAAATCTTACCAATGAAAAAATCTTTCGTTTAATGTCAGAGAGTCGAGTGTATGGCTCTCCTTCGTAATGCTTGTCGGGCGCCATGTTATATATTTTCCTGACCGACGGAAAAACGTTCAATTTTCTAGCCTGTAAAATCTGCCAGTGCTTCTGCTCGAGCAATACGCAGCAGCGTGTTTCTCTCTGATTATTATCAAAACCAGGTGACCCATATGGTCTATTTTCTGTGTAATGTCATTACGCAAAACCCAGTGAGTTGTCTTAGCCCTGGGCCTAGCTTCTTTCCATTTGATGTTCCTGCTAATGACTATTGTTCTGTTCTTCCACTTCTTTCCCGGATGTTCTTATGGTGCTGATCCAATCTAGATAAGAACCTTTCATTCCTGCATAGGTCTACATTTCTATCTAAATACTACATATCCTTTGCTTCTCCATTAACAACCAATAAGAGTTTAGGCAACATTCCTAGGAGCTCAATCGTTCCTGTCAGTAGTGTAGGTTTCTTCGTAGAGAAATAAAATTAGGATGGGAGCGTCGATAATTTCCAAAATAAGATATATCACGAAAGATTTTGATATGACAGAGCCGTGCCAATGCTACGAACAGTGAAAACCTCTATTTTTTATCTCTCTAAGGAAGCTTCGAGAACACCTAAGAGCTGATGGGATCCCTACAGGTTAGTAAAAAAAGTAATCTACGCCATCACCAAAAAACATGATTCGAGCATGATCTCCTTGCAAGCAACCGTTACCGAAGAAAATTCACTTAGTTGTAAAATCAAAATTGCAGTTTGGTCTAAGGAGTTCAATGCATGACGATGACTTTTTTTCGAACAAATTTCGTAATCTGATGAATGAAAGTTTGATCTCTGCGATTACAACAATATCATGCGCGTTTGAATAATCGATGAAGATAAGTATAACCTGAAAGATAAGCATCCCAACTGTGCAGAATATTAAAAACGTGGCGGTAGCATGGAAACAGCAATAGGCCCAAGGGGCCGCTCTGCGTTCAGTGGCACATAAACATCGCAAATTATTTCAAGAACGCTGATAAGTGCAATGGATCGAACGGTATTAGAAACCATAGTACACTGCAGCTAGGATTTGAAAGCTATGCATACTGCCTAGGCATCGCGTGAATGGTACAAAATGTCATTGAATAAATACGGTCAAGCGAATCACCAGATTTCAAGCTAATATAAAATTTTAGGAGACAACTTAAAATTAGGAGCCGAGCAAGGCGACAGTTTAGCTTTATTGAATTTTAGATCGTCGCCGAGGGTGTATGGGCTATGATTCCGTTTACATTTCAAAAGATATGTCGCCAGGTTACATGAACCGTTTAGAAGGAGTAACATAGCAATTGAAGGCGGACTAACTGTTAGAAAAAAAAAACTCTCTCAAGCGTCCGAATATTTTTCCTATCCTTTTGCTTTTAATTGTACCTTAATTGTGTATGTTCGACAAGTATTTTCCTTTTGCTGCACATCAATGTTTATTCATACTAAAAACTTACTCTGTATATGTCTCGACGTCAAGTAAGAACATAAGGAGAGTTTTGAACTGCTCAAATACTAGCTTCACCTCACAATATAACGAGTACGCTATCACCTTTCATACAATATATATTTTTGCAGTTCTAGAACAGTGCCTGGCCTTAAAATGCAACATTTTGCAATATTAAGCCGACGTTATATACTGCTACACTAAATTTCAGGCTAAATTCATCTATTCAGTCGCATTGTCAAACGTCTATAATTAGGCCCCCAAAATTTCATATTTCTTGTATTAGGGTTCAATCTTAACGCTCAATATTACTCCTTTTATATCTATGTTTTTCATAGTATAACATAAGAAACTGTCGGAGAGTTCTCATCATGCAGATCTGGAAGATGTTGAAGAGCTAATAAATAAAGATATGAGAAATTTGTTTGAAGAAGCCGCCCTCTTTATTATGCAGTAGCTGCCATAATATGAGGAACGGAAAAAGCACAGACATAAATCTCTTTATTACATAGAAAGTGGTGAATGAATCGTAATGAAACTTTCACCTAAAACAGTAAACATGTCATGTCATAATGCATAAAGTAACTGTAGAGGACTCTGAGAGCGCATACTTCAGGTAAGCAAGGAAACAGTAATGAAAAATTCAAATCGGCTCTGAAACGCATGATTTACTTTGCATTAACGCCAAAGGCCAATCATTTGTGCCTTTTGATAATATTAACAGTTTCTGCAATTTTTATGGAGATCCGTTTGTAACATTTGGCGTTATGCTGGTAACAAACATTATGACAAACGTGTGTCAAACACACAAACGGACAAACCGATCTGCACCAAAATCTAATCATTTATATTTTCTGTCATCGCCAACACCTCCTGTGAATTTCATAAAAATCCATTCATAACTTCTTGCGTCATTGTGCTAGCATGCATAAAATTAAAAACAGCGACAAACTAACGAACGAACGACCACACAGATTGTCACAAAAGTTTGGTAATTTACTCTTCGCGAAATACCTAGCAACTGGTGTAAATTTCATAAAAGCCCGCCCATAACTTTTCGAGTTAGGGCAGTAGTATAATAACGAGGAAGACAAACAAACAAATGGATTAATTGGATCTTCACCAAAAGTTAATCATATGTTCCATCTAACATATATAACAATCCCTATAAATTTCGTGAAAATCCATCCATAACTTTTTGAGTTATCTTGGTGACAGACCGACAGACAAATAGAATAACAGGCAGACAGACAAATCCGACGAAAATATAGCTTCCTTGGCGGAAGTAATTACAGTGTTGCAAGACTTTACAAAGTTTTCCATAACATTTTGAGATTGAGAGATTCTAAGGAACCCAGTTGAGAATTTTCGGTGGAACAAGCGCCGCGTATGGTGTGCACCTGGTCGCAATTTTGAGCAGGGCATTCTTGCGGCTCCGGTGCTGCTCGGTCGCTATGCACGTTTTGGGGCTTGCACGGACGACCCCATTCCGAACATCAATCACACATACAGGGCGCCCTAGCCCGACCATGTTCTCGGATATTCCGCATCTTGGCCAAAGTACTAAAATCTGTAAATTTTCGGATGATATAAAACTATGTTATCCTGCCACGAAAAGAGCCGGACTTCAACAAGACCTTGACCACCCCATGGAATGCATGGAGCACAACGTGGCACATGAGCTTTAATGTCGACAAATGCTCAGTAATGCACGTAGGGCTCTTGAACCCTTCAACTCCATTGAAAATGAATGGGACGGAATTGGCTCCTGTCACCCAACTACGTGACTAGGGAATCACTATTACAAACAAACTACAACACAGTCAGCAAGTTGATATGAGTATGAAAATGGCAAGCAGAGTACTGGGGTTCATCAACAGAAATTTTGAATATAAGTCCAAGGACATCATCATTCCCTTGTACAAGGCGTTAGTGCGGCCACACTTGGAATTGGCTGTTCAATTTTGATCGCCACATCTGTGCAAAGATATCGATAACATGGAAAGAGTCCAACGCAGAGCAACGAAATTGATACCTCAGCTGCGAAACAAGCCGTAAAAATGTCGCCTAAAGGAACTGGGTCTGATCTCTCTCGGGCAAAGAAGACTCAGGGGGCAACTAATAAAAACATTCAAGTATTTGAATGGCTTCTACCACGTACCTACAATAGGACTCTTTGAAAGAGACCTCAATGATCGCTTGCGAAACAACGGTCTAAAACTCAAGCATAAAGCAGGAAGAACATCCGTAAGGCAGCAGTTCATTCCGTATTTCATAGTCAGCATTTGGAATAGACTCCCTTCCGTTGTTGTTAATTAGTGCGGAATCAGTCAATGTGTTGAAAAATCGTCTTGACATACATTGGGAGAGGCATCCCCCACAGCTGATGATTCCTCCTCTAGGAATCGCACACTCATAATGGCCAAAGCCTCCGAGGCTTACTTAATCCGTCAACTTCTCTCTTCCGCTCCAACTACACTGTCTGACATCTTTCACTCTACAGGTCAGTGGCTATTGATCGGGATTGTGTGCATTCATGATCATTTCTTTTACTTAGATTCTTCTCCCTCCTCGTTTTTTCTTCTCTTTTCCCCAATCTTTTATACCCTACTAACATAATGGCAATAGCTCATAGAGGGCCGAGGCGTAAGTTTCGGTGTCTGTTTGAGAATGGGCCTGTTGGTTCGTCTACTGCCGCCTATATAATTTAGAACATGCTGTTCGGACTGACACACAATGAGATGCAAATAATTTTGGTGACGAATTCAAATTTAACCTGCTCGGTTCTGACGGCAACATTGACGTACGCCTCAAAACAGGTGGAAGAATGTCTACTCAATAAGCCGAGGAAATAGTGAAGTTAGGCGGAGGCAGTGTGATAGTGTGGGGAATGATTTCTTCTGCAGGAGTTGGCCGCATCATCCGAAGTCATGCCAAAATCAATAGTGAGGTTTATAAACGGCTTCTTCAGCACCATGTTGTACCAAGTTTGCGCCTTAGTTTTTTTGAATCCCCCATTTTCATGCAATACAATGCTCGTAGCCACAAGGCTAGGAAGGTTATAACTGTTTTTGAAGAAGGAATTGCCTTGATGAACTGGCCAGCCCAGAGTCCCGACTTGAACCCTGTAGAAAATGCATTGCAGATTATTGAAGAGGGGGCTCGGAAGAAAACCCACAAAGTCAAGATCATTTATGAAATTTATTAAAAAAAAGAATGGAAGAGATAACTGTTGATTTTCGCAGTACATTAATAAGGTCATGTGGTCGACGATGCAGAGAAATCATTGAAAATAAGGGGATGTTTACAGAATATTGGATTTTGTTGCTATTCTGTTCACAGTCGAGTTGCTTATATTCAACAACGTTCCTTAACTTTTGGCCAGGCCTGACTTCCTTTGTATTCTTTCATCTTAATTTTATTATAGGGAAACGATTATGTAAAATCTTGTAACTTCGTAATTAATTTATCCATTATGTATACGTAGATATATAAGAAAGTTTTCATTGAAAGTCTTCTGGGCTTTTCATTTATTTAACCCCAAGCTTTCAAGCTATTAAGCATAGCCCGTCTTCAGGGGAACCAAGGAGGTTTAATATTAAATCTCCTTGAGGGGAACAATATATATATGACCAAATGCTTATTAGGTGAAAATTTCAGTACGAATCATTCATTACATTCTAAGAAATAAACTGATTTATGTTGGTGTTGGTCCCGTTCCTTATATTATGGCCGCTACTAGCTGTATGTGATTTAACAAATTCCAATCATGATTTTAGGTGCCTCTTTTTCAATAGGGAAGTCCTACGGAGGCACCGTGACTTTAGATCATGTCGGTGGAGTTAATTACGGATTGTTTTTTTCGCAAACCTTCGACCTATATGTGCTGAACTCGGCCTGTAGCTTCTGTCGAGTTACAAAAGGATCATTCCTAACTTTTCGTGTCAGTTGTCTGCCATTTCCTAAAAAAAATTTGTCGAGGAGCTCCGGATCTCATCCTGTTGTCTGTAGTCCCTGACTCCTTCCACGTCTTTACAATGAATCCTACATTCAGGGTACGTAATATGCAGCGTTACCTAGCTTTTATGAGCTTTAAATGACAACTTATATGTTGTTTCATACATTTTATATTTCCTCTTGCTGAGGAAGGCTTCAATGAATTGCCGTGAAATGCTTTATTGAAGGTTGATTTTTTTAAAATAATTTTATATAGTTTAAAGCCTTCTATTCTATACAAGGGAGGTTTCCACCAAATTCAATGTAGTTAAACATATTCAAGACGATTGATGCAGTAAATGCCGAGTTATATGACTTTATGTATTTTGAACCTATTACTAACATGTTACGATTAATTGTAGAATTATGTCCTTATACCAACATGTACTTCACATAATGGAACAGAGAGAACAATTGGAATATGACATACATACGTCAACAGCACACTATGTGAAGCCTGTGTACCTTAATTGTCGTCATGCTGTCTCTGTTTTGAATTCACTTTGAATAGTCTACTGTAAATTGAATCAGCCAGCCCTTTTTTTATCTCGGCAGAAGTTATCGACCTAGCAGCATTTCGAATTTTCTGCCTCAAGAGTCTCCTTCGTTGTATACTGAACACCTCCATTAACACCTTCCTCTTCAAGATGGTCCACAGATGTTCAATGAGGTTGCGGTCTGGAGAAGCACGGGGCCATGACATGAGATATGCCTCATTGAGGCCTAGACTACGGTACTCAGGACCTCCATGGTGACCTTAGCGAAAGCTATTTGCATTAGCAGCATACTAAAGCGTTTGATAATGACTCTCAAGGCCGCGGGCTCGAACCTCGCTCCCTGCTAGACAAGTTCTTGGCGACGCTCTACATGATCAGTCAGCATCCAGTCTACGTAATGTAGCGGGTTTGCTGACCTTCCCAGCGACATCTGCTGATGTCGGCATGCAAGTGGCAGGTCTTCCAACCATGGTCAGAAATGCTTATCTAGAACCCGGCAGTGGGCCTTACTGGTGATTTTCACATCTTCTGGCACTCGAAATGGTCCTACAATCTGGCCACCAATGTTCCCTGCTTAGAACTTTGCTCCATTTCCATCCTGTGACGCTGAAGTTATAGAGTAGGAGAAGGTCATCCAAAAGGTAGCCAAGCTTGGCCTATATGTCGGGTTCATTGACGGGAGCTCGAGCCTTATCCTTGGAAAGGACATTACGGAAGTCGTGTTCATGTATTTCTTTGCCCATGCGTTTCGTTCCTCCCTGAAAAACCTGTCCAAGAGGGGCTATTTTTGGCCACTTCTTTGAGAACCCTGCAGCGGGTACTCTTCGACACGGGTCCAGTACCAGCACCTTCAAATAAGGCAGCACTGGTTGCTCTGGGGTTTTGTATAACCTGCCCACGTGTTCTCCGCATATCCCACTTGGTTATCGTCTTTTGCTTGCCTTTGTTCTTCCTGATCTAGATGACAGGGCTCTCCATAGACTTCGCTGTCTTTGGGTCCTGTCTAATTTCTCTGGCGGTCTCCGTCACATAAGCCTTGGATAATCCATTCCTTCTCTACAGTTGTCAATCGTAGTTGACTCAGCATCTTGTCACACCTGCAATAAAGGGTGACCCATTAGAATTTGGGTAAAATTAATAAAGCCACATAACTCAGCGTTAACTGCATCAATCTTCTAGAAAATGTATCACTACAGAATCTAGTGGAAACTTGCTTGTATTGAATACTACTTTTGGTATTTGTAGTGTCTTTGAACTTGAATTATTTTAAAAAATCAACCTGCAGCAAAGCGTGACACGTACTTTATCAATATGGCATCTAACAGAATAATGAAAGGCAGTTACACAGATGACCTAATCTCTGCTTCTAAATTAATATGTTGTCAAGTTTTTTTTCTATTGAATTTTTTTTTATCATTGACTGTTCTAGAAGGAGAAATTTAAGGAATTCCAGAATGAAAATAAATATGTTCAAATATTTTTTTTCATTGCGTATTCCATAAAAGGCTAAGTAAATACAAAACACATTAAGTATACCATGCTTCTGTTTATTGAATATGCTTGTATGTGCTAAAACTATCACTACAAGTTTAATTGGTGACTACAGTAGATAGAATAAGTTAAGGGGCAGTATAGGCCTTCATTGCTAAATCTTTATTACCAATAAAATACCATACCAAAAGGCTTGAAAAATTAAGACAGTTTTTCTAGATGCATATTTTGTATGTATGTACAATAAAATTTCAGAACATAGTAAAATATGGTTACGAAACAAACAGAAATAAAATGAACCATTTACATTTTTTCCACGGTGCGAAAGTTAAGGGACACAATCAGAAATGTAATTGTAACCCACAGTGATATCCATGTCACGACATTTCCACATGATATAAATTTCAGATAAATTGTATAGTGGAATCTGCTGCATTATTGAGACAAGTCGAACTTCATGATGGCGCCTAGGAAACATCCACCCATGTCTGAAGCTGAAAAAAAAACGCATTTTGTCTCTCCACAAAGATGAGAAATCTCTGTAAGATTACTAATACTGTAGGAAGATCTTGTAGCATCGTACAATGTATCATAGCAGATTTAAGCAAGAAGGAAAGTTAAAACGTTGCCAAAGACCGGAAGGCCTTTAGCACCTACTTCAAGAGAATACAGAAGAATGGTGAAACAAAGCATGAAGGGCAGTTTTAAGTCCGTAGGTGAAATTCCTCGTGAGCTGGTTAAATTGTTATTGTTGGTTGCCATCGTCAGGGTCAACCATTGCCAGCTTGGGGAGGAGGCTACGGAGGGAGCCTAGGTAAGGGGGGAGAAAGTCGAAGAGAGGAAGAAAAGCGAGGAAACGCGCAGTCCCGAGCGTGTCCAGCCAGAGACTGCTCACCGAAAGATCAGGGGGGGGGGTGACTAGAGCACGAGAATAGGTGTCGAACAGACTGTTCGTCCAGTCTGCACAGTTGACAGGAGAGATCAGCGATCCGTCCCACTCGGAACTTATAATCCGCTAAGACCGACAAGTGTGGCCAGAGCGTAGCTGGGAGAGGGTAGGTCGAAAGGATTTGGGGAGTGAAGACTCTTCCGCACAGAGAGGCGGCATTGATAGCCCAGAACCCTGCTAGGGGAATATGCAGCTGCTGCCGTTGCGGCAGCAGAGGTGTGTAAAGCACTCAGACCAGCGCGGTGCTGTTCGGAAAGGAGAATCTCATTTGTAAGGAGGGTAGCAATGTCCGTCTCAAACTTTGATTGGAGAGTGTGCCGATTGCGGCGAGGGCAAGAGGGGGCAATGATAGTGCTGTGGGCAGGATGATGTACTCACGGTGTGCTGAGGAGATGCTGTTTCGATAGCAACCCTAGACTGTCTCCGACTGGTAGGGTCGAAGTCTCTCGGTGGAGGCGATGCTCCGCAGCCATGCGGTGGGATCCGATGACTATGCGCAGGGCTGCATTCTGTACTGCCTGCAGCTTACTCATGGCGGTTCTATGTAGAGACATTAGGTAACCAAACCGGGGCGTCGTAAAGCATGACGCTTCTGATGAGGGCCCGATACGTCAATAGTAAAGTCTCCTTCTAATGTGCTCACCTAGCGCCGGCCAACGCGCTGCAAAAATCAGCAGGCGGGAGCAGCATCTATTACGAACATAATGTACGTGAGCAGTAACAGTAAGGTGTGGGCCAAACACCATCCGCAAGATTTCTGAGTTGCGCTTCGAGGTGTGGTCCAACGCACCCGTCATGATTGCTGGGTCTTTCTTGGAGTGGTGATATTCTGACGTAAACAATGTGGAATGGGTCTTGGAGTGGGAGACGGTTAAGGTTCTCTCTCCAGCCCACCTCTCAATTGTCGATACATGGCGTGATAGGCTCGTCGCTGCCTCCGGGACGTGAGTAGCCGAGGATTGAACGGTAAAATCGTCTGTGTAAGAAGAGGTGACGTCACCAACCTGGGGGAAGTCGTCGACCTAGTATGTAGTTAAAAGAGGAGCGGCGAGATCACCGAACCCTGGGGACTCCCGCGTGCATGGAACGGAAAGGCGACCTCTTACTATCCCATAGGCAGGAGGAACGGCGCCCACGTAGGTAGGAAGAGATCCATCTAGTGAGGTTGTGAGGTATGCCTGGTCGTGTGTTCTTAGTTAGCAGGTGGTGGAGGTAGACCGTATCAAAGGCGCTGGAGAAGTCCACTGTTCAAGCTATCGACCGGGTGGGGCTGATGTTGGTTGAACTCTTGAACAATATGTTGGACTAGGGGAAGGAGGGCTGAAGTGGCATAGAGCGGAACCTGTGTTGGGAGTCAAACATTTCCAAGGACTCCGCAAGAAGCGGAAGGAGCAGGCGCTCCAGGATTACCGCCGGACAAAGCAAGGATATCGGACGGTAGGATTTACTGGCGGAGAGTGGTTTGCCAGGTTTAGGGATGGAAATAATGTTTGCTGCCTTCCAGACGCTCGTCAGGTTAGCATGCGCCAGGGAGAGATTGAAGAGAGTGGCGAAGAACAGCAGACCGTGGGGGCCAAGATGCTTGATGTGTAGGGGTGTCAGTCCATCAGGGTCCATGCAGGGCCGAAGAGTTACTTGAGGCTCGGATGGCGGCACCTACTTGCTGAGGAGTAAAGAACTCCTGTTCATGGTCCAGAGGCAGCTTAAAATTCTTCTCTGAAGGGCACGAATTCTTTTTTTGAGCTCCTGATCCAGTAGTGGGAGTGTGTCCATGAATTGTTTGCAGAAACCGACGGTAACTTCAAGGGCAGATGACACCTGAGTACCATCGAAGGTGATGGGCTGGTTAGGGGCGGCGGATTTACGTTTGCCCGACAAGCTACGGAGATCTCCACATTCCATAGTCGGGAGTGGTGAGATCTATGATGGCACCGTTCGATTGTGTTGATCCATGCCTTCCAAGCACAGGCCGTCAAGGCATTCGTTGTGAGGCCTTCAAGATCTGGAATGTTAGGGGGGGAGGGGGTCTCGAGTTCGGAGCTCATCGCGCTCCTGTATCAGTGCCCTGGCCTCGTCCGAAAGGGCAGGAATGAAAGATCGCGAGCATCCTGTCGAAATGCAGCGCTTTGACGCCTGGGGAAGAGTACTTCTAAAGGATTTCTCACCCTGCGCGCAGGAGGAGGGAAGTGGCAGCTCCCGAAGATTCGTTCGGTGAGCTCCGTGAAGCTCTGCCAATCGGCCTTATTATAGTTGATGAAAGTTTTCCGGAGGACAGGGTGAGGTGGTGAGAGGTGGTCAAAGGAGATCGTGATAGGCAGGTGGTCAGAACTTGGCTTAATGCAGGTTGACCCCGTTGCCGAGGGAACGAGGTGTGCTGATATGATTGATAAATCGGGAGAAGACGGGCGTCCCGCCGAGGGAAGCCGCGTAGGAGTGTCTTCATCCAGCAATGACGTTATACAGAACAATGAAATGTTTACTAAGTTTTTTTAATACTTCGAAAATTCTTTTGTTATTTGGGTGAAAATAATTTAGATTTCAATATTTTCTGCTGGTGTCCCTTAACTTTTACACCGAGGAAAATGTAATATTTTTATTTTATTTCTGTTTGTTACACAACCATGTTTTAGAATGTTCTGAAATTTTATTACGATACATGCAAAATATGTATCTAGAATCATGTTAATTTACAAACATTTGGTTCAGTATTTTATTTGTAACAAAGGTTTAATAATTGTTTTACTGTCCCTTAACTTATGCTCACTTCTGTATGTAGATGTTACGAAAATGCTTAAATCTAAAGATTTTTGTTCTGTCTAGAAACTTTCTTCACACATCTTAAGTTTCTATGCTGCTACAATATGACAGGGATTTTGCTCATGTTTCAGATGTCATTTATTCATTTGGCGGCGGCAAGGTAGAGTTAGTCGTAAACTAAAATTTCCAACGTTAATTATTGCGTTTTTCCCGTCGCAAGGAAAAAATTTCGTTTTCCATCATAATGCTTACATTTGCTCTGTTTCCGGTATATGGAAGCTGTGCAGTGTAGATATTAGGGGATTTGAGCTTTGCATTGTAAGTATAGCACGTCATTGTTCTGGCAAGGATAACATAACAACGGCACGCAAGCAAAAGCAAGGATGTACCGGTATAGACAATAGTAAGGTTCTCTACCGTGTATCCGCATTCCGCGCAAAGTGTCTGTTCGGGGCTCAGTGCCTGCCAAACTGCTATCGCATAAGGTTGTGCTAGGCTGCGGACTGTGGGTTTCTGTGAAGACATTGGTTTTCCATTTTCTGTACTCGTATTCCGTGTAGTTTAAGAATTACAGTTATGCCGGTTTCCACCGCCTCTCTTATAGACGGTTTTATTAAAAGCATTTTCTGAATCAAATGTCCAGTAACTAGCTATAACGATGGTGAAGTCGGTAATCAGATGACAGTGGAGGGCCAATTTGCAATTCGATAAGTGAGGCAAACCTAAGCCCCCTAGACAGATAGTGTTATTCTAGGGGACCTTGGGTAAACTCGTATATTGCACAAGGGTGTTTAATTTGATTGCCTGGTGGTCTTCAACAATTTCTCTAATGAATACGTATTTTTTTTAATTTTAATGATTAGCTTTCCCCTATTTCAACATGGAATGTTTTCCTTGTTTAAAAATTTCATGTTCGGCAGCTACATCAGATGCAGTGCTAGTAAGACCTCACTTAACTATCTACAGTAATGTCTGAAGTGAATATTTTCGTAAGACAATATTAGCGCTTGAAACTGCACTCCAAAATCCACCTGGCCAGTAAAGAGCTAAAAAATATATTCTTGCATTAAAACATTCGTCGGACTATGTGAAATTTTGTTCACAAGTTTGGGCTCAGTCCCACTGACAGTGTGATGCTGACTTTACAAAGGCTGAGGTCCAAACCCTGTGGGGCGGAAATGCTCACATAGTCTACGGACCAGATACTGACAAGTTCATTACTCATGTCACTTTGCCAATATTTTTTGTGTAAAAAAAATTTCATTGTGTGTTATTGTTTTATACGGGTTGTAACAACTGTATTATTTACCAAAAAATAAATCAGCTATTTTGCCCTATAAATATTAGAATTTTCTCAATTACCCCGAGTCATTTTCACCATTGTTTCACCTTTAACGCATAATAATATATAGAGTGTTGTTAGAGAAATGATTGTAAAATGTTATGGAATGTTTTACGAATTACATTATGTCTTAATCAACTGCAAGGCTTGAACGCAATAATAATTATTCCAATATTTATCTATACCAACTCCTAACGTTAAGCAATGTAATACCTCAGGATGCTGTAGCATGTAATATGTTTATCACAGCATTGAAACGTGATATAGGAATGAGTTTTCTTTTTTTTTATTATTCTTCCAGCAAAGAACACTACCGTTATCTCTTAGCCGCAAACTCACAGGTTGACGAGCTTCCTCGCAAAAATTCCAAAAAAAGCAAGCTTATCGATATCGCAGAAGTACAAAATTATCCATTCTCGTGGGTAATTCTATTTCTTAATATTTATGTGGGTGCAATAAGATTAAAAAGTAGTTGCGAAGACAGCCTTTCACGCAGTCATCTCATTATTGGGCAGCCAAAACTGCCACAAAATTGATTCATTTCCCTAAAACAAATCAACTGAAACAGTTTAAGCTGCACAAGAGAGTCAACGGCAAAGCGCTTCCCATATTTGGGACTATATGCATAGTCTCATTGACCATGACTGAATTTGAATTGTTAAACATTTGTCAACAATTTACTTCACATGAACTGAACTTGCTCAGAAATAAAAAAAGCTATTGAATCTATGCAATCAGTATTTGCTATGATTCAAAAACCATTTTTTGGGGGGGAGGGGAAGTGCAACACTTGGCAAACCAAATCATGTTCGCGGCAATGCTATCGAAAGAGTAGGGAGAAACATGTCATTTAGACTCCTGGCCAGCAAGCTCAAGAAAGTAAAAAATCTGCTATATCATTGGCGACGTTAACAAGAGCAGAAGTTCGTCCTCAGTTAAAAGAAATATAATCATTAACTACTTTGCTGATCAATAAATTACGCATTTAGACTCTTGAGAAGCGAACTCAAGAAAGCCAGAAAGCACAACCTACTACCTTAAATAAAGTTGACATGAGCAGTAGTGCCCTCGGGGGTACATTCTGGCGGTACCCTATCTGTGCCATTATATATGGACCTCACAACCATAAGGGTTGTCCCGATTGCCTTCTCCTCAGGGAATGCTGCAGCTGGCTGCAGTTCTAGCAAAGAAGTTTCGTTTGCTAGGTTAAGCAGGGTGTCTATTCTACCCCTGCCGTTCCGAGAGGCTGGCCGCTGAATGGTACGGAGACTCATCCTATGGGACTCCTAATTGCTACCGTTTTGGAGGGGCAAGGAAGGGACCCTCTACACAAGCGTTTTTCTTCTGTCTCCTTCTCTTTTCGTTTTTCATCTTTTGCTCTGTGCTGCATGGCGGAGCAAATTCTTCGTTCAGCCAAGTCGTGCATGGGCGGAGATACTTTAGCCCTTTTTTCCCGCCAGTAGTAGCGTTCGGCCTATTAAGACTTTCTGGCCGGAGTGCTGAGACATTAAGCATTATTATACTGACACGACTTTCTAAACTGAGTCTTAGTGTCTGGATCACGTCATATAGCGAAGGTGTGGTGGTAAAACAAGGAATATGATTATAATAAATAGCAAAAGCAGTAGTTCAAGTCGACTATCCAAAAAAAAATGTAATGATAAACTACTTTGCTGACCAAAAACTACGGTACAAAAGAACTCTTGAAGGTTGTGAACAGTAAAGATTTATGAGTAAGAAAGAGCCAATTAAGTAAGTGCGTACTACGTTGTTTAGGCATTAAACTACCCAAGACTTGAAATGACGTGACATGAAATCTGGTATTTTCTCAAGGATTCTTTGAGCTGAATTACAATTTTAGATACACAAGACTAAACAATTTTATGATTTGAGTTATTAGCAAAAATTTATACAGATGGAAGCAGTGTGTTCACTACTGCAAGACAAACTAACACATCAATGAGTGTAATTTGGACTCGGGCAACAATTGTTGAAGCTTTATAAGGCAAAGTTATAATAAATCGTGATAATTACCTAGGTTGCTATATAATGATTCAATCGGGCTGTCAACCAATAATATGCCTTGATAATTGTGGTTTTAGCTAATTAATATGTTTCTTCGATTAGTTTGAACTTGGAAGTTATCAGTATTTTTAATTAGAGTTTGAACTAATTAGGCAATCCAGTACATTTTATTGAAGGTTGAAGGATCAGCTTCTAAACATATTATTGAAGTGTACAAGTAAGTATATTGCCATTTACTGTGTTTTTTCCCGTTTGGGTTTTACCAATGCTCTTATTGCTTTGAACAATCACCACAAATTTAAACATTTTGCACCCGTTTAAACCACACCCATATAACAGTTAACAATTTTGCGTAAGTACCTTAACAGTTATGCGAAACGTTTAAACTGTTAACTGTTCATGACAAACTTGTATTAACCAATTAAAGAGCTTGGCATCGCATTAGTACTTTAACAAAGAGATCATATAATATTTTAAAGTTTGCAGTCCAACTGAGCATAGTACACCCTACAGCTATTGAGTTGTTAACAGTTCAAACGTTTTGTATAAACGTTTAAGTAGTTCTGCAAAACAGTTAACTGTTATACAAAAGTGGTTTAAACGGGTGCAAAATGTTTAAATATGTCGTGATTGTTTAAAGCAATTACAGCATTGGTAGAACCCAAACGAGAAAAACAGTAGGATTTAGTAGTGTAGTGTTGAGCATATTTAAGCTATTGTTCACAGCTATCCAGCTTTAACTTGCTAAAAAATACTTCTTCAAAAATAAAAATAACGCTACCGGCTGGGTATTTTAACGCCAACCCTGTCGAGATCGGCCTGGAGCTCAAATCCTCCCTTACATTGTAGTGCATGGGTCAGATGGTGACACGCGACCCATCTGTATCGGCTCGCGGTGCGATGATCCTGCATCACCAGAGTCCGGGCAATGGCAACTTATTAAGGGACGTTAATGGCCTAATATAACGTACCTCCGCCTTTACCGATATGCGGCAACTTCTAAAGCAGTAACGCCATTCCTTTTACTCAGTGGTATCCATTGCTTCGTCCCCCGAAGGCCTTTTGTATCAACTGAATAGAATAGCTTTCAGTTGAGAACCCCCGAACAAGACACAAAATTTTGATGCAGTAGCACTGTTCAAGCTCTGTTACTTCGTCAAAATTATATCATTGGCAGCTACATGAAGTTCTTTCCTCATTGACGATCCGCCAACGACGGCAGCATCCACAGGTGGTAAACAATCCGCGCATGCATCACGTCGCCTGCCCACACATGACTTTCGTCGGAACTAGCAGCCTAGCGTCAACTGATAATTATAATCTGATTATATCATAGTCGTGATCGTGACTTTGGCATGACGTAAATGAATACGGTGCTTTTAAGTGCTACAATATAAATATTTCGTAAATTTAAATTGCTCAAAATTGATAGCGATTGTTGAAAATTCACCATTGGCACTTGCCATGGTATAAAAATTGCTGATATTTCCAATTTCTTCCGACAGCTAATTTTCCTCTAGTTGAAACCGTGCCGCGGCAACGTAAACGGATAAGTTGAGTAAGCATCAAGCTGTTAGCCATGACACGAAAGTCGTTCGTGTACTAAAGGCTTCCTTAATTTCATCTGCTTAAGTGTAAACATTTGAGCATCAATCAGAATGAAGAACATACCGAGACAATTATGAAAGCGA
This sequence comes from Parhyale hawaiensis, assembly GCA_001587735.2. Classification (NCBI taxonomy): domain Eukaryota; kingdom Metazoa; phylum Arthropoda; class Malacostraca; order Amphipoda; family Hyalidae; genus Parhyale; species Parhyale hawaiensis. Next base: position 3,411,755 of record LQNS02277275.1, on the reverse strand, counting down.
GGCTGTGACACAATTTTACAGCACAGTGCAGTTCCCGTAATGCACGTACTTCGATCGTTGTTCGTACAGCTATTTATAATCTTTGTTCCCTGCTCATCTTTCTCCATTCATTCTTTCACGCAGAAGTTCAGCTTTACTTGACATACTGCGATAGATGTCCCTTCCGTCATCATCTCTTTGAATCCTATCAAGCACTGCGGGTTGCGACAGTTAACGTGGGAAAATAACATTTTTTTTGTACCACTTTAAGACTAGAATCCGGCCGGACGAGCACAACCCGCTTGGGCACGCATCATTGCTCTTCATGGCACAACACGACCTCCTTACATCGCTGCATGCTCGCAACTAATGAACCTGGACGCGCTATCGTCGTTTTCGACCGATTTGTGAGCGTGTGTTTGTGTACGCAGATCGTGTGCGGGGGCGCGGCGTGCTGCTCGCTGTATCGCTGATTTAGTTAGGTTAGGTTAGAAAGGTTAGGTTGGGTTAGGTAAGGAGGTTAGGTTAGGTAAGGGTAGGTTAGGTTAGCCAAGGTAGTGTTTATTTTGGTGGTGGCGCGCGCAGCAAAGCTTACTTGAACGCGCAGTGGTCGTGAATGACGATGGTGCAACCCGGACAGAGTGCGGAGACATACCTACGCACAGACAACGTTTTCTGTACGGCCACATCTCGCATAGGCTACAATAGGCTGCACAGAGCCAGTCTATTGATGCCCTAGAGCCGCAACAGTGCACGAGTTCTCGTATTTTTGTATCGCTTCGTGACAGTTTCAAAACGGTTCACGTCACACGATCACGGGCATTCCATGGGAATATAAAAGCAACGGAGATTGTCCATGTAAGATTTATTCAACAACTGACAAGCTCATCATGACTCGAGTAAAAAGGCTATCTAAATTAATATGGAACACGACGTTATGCGAAGTGGGAAGCACAAATATTAACAAGTTTTCCCTGTTTCCTTTTGACTCTATGAATAGAAATATACAATACGCGCTATGTACATTCTACAAGTCAAACATATAGAGCTACAATATATATGGGAATCGTGCACATTGGAGACATGGCAGAAATTCCACAAGAACGACTTCTGGTTAATAATTCGCAGCTAAAAGCTAAGTCCTAACTCCAAAGTTCCTAAGAAATCAGCAACATAACCAGTTGATACACACTTTATTGCACTATGTATATTCAGCCAAAACTAGAGCTCGGTCTACAGTGTAGCTATGCTTCTTAATGCAATGGTTCTTTGCAAACAGTAAACGAAATTGGGACAGTCAGCTCCCCGGAACAAAGGCAGCTTTGACGCTCTCTTTTGACAACATCGACACGACGAGCGAGTTATGAGCATCGAAGATGTGAGAGTTGGAGGCCCGGAGCAAGGCCACCCGCGAAATTCCCAGTGCGAAAACAAAAACGGTGTTGAGAAAATTTTCTAAAGCAGTACTACGGGTATTTCATCCTAATTTTGGTGCCTCCAAATACTGTGTCACGGATCAAGTATCCCTTCTTGCTCCACCCTACCTTGACCATTGTTTAGGAGGCGAACTACACGTCACCGTACAACTACCGGTGCAGACCGTCCTTTGATGGGTGACATCTTCTCAAATATTTTCAGGAAAGCATGAAATATCACACATACAAAATACAAGCCCAATTTCCTCTCTGAAAACACCCTAAGACCTCATCTGCACGACTAGGTCGTCCATTTTTGCTGTAAAATACTCTAATAAACAGCATGTACATGATCAAGACAGGCAATGTGAAGCAATAATTCATATCACAAGAACGGCAGAATTGCACATCCTTTCCTCACTGCTATTGTCGAGTTTAGTTTGACGTGTGTATTATTAATTTTCCAAAGGTTAGGAGCAATGCTGTCCGGCATACACTATAAAATAATTAATGCCACTTTCATCTGCCTGATTTCGAGTTCACAGTGCATGTGATACGCAGGCGACATGGAATTGGAGATGGTTAAGATTAAATCTATAAGACAGTAAGCCGTCGAAGACAATAATTCTTGTTTTAATAAAACAGAACGGCCCAATACGGTTACAATTTGCTTGTTCCCCCTGGATTCAGTGCAAGCACATTGTGCAGCCGGCACCGTCGGATTGCTACGATTTCACCACCATAATACCGGCAAGTATACAAAAAACCGCGTCTTTTGTGCATAGGGCGATGAAAATAAAGAAGACAAGTATTACTCTACTGAGTGTCCCAAGTCACAGTACCATTCTGTAGGGGTTCCTTGCCAAATTATGAAGAGGCTTTTTGGGCACCCGGCTTTTCATTAAGTAACCATAACCATAGATTTGAAGAGGTTCCAATCAAGGTCTCACTTCGATTTCCGTCGAAAATCAAAAGTTAGTAAATACTTCTAATCAAAAATGATATGCTACATGAATGGCTAACTTCTTCGTTTCCAATAAACATTGATAAAGACCAAGGAGAATAAGTAGTCAAGTGATTCTATTTCCGGAGCCTAACTTCTGTTTAATGGAAGCTAACAAGATACACGATGGTGCTCGTAGCGACGGTAATCCTGAAGAATTCTTTTCCTTCAAATAGGAGATCAGTCGCGGTAGTTTGAGCAGAGGATGTTGGAGTTGGTAGTAGTCTGACACTTCTGGGCTCCAAAGAGTCGGAGTCGCAAAATGGCAGGACCCAGGAGCCAGACGCTATTCATCCAACTCCACAAGCGTGGTTGGCCGAGGTTCATGCTGTATGAGCGGTTTTGTAACAAATATAAAGCTTTCGAGTTTAAAAAGTAGGCAGGGAGCTACTTAGAGCGGTGACGTCTGCATAGGTCCACTGTAGCTCTAGAGGTAATCTTGACGGGTACTTGAGAGCATCACACAACTTACGGCTCAGAAAACGGCACCCGCTCGCCCATGAGCCTAATTTAGTCTATCGGTACCAGACGGAAGCTCTCGACTATATGTAATATTTACAGCAGTAACCGCAGGTACATTGTGATCAACGCTTTTGTTTTACAGCGCACAGAATGTGCAGGAGCCAACACACAGGCGTCTATTACTGTTATGTACTGAGCTTCAGCACGCTGCAGGGACACGCGACAATACAGCAGCCTCACCAGCTTGGCTCAATAATAAGAATGGATACATTGCAGAGCGAGCAGTCTGCAATAGCCGTTGGCTTTTAATTGTTTGTTGTTAACGCCGTATAGTTTGATGTACAACAGCGCTTTTGTTCCTTTTCAAGGAACGGTACACAGCGAGTTTCAAATTTTTCATCAGCATGCATACTGAAGCCCTACAAAATACCGCGAACCGCATCTCAAATCTACACAGAAACTGAAGAATACCGAGATAGCCAAGTCCATGCCACTGGAAAGGTACGTCGGTGGTGTCCATTTATTCATTAAAATGCGTGAACATTTGTTCACTTTTTGCGCAAAACTATCAAGACTCTAAAAAGCTAACGCAGACTTTTGCCAAGCTATCATCATCTTTTTGGCTGCCGCATGAAACTCCTAAGCAGAACCGTTACTTCCACCAACAACTCGAGCCCGGCGTGCACTACACCACATCGTTCCCGCGCTCCCGAGATGCAGGATAGCCGCAAGCGAGAAGAAATAATTCTCTCGCTAGGGTCATGTTAGTTCTATGAATGTTCCACTACCACAAAGCATCATTGTTCTCATTGAGTGCAATATTAAAGCATGGCGGAGCTGCAACTTCAAAGCAGTAGTCATCAAGACTGGGGTATTCATTTAAATATTCTATTGAAGAGCAACGATATGGCGGCCTAGGCGGCAGCCATAATTTCCACCGGACGAGCGGAGCGCAAGTTTACCACAGAACAAATGGGCGAGCATTTGAGAGCCATGTGAAGCACAGCGGTCATTTGACTTTGTTGCATTACAGCTACAGCAAATTTACCAGCGGCAGAAATAATTTCCATAGTAATGCACTTGAATAGAGAAAGCAATTGGTGTTGCATTGTTCGACATAACAATATTCATTCACATCGCAAATAAACTGCACGCGGCTATCTTTGTGTACAATACGGCGATGGTAAATATAAGTGAATTCATGGAAAAAGTCTCCCTAAACACATTCTGTAACACACTCAAGCTAGAAGAATATACGCGGCCGGTAAGTTTATTTAGTGTGCAAAGCATACTCATAGCCAGTGTATAGAGGCGGCAAGTCTCGTCTCCGTCAATTTTCCGTAAGTATAATAACTGCAGCACCACACTAGCCTCATTTTCCGTACGAATAAACTAAAGGGAACTACAACATTACAATACTGCAGGACGTAATTAGAAGCATTGCAATAGACGGCTACGGGACGTTACGACACGGTTGCAAGGACCGACACAGTCTGGCAATTAACTGTTGCGTGGCTACAAGAGCAAACATCAGGAATAAATCACAATGATTAATCACCATGCGTTATTATGATAAAACGTGCTAACTGGTACACCATGGCCGGACACTCACGACACTTGGAATAAACTGGACGTATTGTAAAACTTCAGCTGGCCACTCAAGTTAAAGTATGTTGATTTCCTCAAAGCGAACTGGGAACACTAATTCTGTACTGTTAGAAATGTAAGTTGTTAATGTTCTATGCATCGTCCAGTCCGCCCATATCGTGAACAGCATCAGCAACACAGAAACAGAGAATGCCACCACCAAGTAAATAGAATACTGCATTTGCAAACGTCGCAGTTCCTGTCTTAACCCTATTCCGACCAGGCTCTCATACAATGCTACAGAGGTTCGTTGGCTTATGTTATTCTTACGGGTAAAAGCCTTTGTAGCGAGTTGACAGGGCATGGTTCGGTCAATGTTAACGTTGTCGTCAGCCCAGCTATTTTAAATTTAGTTTTCTGAGAAAAGGAGCAAGCGACTCTAAACGTGTTAATGGCACCCATTTCGTCAGCTCTTCCTGCACCCAGTACGTGCAGCGGTCGCTCGATTAAAAGAGTACACACCATAGAAAACTTGTGTCTGAAAATGGTTGCGTCAGTAAAAGTTAGTGTAAAGCTTAATTAGTAAACATGACTAGAATCAGCACGAAAGAAAATAAATCCTAAAAGACTCGTTACAATGAAGCAACCATGTATGCAAAGGAGGTATGTCCACAACAAATAACACAAGATACTGCTCAGTCACAGATATAATACATACTAACGTACTAATATCCTATTATACTACAAAAGTATCTTTTATAGCATTGTGAGATACAGTGACTTTGGATGTCCATTCCTGAACCATGAAAGATTTTTTTTTTTGAGCCAGCATACAAGTGGAAAAATAACCTCCAGTAGTCCATGACTGAATCCTACTAGTTGCCAACATTCAACTTAGCGGAAGCGGTACAACACAAAAATTTCCGAGTATTTTTACCACATAAACAACTATAAACGCGTCTGGGTTTGGTAAGCATACTAGTGCTTACTTCCTAACAAATAAAATGGTAACCGCTAACAAAAGCTCAAGAACAATCCATATGTTGATTAAGAAAACTGATGTACTGTACACCTCTAACAGAATTTTCCTACGCTGCAGTGGAACTCCTTCACTTAGCCAAACATTGAGGCTAGAATGAAAACTAGCCACGAACAAGTGTCGAATGAGTAATACCTCCGTCATCATGCTGAGCAATCAACACCATCATCAGCAATGTCAGTAACCAGAGGCAAAGTGAACGATCCGATCATCATTTTAGTGTTTCATTACTTTTTCCGCGTACTTATGTTACAAAATCACGTGTCTGCATATAGCTTCTGGTCCAACTTAATACAGCAATTTACAGCGCTGCAGGAACAAAGCCGATCGATATCCGTTATTGTTTACTGCGCTGAGAGAAGCAGTAATTGGCAATTTGGAGATCAACAAAATCACTGATTATAGGCTACAGTTTTGCCCACGACAAAAGCCGTGAGTCCGTTACTTCAAATGCCGAAGAACAAGCAATGGACAGTCTACTAACTTGCACAATAATTTTGATTATTTTATGGATCAAGTAAACAAAACACCTGATTTCTACGACTCTGTTGTTCTGTAAAAACTTCTTTACAACCCACTGAAGATAAACTTGATCCAGGGCCCACAGACGAAAGTGTAGGTTGGATTTTGCGACATCACACAACGGACCTGCGGATGACATGAGCCAGCTCGCTGTTCGGTCATAAGACGATTGTGTTGCTGAGGTTAGGCAGCGGCTGCTGTGGACGTGGGGCCCTCAGGGGCGGCAAGGAACCATTTGCCGGCGGCAGCGGCGGTGGTACGGATATGGCCCCATTTGGTAGTCGCTGAGCTGGAAATCTCCAAGGCTGCAGGTCTCCCTCGGATGCGTTCGGGGTGCTGTACACATCTGCTGCCAAAATGTCATTGCCGTGAGGAGCAACTTCCTCCTCTTCTGTCGTATCTCCGCCATTGGCCATTAGCGATGCAGGCTTGGAGTAATGCGGCGCCAGTTGAGTGAGTCCTTTCAAGTCGGACTTCGATACCCCACCGGAGGAATTTAGGGAATTAGAATGGAATTGGTGACTGAAACCTTTTACATCGCCGCCGACTGAAGCTGATGTATTCATCAGTGAAGAGTGGCACCCTTCGTTCATTCTCTTTAAGTCAGCTCCTACTGATGTAGAATTATGGAGGAAGGAAGAAGCTGGAATGTGATTGGATAATTGGAAGTCGGCTACAGCGGGGACAATGGTCTTGGTGAGGGACGACAGCGGCTGTTGATTCAGCCCCAGGAGATATTCCACAAGAAGAGCAGCTCGGGGTCGATGCTGAGGGTTGATGGCCCAACAGAAAGCCATGAGTTGGTACAAGACATCCGGGCACGTTGCCGGCTGAGCCAAGCGGTAGCCGTCCCGCAGGTAATCAGGCAGGAGGGCCATCGAGAGATCTTGGTAGGGCTGCTGCGCCAGCGTGCTCAGCTCCCAGGCCAGCACGCCCCATGACCACTGCAAGGCATAGAATCGGAAACGGCGTCAATTAATTGCTTCTAATGATCAGTAATTACTGTATTGTGTCATCTGTTGGTAATATCTAAATATTTAATACTGATCTCAAAAGAAAAGTCATAACTATACAGTTTTTATAATGCCAAGAGCGACCCATGCATGGTGAACGCAGTGAATTAAAGCTTACACTACCTAATAGATTCCGAATATGTGATTCTAGGAGGTACGGTAAATTCTAACTTTTGCCCACAGTCAAACACAATAATCAGAGTCAGCTTGAAAAAGCTGGTAGAAGTTAATAGATTAGATTAGATAGGCGGTAGTAGACGAACCAAGAGGCCCATTCCCAAAGAGGCACCAGAACTTACGCCCCGGCCCTCTATGAGCTATTGCCATTATGTTAGTAGGATGTAGAGGACTGGGGAACGAGATGAGAAAAAAATGGAAGACGAAAGAAAAAAAAAAAAGGAAGAAAAAAGAAGGGGGAGAAGAATCTCAGCGGTACTGATGTGAAATTCTTCTCAATTAAAAACAATGCCAGCATCAGAAGACAGAGCACTCTGATTAGTGAAGGCAGCTCTGCAACTTCTATTACCGGAAAAAAGTCAGCCTTTGATGAATTTAGGCTGAGAAAATTACGTTGCGTGCGAACAGGTTGGTGACTCACAAAACAAAGTCTTCTCTAGGTCACATTTCTCTTTTGCTATTAACAAGCAAGCTTATGAAGCAGAGTAGTTTTAATGGCTCGTTTAATAGCAGTTATCTGCGCCTGCTATAGAAGCGCCTCGGTAAATGCAGGGTGTGATTCGTCTGTGAAGTGAACTTGACACAGAAAAAACGACAATGGGAAGCAGGTATTCTGAAGTTACACTACTATAGAGCAATTGGGAAAAACTGCAGATTGCTGGTTTTGGTAATTGGTTATCACACCGACGCACAGGGAGGCCATTGCCCATGCAAAAAACTGTTTGCGTACTTATGGTAGGCCCGTGTCGCCACAAAATACCGCAGATACTGCCTTCGTGTCCGACGAAAATTACTCTCCCATACTCCAAATATCATTAAAACCAACGCATCAAGTTACAAGCGTGGGAACTTTCAACACCGATACCAAGTATTCCACTTTCTTCTGCTCGATTCGTGAACTTGACGTAGGTTATATCAGATTTTTCAAGTACCAAAATACAGGAAGGAACATTTTTCTGCAATATAAGTACTGCCGAGGTACAGATGCATGTTGATATTGTGTTTACCTTTAAAACAATAGACTGGTGGTATTCTTTAAGCCCGTCTTAGTTGCTAATACTGACCGCCCGACTAAAATTTTAGAACATAATTTTTTCAGGGTATTCGACGCAATAGCAATCGGTATCAAAGTTACGTCGCTCCTTAAGTATCAGTCTCGTCTTGAGTCTTGAACGATAATGTTTTGCACGCAGGTTAACTCAACTAGCACGGGCTTGAATTAGTGGCTGATGTGATGGTGCAGGCCACTAAACTGTCTCTTATACCTAAAGTGACCACGAAAACTGAGCTCGTGGGAAACTGCCTCAGAACGTCACCGTGGAAAGGCCACCAAGCTTAGATGCATTCCCCACAGATAGAGTCTTACTAAATCTTCAAAGCTCGCATTTCTTCCTATCTTAAAGTGGATATCGTGTGCACGGTGACTACCAACAAAGACGCAAGATTATCAGAGTTTCATATTTATACCACACTTTCGCAACCCACTGGGCCACTAAAACTCATCACAAAATAGTTTCTTTTTAATTTCAAAGTACATAGGGATGAATATTTTTCTGAAGTAGAAGTACAGGATAGCTGGCAGTAGACAGACCAAGAGGCCCATTCCCAGAGAGCAACTGGAACTAACGCTACGGCTCTCTATAAGCTATTGCCATTTAATTCAGAATCATGGAGAGTTCTGAGGAAGAAAAAGGAGAAGAATAAAAAATAAACTCTCTGTCAAGGAGTTCATCAAGCAAGCACAATTAATTGCTGCAGATCCGGGGAGTACAGAGATGTCACGCTAGTTGTGGCATGAAATATAAAGGAATACGATAGTTATGCAACAGCATTATGCAATAGTATTAGCTCACGCTAATTGATGGGCCCAAAAAGTTACATTCAACTTCAGGTGGCTACGAAATATATCATTGACTCAAATGACTTCGGTAGTGTAACAATATGTGTCTGTGTGTAAAAAACTTTTCAAACGTGTTGATACGTTTCACACATTACATACATATACCATATATATATATACATAAAACATGGTACCGGTGTATAGAGTAAGTTAACTAATAACAATGTAGAGAGTACATGCACTAAGTACAACGCAACTTGAACATCAGTCAAGCGACACAGTAGCGCAATCGACCAGGAGGTGGCCAAACGGGGCTGAACAAATCACGGCACACGGAACTTAACGTTGGAATATCAGTACAGAGTGGACACTGGGCAGGTCACCTTATCGGCAATGGGCCGACGAAGCGCCGGCTCATTAAATAGGCGAAGAAGCGGCTACATCCCGATGAAAAGACGCCAATAACTAAAGGCAATTCTCGTCATTCGTACGCCTAGTGGAGCCGATAATTATCAGCAAGCAGACAATAATTTCTAACTGGAAGGCAACTATCTAAATAATACAGCAAGTTAACGTACTGCACCAGTATTCAAGTCATCGGAATATGAATTACCACAATTACAAGACTGGCAAGTCCTTCTTGTGACATGAACTACCGCAGTACCAAGACTGGCAAGCCCTCGGAACATGCATTACGGCAGCAACAAGACTCGTTAGGTGCTCATAACATGGCTTAATTTTAGACAGCAACAAGACGCAGTGAGCTTCTGTAATGGCACTTACCACATCAGACGGCTGAGACGTCACTCCCTCAGTGATGGCTTCAAGAGCCATCCACGCAATGGGCCGCGCGGCAGCGGAGCTCTGGTCACCGGAAGACTTAGGCGACGCGAGCGCGTGGTAATCCTCAGGGAAGAGATCGTCTGACAGCGCCGAGTCGGCCAGTCTCACTTGCAGCCGATCCGTGATGCTGTAATGCGAGACATGCGCAACGCTGTTATAGAAATACCAGTAACACGTCATACTCGCTAGCTCAAGGCAAGACAATAAGAAAACCCATGGTTAAAAAGAGATTTGAAAGAGAAATACCCCACCAAATAATGGTAGCGAACTGAGCAGAGAAGTTCGTTTTACCGACACGGAAGAAACTCATCATATTCAAGAAAAAAAAAAAACTATCACACATTTTTCTATTGCAATCCTGCCGAGTTAGAGTTTGCAGCTGTCGCTTTGCAGCTAACTAGAAAAAAAAATCAGTTAGGCTAACGAGATAAATCCAAACACAATAGGCCTTATGATGTAAAATCAAGTAACTATCCACTAGAGCCAATAGAAGTAGCGAACCAATACAAGTTAGCTATACATTGTGTTTTGAGAGGCTACCAACTGGAAGACAGAACACATAAAATGCCACGGTCTTCAATTTATCAAAGTCGAAGTTCAATTGGCAGAAATATTGAAGTTGGTTACCGGTACTCTATTTACGTGCCTTAAACTATTTATCTAACGACCCAGTTAAACATTAGTTTTCAAAGAAACAGCACTATTTCAAACAGGGACACATGTAGTGTCCCATTTGCCCATAGAAAAGTTGAATTGGGAGCAGCACTTTTGCTCTTTGGACGTTCCCTTGAATTGTGATCGCATTAAGCGAAATCCTTGGCAAGTCAATGTCAACACTGCTGTTTGTAAACAGCAAATCAACAACTTTTTTCTGAAGTTAAACCCTGACGTTTCACCGAAGAAATTTATTACAAGCAGGAAACAAACAAAGGCATTCACAGAGAAAGCAGCTTTGGCAGGAAATAACAAATTTAGCAGTGAGAGAGGGTTTTTTTTCAGCGCGTCAGCCAAGCAAGACGGACGCGGGCGACTCTCTTAAAGTACTGAAGTTGTTCGGAAGACACATCAACATCACCTAAGAGCTAAAAAAGAACCTGAAACACAACAGAATGAAATAAAAAGTTTGATGCGAGGGGAGGCGGCGCGCACTTGGCGAATAGCATGGAAATGAGGGCTGGTAGGAGGAACGAACGAACGCCCTGGAATCGAATTATGCTCAGACGCGCCAGTTCAAAGTAGGTACTCTGTGAAGAAACTTCCCTCGTTCACCCAAGCATGAGCACATGGGTTTTGGAACACTCAACATTGGCTCAAACTCGCCTTCCCTGCAAAGGATGACCCGTGTTCTCCGTATTCACGTAGACCTCAGAAATCTGATCATTTGCTCAAACCGGCCTTCCATGGAAAAGACGACTCGCATCATCGCAGAGTTGCAAGAGGAGTATGACAGTCAAACTATTGGACATGACGTTACTTACTCATATCTTATTCATGCGTGTCAGTGTGTGAAAATAAATGCCGCAAGAACTGCTACTGCTCAAGTAAAACAGTTATCTATGGAGCTATTTCTCTGATCACAATCAATAATTCTAACAAGCCAAAGGAGATATAAGAATATTTTCTTCTTGTTGAAAGAAATCAAATGGCAATACTATACTGACTTTAATGAGCTAGCTTGCGCACAGTAATTTAACAAATAGGCATAGTACTGTTACTCGAGTATAACTGAGTGCTGAGCAGGGTGAATTTCGCTGATGCAATGAAGGCGGATCTGCGTACATATGCTTACTCCATCGCTGCTAAGTGCTAGGTATTTATTGCTTACTAGCGAAACACTGAACATTACCGCAAGTGGTCCCAAAATTAGACACTGGTTCCTGAATTAACAGGCCGGTCGAAGTTAGCATGGTGTAAGTTCTTAACGCTATAGAGGTGAATCCCCGGCATCTATGTAATGGACCTCTTCATAACATAACAGCTTTAACTTAAAACAATATATTTCCTTTAAACTATCAGACTTGGAAATGACCAGTAGATAACTAATAGATATTGGTCGTTAGCTTTAATAAGCAACAGTTCAAAATATAAACATCAGTTATAATTTGGGAGTTAGTATGTAAGTATATATACATACATAAAAAATATCAATAAGGCGCAAGGTACACAGCAAATGTTCTCAAATTAGTACGCACCATCAACGTTGAGTCACCTGAACAGCCTCAGGTAATAGTTATAAGTAGGTAGGATCAGTGTACGAGCCTCTAGCACTAGTCAACAGTCACTAGTTAATACGGCAAACAACTCACACGCAGTTACGCGCCGCCAGGTCGGAGTGGAGGATGTTGCATGAGTGAAGGAAAGCCAAACCCTGAGCTGCCTGCAGTGCAACCTGCTGCAGGTCACCTGGAGTTAGGTGGACAGTCCTGCTCTTCAGGAACCTTTGGGGAGCAAAAAAAAAAGTCTGCATGAGTCGGACAAAATAAACAAAATCGCACAACCGTTATAGAAGCACCTACCAAACTGTTACTAGATGCAGCATCTCGTCAGTTCTTTCCTTGACTAAGCCAGATTTCAGGGTAGTAAATATATGCGATGCGTTAGAAAATTACTTGCGTCACTGTATATATTTGGCACATATTGCTGTTAGACGGTTCCGCATATTGGGTTACACAAACAATACCCCCGTTCCTACATTATTGAGGAAGCTGTATGAAAAGGATAATAGTAAATTAGATTGATACCTCCTGGGAGAGGAAAATGTACTACCCCGTGGCATGCTGCGCAGCAGCCAATCGAGGGCAGCTTGGCAATACAACAAAAGTTCACGTGTGCTATTGCCAATGCAGGGGATAATTTGAGCCGTCTTTCCCTACACTCGTTCGTCTACATCCACATTAGGACAATATAATAGGTACCATCCGTCTTACTTCAGTTAAGAAAGAAAAATCCTCGTAACGGAGTTTCACGACAATTCTCGTAAAATGCAATTAAAGAAGCATATAATAATGGTGGTTTTCCAGATTTTTCGCGCAAAGAGTAGAGTTTGGAGTATGATTAATGTTACCCCAAGCATCAAAGTAGCTTCTACCCAAATACAATGCTCGGTGACTGCTTGAGCGAAAATTGTAAAATAGCTTTTGGTTCGGGCAAAAGGGATGCGAGCGTAGATGCTCTACTCAAAACGCAAAAACTAAATGAGCACGGGGATCAAATACCTACCTATTCTTGTCGTCAGCCACTCCACAAAATTCCAAGCAGAGTTGAAAAAAATGCGCACCTTGAAACACAAAATTAGCTCATCTCAATTAAGGTGGCGAAGGCGAGTTTCGCAGACTATGAACGAACAAGTGGTTGTAGTACTACTGAAAACTGACACCCTAAAAAGTACTGACATGGTTCCATTTAAATTAGGAGCTGCTTAATGCCACAACAGCCCATTACGAAATAAGTTCGGCGTGCCCAAGCGAAACCGCCAGTCCATTTACACTCAATTTGCCACCAAGATCTGAAGCTTTAGATATGGACAGACCAAATCTTCGACAAATCTTTCGCTGATCCTTGTCACTCCGCCTCATCATAAATCCATTTGGTGCCATTAGCGGCGGCTCTATTCCGACGGCCGTACGCTCGCTCAGAGAGCATTTATTTGCTGCATGGTGCCGCGCTCAATGATGTAAATGCTCATAGAACCGCAAGCTAAGTGCTCTTGCATGCTGCTCCTTTGATGCAAATCAGAGATAAATGCTCCGAGGAGCTCAGCAGGGTAGGATTCTTTGCACGCGTACAGTCCTCGAGCACTAATTCGTGTTGATATTCATGGAATACTTTCAATTATTTCTCGTTAAATCAATACGACAGCGCATGTAGAGTACGCATGCATACACTGTACATGGATAATTGCATCTACCTAGCAGCTAACACGCCGTCTTATGGTGAGATTTCATCGGCGGAAAATATCCGCATAATTTACTCTTAAGTCGCCATCAACAGCAATTTTAATAAATGACGAAAAAGTAGTTATGATAAAGGAATCTGCTAAAAGTACCTCTTCCGAGGCCATGGCCAAAAACCATGATGAGGAAAGTCCAATATGGTTGATTTGAAAATTTACAAAACATACAGCTTGACGCTGTAACGTTATAACGTCAGTATTAAGGGCGATGCGAGCAGAAAGCAACAGTACACTCCGACCAACGATAATACTGCAGCTTGGTAATAATAAAATAACGATTTCAAAACATTCAGGAATTAAATTTCGAAAAAAATTTACAGAAAATCTAACAGTTGTGGCAACATCGTAGAGTTTGTATCGTGATGTGTATCGTTGTTAGCTCTCAATCACATTTCTCTATTTTAGGGTGACCGCCAACAATAGCTTTCAACACTTTCCGCAACAATGGGGTGACGAGCAGCTCTAACCAATGATGAAAAAGTAGTTATAACCAAGGAATCTGTTAAAAGTACGTTTCCTGATATACCGCCGAAAAAACAGAATGCCATGTCGACATTGTTGAGAGATCTCGAAAGAATCCGTCTCAAAGAATGAACGATGAGATGCCGGGATTTCCAGGACAGTGACGGATAGTGATTTGAAGAATATTGGTTGTCAACTCTGTGGAAGACATAGAGACGCAAGCAAGTTCATCTTCACCACAGTTGGTCGTCCTGACGTACCGACATCTTTCAGGAATGTCATTTTTTTGGACCAGAACATTCGTGAGAATGCCCCTTCTTACACCAAGGCACAAAAGTTTGAGGATGAAATGGGCAGGGATGGGTTTCGTTCTTTTCCCCGATGAGCCCCCGGCGACCGTTGATGGACCTGAGGGCTGGGCGAAAGGTTGACTGTATTTCGGGGATGAGCGTCACCATCGTTTGGCGCGTCAACAAGAGGGTGGAGGAGTTATGACATGGACAGGCATTGTCGGGAATAGACTTGTTGGTCATATAATAGTGCACGAAGGATTAAAAATAATCTTGTTGCCTATTGTAATCACCTGAAAGACTCGTCGACGCCTTAGTTAAATGACTCCCCTCTTATGCTATTAAAGGACATAAGTTTTTATGCATGAAAATGCTCCCTTCCATACTGCTTATGCTGCCCAAACATTCTTATCCTCTTTGAGTATTCAAAGTGAAACGTTGATAATCAGGTTGTCATTTTCCTCACATTTTGGACCATTATCAAACGAGACGTTTACGCCGATGGATGTCAATTTACCTCAAAATAGTTTTACGGGACGCCATCAGTACTACAGCAAAAATACCCCCATCTCCCACCGTAAAGAAATTAACTGATTCCAAAAGTACCGGGACTTTTTGAAATAATACAACTCCAATACCATCAAGTGTGTAAAAATTAAGCTGTTCCATATACAGTACTTATAGTCAGTCAGTTTCCGAGCAGAACAATATCACAGTGGAAAGAGCAAGGGACATATAATATGCCAAGTGAAACGAGGAACCCATGCACGAAGGTATTCCCACACAGGATCAACGCGCATGGCAACAGCAAGTCTGAAAAGAAGAGGAAGAACAGAATAAAGCATGAGCAAGTAGGAGTATGAAAATCGGGAAGGAAGCAAAATGGGCACGATAGACAGACGTCCAGAAGGCCTAGCTGATGGCAGAGGTAACCTACACGGTTCCCCTGGTGCATAAATGCAGCGCTGTTTTCCAACTTTAAACATATTCTGAAGTGAGCAGTATTTAGTACCTCTGCTTCTTATTTACACCAACAAAAGTAAACATATACATGTCATTGAAAAGCTATTACCACCTTTCAATCAAAGTTGAATGATTTCATTTCTTTATAAAAACACTTACTATTGCTTTAGGTTTAACTTTTGTCAACGATATAGCAATAACGCGTCAAATGCCCCACCCCTACCCAACTTTCGAAATTTACAGAAAATTGAGAAATAGTAATTTTTATTACCAAACTGTGAATTCTGGTCGGAGTCAATTTGACAAAAACGCATGACTGACAGTTTTTGTAGATAATTTTAATAATTTTAGACTCTTAATATCCACTGCCCTTTAAAGACTAAAACAGTCTAATATTTTTTTTTTTTTTCGCAGGAGCAAACTGCTCGTCTGGGACTGCATAGCCAGCGAAAGAAGAGCAAACTGCAAAGTTTGCCTGTCGTGCCGTGTTCTTTGGGTGCAGTGCAATCGATCACACCGCCAATCGAATAGGCCAAGATCAAGCAGGTGTAAGTGCAGCCGCGTCCAGAGGATTTGCCGACTATCGCTCAGGATCGACAACTCTCAGGACGGATGGTGTCGAGCTCGCGAGTCTTGATGCGCTGCAGGAAAATCTTATTGACGTGATAATGGAACCTCAAAGCCGGCCGAGGAAATTGCAGGAAGATCCCGAATTACAGGCAAATGGAGAGCGCCGCTGTTGGGCTTCACGAAATAACTGCGAGTAGGGAATTGGTAAGCAGCACGGATAGAGAAAGGCCTTCTCCGGTCCGGGAGCCTCCACCAAAGAGGTTCACTGGAAGTGCATTATAAAATGAAAGTCAAGCGTTATGGGAGTCAATTTACGGTGTGTCGAGGAAGGGAAATCGTAATGGAGGACGTGCATTCCTCATGCAGGAAAACGCTGAGTAGAAACGGAACTCAACTCGCACATGCGGGTTAAGTTTTAGCCCCGCAAATAAAAGTAACAATCATTAATATATAAAAAGTAATGATGGTTGCACACCATCAAGTATTTCCATACAAGTACCACTGGGTATGATCAACAGACTATTAATGGCACTGTAGAGGACAGATCCCAATAAACAAAATTGTGCTGCTTCTAGGAACTAATACATGGAAAAGCAAAATCTGTTCTCTCTCAATAACCACCGGTTCATAAATATGTTGTCTCAACATTAGCGGTTATACTTTTTATTGAAGTTCGGATTTCATAATGTTTTACAGCTTCTCTAGAATTTGGCAGCGCTTAGTTACTACGCAGACGACGCTCAGACGCCGTTGGTTTTTAGTATCGACGGCATTACAGCTATTTTCTGCCTCTTGATGCCACAAACCAAGTTGTGAACAAAATTTCAACGTGACGAATGTGCAGAGTTAAAGGCGTGCGCTATAGAAAAAAATGCTGCAATACGATAGTAAACACTCATAGAAGGCAGATAGATCGGTGTTAGGGAAAAACTAATAATGAATTAAAAAAAATAGGCTCCAAATATATACTTTTCATATAAGACAAACCAATTTCACTTAGGTAACAGTTCAAATTCCGTTAAGAAACTTCGATTTGTACATTGCAATCGAAATGAAGTAACCCGCTTATGTTCCAGTTTTTGTATAAGCATCACTGCCTCAAGTTCATAAATATCTACCACTAACTTATACATTTTATCCCATCACAGAACAAAAATTTTCTTCTTTCGCCTTCACCTCGACACATGGAATTTCAAATACGATTTCCAAAAATCAACAGAACGCAAGTTACATCCAATAAGACATCAGAAGGGCTTCCTTCAGAACAGAAGCCCTCGGATGCGAGGCACTTCAGCCACCGGTCTCCACTATTGCCCACACGGCATATCCATCGGACTGATCTTAGGAACTCATGGCAGTCAAATTGTCTCGCTGAAAACCCTGCACATTTGCTATACTGAGAAGAAGGCCTGCGTGACAATGCAAAGCCAATGCTTGCATTACAATGCAATTATTTCTACGAACGTCATTTACCAAAGGCACACGGTTCACTTATGCAATACAAAACTTGCTGGATTTTTTTGTACGAGGTTATCGATGCAGCGACTAAGCCAGCGGATACGAGTAGAATGCAATATAACTAACAGAATATAATGTGATGCAGAAATGGGCACAACACTGACTACGAATGCCCTAGTTAATAGGTGTGCTAACTTGTATCAAGGACTAACAATCTCCAAGAGCTTCAAGAAACTAAATCACATGTTATTTTCCTTTCGACAAGCTATGTATCCCTTTTTCTGGTCGTATGAAGCTTGAGTAGCTCTCTGCTCCATAAGACGACGAAATGTTACATTGAATTTCTGTTAAAATAGCATAATGATACAAGAAGCTTACGATGTTGATGAGCCAAATACATATATAGCCACATTGTTTACGCTAGTTAAAATTTTCTGTGAAGTCTTCTCGACGCCTCATCTCCCCTAATAAGTCGCAGTTTTGCAATGTGAGACATCGCATGACGTCTTGTATATGGAGGCGGAGTGTTCAAAATATACCCGAGTGCTACAGGTTTCAGGAGCGATTTAATTGCTCATTGCCGGACAGTGTACTTGCTTCTTCGCGATCAAGGAAAAATAATAGCAATTGGATCTTACTCAAAGATGGTCGCCTTCATAAGCCAGAGAGCAACGTGTCTGGAGCACAGAACGAAACAGTCATGAAGACTTCCAAAATTATAAGTCCATCAAAAGCACAAGAATTATAAGTGCAATGCCTTGCTATTGGAGGTAACTTGACGAACAAAAGCTTGCCTGCGAAAAAAATGGGTATTGTTAAAAAAAAATTTATACATTGGATCGATTTTAAAATATTGTGAAAGACTACAATGATTGCTGCTGGGTAAATCCTTTCGCTGGCTAAGAATGTGACCAGCTAGCAAGGTGAGTCAACACGTTCTGTTACTGTATAATGATAACTTCATTTAAATATTGCATGCATATATTGCATATGCCATTAGCTGACCACAAAACATCAAGAGCAATGGCGTCAGCGACGAAAGGCTCTTATTTCGACGACCTGTGATCCCCAATCATCTCCATTCCCGGTTAGAGTCAGTAGCTCCGCAGCTGCATCCGGGCACTAAAGTAGACATTGACGAAGCACATGAAGTGCGACAAGATCTCACGCGTCTGATTGGTGGACGCGAGTCAGTGACCAGCATCCCGTAACACCGCGATGCTGAGGGTATAAGCTGGAGCTCACGCTTGTAGCTTGGGTAAAACAGCCGGAAGTTAGAAAGAAAAATGCTACCTCAAGAATAACAGCAGTTCAATGCCAGATATATAGCACGCTGCCTAGGCGTCCATTACGCTCCCTTATTAAAAATGCTCGGACGATATGCGTAAAAATATATTCGAATATTTAAATCCGATGAAGTCCATTGGTGCATTTTCGTTCGCGAAACAAACTATGTTAACTAGACGTCGGCTAGCATTATACGGAAATCGTTGCAGCACATTTTCTTTCCTACACAATGCATCATGCAATATTGGAAATACCAAACGTAACCCTAGGAGTAGAGGCCAGCTGCAGGCAAGTTAAACTCACTCCAAAAAAATGTTTAGAAAGAAAAAAAAAAAGTCACAAGCGCTGCTGCGATCTTTGGACACTTTGCAGCAGCGACCTGCTGAAGTGCACTCACATTTTGAGGTTATGGAAGGCGAGGTCCGGGAATATGAGAAGCGGGGGAGCGGAGGCCCCCAGCGACACAGCAGCGAGGGAGAGCACAGCCCTGTGCTGCACGGTGGAGAGACGCACCACCTCTCTGCACAGCTGCCGCAGCTGCTGCTGACCTGCACTGCTCTGCACGGTCTTCACCAGCACCTGCAACACGTGAGAGGTCCAGCTGTGAGTGATGCACGCAACACAGGCAGTCATGTTTACTTAATGCATATTTTAATGAGAGGGGGACGTCCACGAAGGACGTAGACTGACACTATTGGCATCCGTACAATCTAAAATTCAACACACGACAATACCAATACAATGAGATATTATCATAACAGAATGTGATAACAGATTTTTTTTTTTTTTTGCAAAGCACGATGGTATTATAAAAATAGCGGTGAGAATCAATAGGCATCGCATCTTCACACCACACGCACTGCAACTCTAAACCAAGATTTTATTACAAGTATTGGCTCAATTCGAAAGAATCTATTAAATTACTAATCCTATTGAGGGATTTCTCGACGTAGCCGGCAAAGCGCAGCAAAAGAGCGATCTGCAGCCTCGCTGTAATTATGACTACAGTTCCAGAAAGAGATTCAGAAATACACAAGCTGTGCAATTTGTCTCAATACAAGAGGAAGAAAGCAACAAGGAGGACACTGCAGGCGACAGGTACATCGATCAGAGGCTCACAGGGCGCTAATTGCGTCAGTTAATTGATGTGGCAGAAACAGATGGAGAACTCAAGTGAGTTTCCTTCGGCTGAGTGCGATGTCATTGGAAATTCTCCAGGGAATATTGAGGCTAATGGGGAAAACTTTCTCAGAAAAACAGATGAGCGCGCGGCGCAACAATTTACGGATGAGCGCGCGGCGCAACAATTTACGGATAAGGCGCAGAAAACTGAGCGCACAAAGTACGGGTGGAATTTGGCATCCGAGTTGAAGAATTCAGGATTGGTGTTTCGAATCGTAAAACTTTGGAAAACAAGCACTAAAATGTGGCCTCGACTGCAGCTTTAAAGCCTTTTTAGGACTGGTAACCTTTACTACCGTAAATACTGCTTATATGAATACTGTATTACTGTACACAGTTTACGAGTCTGCATTCAAATCTTTCCCTTCTTGTTGACATAGATGAGCACTAAAGTAATTGACGCACGCCATGCTGTACAGTAAAGGCCGCATCGAATTTTCTACAGAATCTGTAAAACTGCTGCCGCTCGGAAGCTTTGATCGACCAGGACAACAGCCGGCGGTCGTAGGCTCCAGCGTCAGGGGAGAAGGGAGGGCTGCCAGGCATTGCCAATTAGTTAAGACAAAATTAAAATGTGCTTCCAACTCCCAAAAAAGTCTGAAACTCGAGTAAGTGCGGACCAGCACGTGCGTCATGCCATGAAGAGCTAGGTTGTACTGTACTTAGCCTTTACACTGACTTATAATCACATCTGGTGTATTTCGGTATGAGAACTGTGAGTGCAAACCATTCCTGAACACATTTGCACCCAAGGTACCAGTCACTCGAAAAATATTTACCTGTATACAGCATGTACCTACACTGTGCACCTCACCTGCGTGTCAGGGTGTGGAGAGTCGGCCTGTATGCAGCCTCTGTACAGCCGACCATAGCGACCCTCCAAAAGCACGCACGTCAGCCTCACCCGCCTTCTGTCCACCTGCAAGTGGCAGATAAAAATGCTCAAGAGATGGAACAGGCGAGGGCCTGGACAGCTAACAAATGTGTCCCCGCCCGTTCAGTAGGAAGCGGAAACGGTTTTCTGACCGTTCGCATTTGCAAATTGATGACATAAATGATACTTTGAAGGAATACATAAAAGGGCACGTCGTATCAAATAAACAGTTCTACAGTTTCTCCGCGTCCTGGAAATAAAATTTACGCGTGAAACAATTCGGACCCTCGATAGCCGTAAATGGTGTAAAATGTAAGTTTGGATGCAATCAAATAATACACTTGGAACGGAAATAATAGCTTTAGCACAAAATTGACCATATATTACTTTTGCAGGATCAAATTTTCCTGAAACTTGCAGGGAAATCGTGACATCTTATGGCAACACTGTTGAGTTTGTTTACATTTTGCTGTCTCCTGAATGACTACTCTTCGCATTTTTTCTCTATTTCAGGTGAAAGACAATAAAAGCTTCTTGTATATTCTGCTAAATTGGACGAGAAAAAGCTCTATCGTAACTAACGAGGAGAAAGAAATTATCATCAAAGAGGTACCTTTCCTGCTGTTATTGCCAGAAAAATAGGACGCCATACTGACAAGATTCTTGAAGGACCCTTCACCACGGAAAAAAACGATCGCATGCTGGGCATTCAAGGACTGTTACTGATAGAGACATGAGAAATGGGGTTCGTCAGCTACGTTAAAGACCCGCGCAAACAAGTAAATTAATTTTTACGGCTGCTGGACTTCCTGAAGTGCCTAAAACCTTATGAAATGACATCCTTCGCTCCATTGATTCTGTCAAATTCCCCCTGTGACCCCAAAACGTAAAATTTTGAGGATGGAATGGGCAGAGAAAGAAGTGCAGATCAACATGAATCATATTCTTTTGACCGACGAAACCCGGGCAATCCTTGGTGGACCTGATGGGTGGAGTAAAGGTTGGGTGCTACCTTGAGGCGAGTGTCATCAACGCATAAAATGTCCAACAGGGAGGTGGTGTTATGATATGGGTTGATATCATAGGAGATCGACTCGTAGGTCCGGTTAGAGTACGTGATGGCGTGAAAATTACATCTGTATCATATTTTGTCACATGTTAAAGGACGCATTGGTCCCATGGCTGGATGACAATTCCTTTTCGTTGCTTAAAAACTTCATTTTCATGCATGATAATGCTCCATCTCACTCTGCCCGTATTACCACATCATTCCTGGACTCTTTGGGGTTCCATGGAGAGAAACTGATGGTTTAGTCACCGTGCTAACCTGATCTAAATCTGAGCCCTTCTGAAAAAGGAAACCTACGCAGATGGAGAGCAGTACAACTCAAAATCTGTCTTGCGGGATGCTGCAGCAAGGGCAGTTCCACCTTCTGCAATAAAGAAACTAACTGGCTGCACGGATTCAAGGATTATTGAAGTTATTAAACGTCATGGGGGCATGTTGACAAATAAAACATTCTTCAGTTATTGTAAACTTTTGATTAATGATTTCTTGTTTAATACATATTTTTCTTATTTATGTTGTTCATTTTTGCTCCTTTGGTGATACAAAACTGTGAATATTTTTTTTTTAGTCAAAAAGCTATTACCGTCGTTCAGTGAAATTAGTCAAATTGACAAAAAAAAAAACAAATTTGTCTAGTTGTTTGAAAATATATAGACACTATTGGCGTCATAAGTTTAACTTACTGTGCAGAAGAATTAGATTATGGCTGGAGGTTTGTCAGGTACGAATAGTTGCATTATACGCTTCTACCAGCGATATAGGTACATAACAATAAGAAACTCTCCTCTAAGCTAAAACTGCAAGCACTGGCGGATCTAGCCCCTTCTCGTGGGGGGGGGCATTCGCCTCGGTGACAGGCCCCCTCCCCAACTCGAGCCC
>LQNS02277275.1:3356883-3376951 GCA_001587735.2 Parhyale hawaiensis | reverse complement strand
AAAGAAGCCTTCTGAACAGTAATAAGCACAGGAGACAGCGGGGGTTTTCCTGAAGGGCTAACTTACTGCCGCCATTTATCGAACACGTGCACAAGTCATTAATAACCCAATAGGCCGTCATTTACAATGACGGCTCGGGACACTAGTTTATTTATATGTTCGGTGTCACGCTCTTAAGAATAGATAGGGAAAATTCTTTCTTTTCCAACGTTGAAGTTCACTCAATAAACAGCTTCTAGCTTCTCTAAGCACTCCGTTCCATCGTCGTTCGTACTCTTTTCTGAGGTTTCCTTCATCCAATATTTTTTTCGTGTTCACTCTTAACGAAGTAGGCCAGGATGTAGATTTCGTAATGAACGATGAAGAGGTTGCAGAAGGTTAAAGTGAAATCCTTACCCCTTTATTATCTGATGCATTTCTGGCCCGGTTGGAAAGTTTGTCGATCCTGTTCCCTTCTGAGGGGATTCAGTAGGCAATAAACCATATTGCAGAAGAAGGTTAAATTTGGAATACGGTACTTATTGCTATTAACATAGAATGCAGTTCTTGCTCTTCCAGCTTCTCCTGTCGTTCCCGTGGAGTCTGATATTCATTACGTTTTCTCTACATTGAAGTTATATTTTCTTATGGTTTACGATGTACACATTTTGTAGCAATTCAGCGAAGCGTAGAGGAACCGATTTTTTCCTGTATAGTAAACGTAGTCATTCTTTATTCCAACTTTTCGGGAGTGGAAATTTAGTTCTGCTGAAACTATCTCACTGTGTATTCTGGATACGCAGCGGAAATGAAATTTGGTGTTGTACCAGCGCTTACGAATACAGTTAATATTTTGCATGTCATCTAAGGGAAGGAAGGAGTGTGCCGAAGACGAATTGAAGTCTACTGCTCAGAAGAAAGCCCGCATCTCTTACGATAATAATTTGAGTTGGCCGTCGTAGCTTTTTCCTCTATAGACTACCTATGTATTTTAGTAATGAAAGTACAATTAGTGAATAAGTGTCATCAGTCATCACAAATTTCTCGTGATGAAGAAGAAGAAAGTCAATGAAGAGAAGATTTTGCACCGGCCTATATTAGCAAATATATCGATTATTGCGTGAATTTTTTCACGCGCGGGTCCACTAGTATTATATCATAGCAATATGTGACAGACTTTGCAATAAATTGAAATCTTTCAGCAATTTATGTACAATTTTATATCCTAAAATACATTTGCATAGGGTTTTTACAGTCGGAAATAAGTATATTTTTCTATCTATTGGTACTAAGAATTATACCCAATAAGTAAAAAAAATATTATTACATAAATTTACTGACATTCTGCGTGAATGGGGACACTAAAGCCTTATAGGCCACTTGTTATGCCATTTTGATCGAGTTTCCTGGCCTTACTCTGAGTAGTTCCCAAAAAGCGTGAAATAGCATTTCGTGAATAGCGAGTAACTCAATAATTAGTAAAGATAGAGAGATGATCAGCGCATGCCAAACTCTCCGCAATATCCAAGTTTATATGCAAGATTAATACATTTAGTAGCCCTCAGACCAATATTTTTGAAATTATTAGAGAAAATGTGTTTTTTTTTGTGGCGGCCATCTTGGATTTATAAAAAAACGCTCAAAGCTGACAGGCGGTCAGCAGGTGGATTTGTTGACTACGCCATCTATCTTCTTATTATACTAAAAGTCTGTTAACCTTTCTTCTTTATTTACTCGTGTCTTGTTTGACACAGCTTCTTCGCTTTTAGACGGGAAGTAATTCGAGGGGCTGGGGCCTCTTTCCATGGATTAGCTCTTCAATTCGATTGTATCTGTGATACGCACGTGGAACAAGCCCTTCGGTTGCAAGAACGAACACAAAGTTGCTACGGAAAATACAACTGGAATACGTAACATATAAATTGAATTTGCTTACAGAGTGCGTGTTGAATATTCGTTAGAGAAGCAAAGAAGCTGTTGATGACGACCAGTACGGGCACGAGTGGACAGCTGAATAGCCGCGTGGTCTATGACCAGCTGAATAACACCGGTTTTTCCCGAAAGCAAAGACAATCGTGATGACGACCCAACGGGTCACGGGCCGTCTAGTATTATACTAAAAGTCTGTGAACCTTGTTTATTTACTTGCTCGCATGTGTCTTGTTTGGCACAGCTTCTTCGCTTTTAGACGGGAAGAAATTCGAGGGAGGAAGATTTAACCAGATTGTATATGTGACAAGGAAGTTAAACTGACCCCGGCCCCAAGAACGGGCACAATAAATTCAACGGTGCTACAGGAAATAGAAATAAAATACGTAACATAAAACTTGACTGTGCTTACAGCCTGGGTGTTGAATATGCGTTAGAGAAGCAGAGAATCTGTTGATAGTGAGCCGTATGGGCATTGGGCAGCACCTTGACGGGCAGAAGAGGACGGCCGAATAGCAGGTGGTTTATGCCCAGCTAAATAACACCTGCCTTTCTACGAAAGCGAAGACGATCGCAATGACGACTCAACGGGTCACGGGCCGTCTAGTACAGACTAACATTTAAAGCAATGAAAGAAACTATACACCTCAGAGCAAGGTTCAGCTAAAATAACCTCAAGTTAGTTATAGCTAGAAAGTTTAAGCTTCCATTTCCGAGCAGACCGATATCACAGAGGAAAGAGCAAGGGACGTATAGTATGCCGAGAGACGGGGAACCCATTCACGAAGGTGCTCCCACACAGAATCAACGCGTATGGGAACAGAAAGTCGGGAAAGAAGAGGAAGAACAGAATAAAGCATGAGAAAGTAGGAGTATGAAATCGGGAAAGAAGCAAAGTGGGCACGAAAGAGAGACGTCCCGAAGGCCTAGCTAATGGCTGGAGTAACCTACACGGGCCCTGGGGTTGCCTGGCCCCATAGCATAGGATGGTGAACCTAGCCTAATTCTATGGCCCATCATATGCCCCCTGAGGGGTAAAATAACCTCACGTTCTTGCGGACCATTAGCTTAGGCTCACGCGCTACACCCCACACTAGGGTATGGGCAAACCCAACTAACCTAGTCCTATCTCTGCCCCATCATATCAAAGCCCCTACCCCCTGAGAGGCAACTACACATTTCCAGACGAAAACACCGTACCATAGAGGCACAGCGTTCCTTTCGCGGGGCAGCAGTAACTTCTTGCACACGGCGAAGTAACTGATGGCAGTAACATAATTTCCGCATGTTTTCTGGCATATCCCCGGCAAGTGTTGCACAACGGCACAAATTGGTGCCGTCAGCAATCAGTTCACTATAGACTAGACCAAAGAGAGCAAATCTTCTGCATTAGTCACTACCACACATCCGTAGGTAAGGGAAACAAGTAAGCTGTAAACTAGTAAACAGGAACGTCCACAGCATAACCATCCAGCATAGCTAAGGTCCGATTTCATTGTTATTGGCGTTATTTTTCAATTAAACACGTTTCCCGGAGTCACAAAATTACACTACATCTTGCAGAAGCACCCAGATATCAAGGATTGACTTTGCTCGATTGATATTGTCTTACGGTCGTCAAAATTCTAAGTTTGCCTCAATGACGCAAGCACAAAGTGTTGCTGAATATATTAGGATCGCCTGTGAGGCGTCAGGGACATATAAAATATACTCCCAAGAGCAGAGGTTCCAAATTCAAATTTGATGGGTAACATATACAGCCATATAGACCACACCATAAATGTATGGTACGTTCTATGATACAGCTAATAGTGGGCTATATGACCCAAGCAGTTTATCATGTCACTGTGAAAACGTAAATGTTCAGTGGGGTAATAGATAATTACGAAATTGTATTTTCGGGTAATCACATCGAAAATTATGGGAAAGACTGCTCAAGAATAGGGGTTTCCAACCGGTGGTGCGAAACAACCTTTCAAGGTAAACAAAATCATGGATTATGTAATTCGTTCAATAATAGCTTAACCATTTGTAGCAAAAATCCGGTATTAATTTCAGTTTTTATTACCATATCACATGAATTATTAACTTTTTCGGAGGTACGAGAATATATTTAAGGTTTTTAAAGGGTGTCAGGCATAGTTAAGTTGCGACCCATTGCTAAGAGGCAGCAAAAAATGCAGAGCTTACCAGACCGCCAATGTGATTTCGAGTAGCTACTAATAGAAGCGGATAAGTACAGGTGAAAGTGGTGTACCAGCTCGAGACTTATGCTGAACTTCAATGATGCAGCGCGCTGTATGATTACTTATCGAACGCAAGGTATTACCGCAAAGTGCCACATGAATAAATAGCGGCAGGATCCAAGAATATCCACAACAAAAGGAGCAGCGAGTAGCTATGACCAAACTGTGTCGGCTGAGCATTCGCTTAGGTCGGGTCAGCAGAAGATACGAAGGCACTTCCAACTAACGTTACAAGCGGTCAGAAATTTCAGTTCTAACCAAGGAGGTTCTAATAGCCCCTTGGTTCTAACCAAAAGTAACTGCCAGACAGAACAACAGAAACATTAAGATGCAGCCTTGCGTGAGTATCAAGTTCAAAACACAGATGCACATAGTAGTAAGGTGCAGCTATACTAAGTTGCAGCGCGCCGAATTTTCCGTGATTTTTCTCTCGACGTTTCTGCCAGAAGGTCTCATGGTTAAAGCTAAGTCAGATTAATTTGATTGGTTTCATGTACCCAGCGCGCGAAACATATTTGCAAGAAATAAGGCACAGAGAATCCCCAACCGTAGAGGGCACGGCTGTTCGCACAGCTACTCCGCGCAGGACAGAGACAAAAAGAGAAAGAAGAAACACCCAATGGAGGGTCCCTTTGTGGCCTCCACAGGACAGCAAGTAGAAAGTGTCATAAGTTGTTCACCACCATTTGGCGGCGCACCTTGCGAAGCAGAAGGGGAAGTACAGAGGACACACCTTACCTAACTCTACAAACTAACCTCGTAAGCAGGAACTGCGGCCAAAGACATCCCGTGCGGAAAAGCACCAGGGAGAGCGGTATGGAACTGCCTCAAAGTTGAACGTCAGCTTCAGCTTATAGCGGTCTCAGAACTCTCAATGATACAACAAAAGAAAAGAAGGAGCAAGCACGGACAGAAAGATTACCATATACTTATGCACTTGAAAGGTAATGTAATGGCACGTAGGTAAGGCCACGACTCGCTGGAAGGAATGGAGAAACTATACACTACCCTCACCCAATATGGTTATGTTAAGTGAGGAGTGTGCTCATGCGCGTCAATCTAATTTGGGAAGAGCCTCATGCATTGGTCTTAATTGTTTCCTGATCATGGTTACATGTTTCTTGCTCTCATTACACCACGAAGTATATAGCAATACGCTTGTTGTGAGGGTGTTCCGTGAGTATAATTTCAATTCTTAGTCTTTCGTTTAACAAACTTGTAACGCGATGGCGAAACTTAAAAAATAATCATAGATTAAAAAATCATGAGTCAATATAAAACATTCAGATTTCAATCTTCCCGTATTTTGGCATGTTACATCCGTTCTTTCAACTGCTTGCTACTTCACCGAGACGCTAACTACGACATATACGGTACCAGACATTAGATAAACGAACTGGTAGTAAGTTTCGCAAAAACGAGCAATTTTCATTATAGAGAAAGCACGTCACTGCGCAGGCCGTACAGCTCAACGAGACAAATTCAGGCTGACGACAGGATTTCAACTTAAGAACTTTTCAAGTCTTTAGAACACAACTTGCATACTGCAAAACAGAAAGACCTCTTGCTATAGATATGGTATGGTGAAGCGCAAACCAACGTAAAAATACTGATAATCATGGGTAAATTCCAAATACAAATAGTGCCGTAAACTGCACACTATATAGCTTTCATCTCGCGGGCTAGCTACTTGTACACCTTACATTAACGGTCAGTGACAATACAATTGAGGGCCCTAGATTATGACATGTCGTTCTGTGAAGTCAGAATGGCTTACATCCGAGTAGAAATGGTCGAGAATCGTATGTAGAGGCGATTATTTTGTACCTTATTACACGAGTGCATGGTCTTAAAGTGGCTCTCCTATATATTTTACGCAGTGTCGCTTACCGTAATGTTCTAGGACCCTCAATAGTATGAGTATCATACGTAAACCAGTGATTATAAAAGAGAGCAAAGCAAATTACACCATAGTTTCGTCAATATAACTCATATACGAAGAATGGCGCAACTGCGGTAGACTACAATTAGGAAAATTCGGGATAAGCGCGTGCGAAAAAATTATTATTGAATTTCTCCTCGTCCTGAGTCAACAACAAAGTGAGGTGATAATTACAACTCGGTCCAAATTATGGAAGAAGTACGATTTTGGAATCACCTACATATTTTTGGGTATGACACCATCCAAGAAAATTTCGCATACCTAATAAAAGAAGATAAAAAAGCACATGCGAGAGACATCACACAATAATATTCAAGTAAAAAAATGACAGTTGCTCCGCCCTACGTGCAGCGCGCAGAAGAACAAATGTATAGGAATAGACAAAAAAGCATTGCAGCGTCTGCGGGCACTCGTACGGAGCAAAACAATCAACTTTCCTAACAAGAGTGTCCGATGAGGCGACCGATGACACGGAGCAACAATATTTCAGCCACGACTTTCTAGTTGTCAAAGTCTAGAGTAAAGCAGAATAATAAATCAAGGAAGAGAAGGAGGTGTAACGTAGCACTGCCCAGTATTTCAGTGCGGCGACGCGGCCCATCACACAGGGTGACACGCACCCATAACTCGCAGCTACCATGTTTACTCCCGCCCAGGCCGCAAGTGTTTGGCGATGACGGGGCGGTATTGGATTATTCTCTACTGAAATACAGAGTTAAACAACGCGTGTTTTGCCTTCGGGTTGTCGAGCGCAAAGCCCTATGAATGGTAAGTGAAGCTACGTATTTGGTGGGCAATCGTACGTGTGATGCTTACCGGTTGTGTTCGTGATTTTGTCGCAACGCTATGGCAGCTTTGAAGAAAATCAATTTGAAACTAGAATGCCCAGGTGAATATCAGAGCCCTAATCCATGCAGTTCTATTAGGCGTTATAAGAAGTTTTAAGCCTCCCTAAATAAGTACTCAGCTTTTTTAACCCTTTTTCTACGAAAACTCCGTTCTTGCTATGAGGTTCTAAAAGAAGCTCATAGAAGAAACTATCATTGTAGTCACCTGAGCTCACCTACAGTTTAGTTCAGTCGTAAATAAAATAGGCTACTATCACGGACTTCAGACGGGTTGTTAAATATGTTGTCCAACTTTCAAGAGAAAGAAATAACGCACTGGTTTTAATAATCAAAATTTTGATGCGGAAAATCATTGTAGCTAATTTATCAGATAATTAAAAAATATTTAAAAAAATATTTAAAAATAAAAGCTAAGAGTGGTCCTCGCACGTCCGCTTGTAGCTAGTAAAGTTCGGTTAGACGACTCTATGTACTGTCAGTTCAATATGGCTGGCACTTCCAAATGGTTTAGTTGTAGGAGTGGGATAAGAAAGTTTAAGCCTCCCTAAATAAGTGCTAAGCTCTTCTGAGAGAGGAAAAGGAAGGGACATATAGTATGACAATAGACACGGAGAACCAATGCACGAAGGTACCTATTCACACACATTATCACCGCACATGGGAACTGCAAGTTAGGAAAGAACAGAAAAAGTAATCTCCGTAAAAATATAAAATCGGAAGGAAGTAAAGTGGACACGAAAGACAGACGTCCCGGAAGCCTAGCTAATAGCTAAGGTAACCTACACAAACCCCCTGAAATCGCTGCTCCCCATAACGTAGGATGAGCGAACCTATACTGATCTAAACCTATGGCCCATCCTATGCCGCCTGATCGGTCCAAATTGTGTTTGCTAAGAAAAATTAAACTCGGCAATGCGTGCAATGTGGCATACATTCAGCACTGGATGAATACTACACATTATTAAGGGCCAAGGCAGGGCCAACAACTGCCGTCTTCTACGGAAAAGATCGTTCAGTTGTACATCGGAAGAAAATTTACACTTGAATGGCAATTATCAACCTTCAACTGACCAAAGTTACTTGAAAAACTATTTACATCATCCCAAAAAGTTGTGATCATTACTACAGATATAAATTAAGCTCACTCCTCTGTCGCCCCTGCCCACAGTACGCTGCGATCTAAAGGCAAGAAGAAGAAGGGATATATAGAAGTTGTACATAGAAGGCCAAGCACAGCGAGGAACCCACCCATTTAATGGACGTTGACGGCAACAGAAAGAAAAAGAGTAAGAGATCAGAAACGAGCAAGACTATGAAATGCAAAAGAAACATTATGAGTACAGAAGAAAACTTGTCCCTATGTCTCGCAGGCTTACAACTATGGCTAAGGTTACCTAGGGGGTCCGCCTGGTAGACACTCCCAATACCATAAGATGAGCAAATCAAATGAACCAGAGATCACTGTTTCTTTGTTAAAGAGATTTTCTACCCTGCAGATTGACTCTTTCTTTACGGACGGTATTTAAAGATACGAGTTTTATTTTCTTGGTTTCAAAAGTAGCACGTTTTTCATTTTTCGAAAATGTTCACAGCATTTTCTAGAGCTGATGCAAAAGTTCGAGAAGTTTTTGTTGACTTTTTGCAGCTGCAATTTGTAAGATTGAAAATTACTAATGAGAAGTAGACCTCTTTGCTCTTAGCTTGTATAAATGCATTCTTCGTAGAGTTCCTACGGCGAAAGGGTTAAGTGACACAGTTTATCACCACAAGGAAGCGTTTGCAATAAGACTGTACACACGGTTTCCCTCAAGAATATTAATCACAACCCAGTTGTTCTTATTTAAAATAAATACATAACTACCGCGCATAGCAAAATATGTTATAAAACAGACGCATCTCTTCTCCAAAAAGCTATGTTCAGCCAAAATCCGAGAGGGTAAACTTTTACTTCAGTAAACCTTTCAACAAATGGATGCCTCGCCCTCTCATAAATTTCCGCATGACACAAAGGGAAATTTTCCGGCACTTGCCGTGCGTTCATAAATTCTTGGCTAGCTCGAGAGCACCACACAAACGCCCCAGAGCATTCATCCATCTTAGGTGTCCGTCAAGCGCACAATAACTCTGGGCAGGCGACCTCATAAAACAGGCTATTTGCGCTCCACCTTCGACGGCTTGCGTGAGCACCGAACGGAAGCTGTCAGTTTAGCGTCCAATTGGGGCCGTCGGGACAACTGGACTCGACGGTGACGGGACAATGTCGGTGGCTCTAACTTGGAGAGAATGCCAATACCCACATGAAAAAAGATGTATGTCAAAAGCCCTAGCAGGCCTACAGAGGAAGAAAGCGTCCGGCTGCAATTTACTCTTAAGCGCAGTTCTCACATTAGTCGCACACGAGAACGTAGCGAACAGCCAGCCAACGCGCGGTTTCAAGGAAGCGCTACAGTAAGGGAAAAGTCATCCACGAAATGGTACCACTAAAGAAGTAAATCATGACCAGGGAGGGACAAACAAGGACTCCATAGGAAGACACTGCTTACCTGCAGATGTTTGAAGCTCTCTTGCATTTGAGCCATACAAGGATCGACGAGCAACTCCCTCTTGTTGAGGGTGTTGCTGCGGCTGCCGCCTCCTGACGCCATGGTAGTGAGCGTACAGTTCTTGGATCCACCAACGGATGCCGCAGTTGTTGGTCGGAACGTCGGCATGCTACAGTCCCTCGCAAGCGATCCTGATATCTTGGTAGGATAAGACAGAGAAGCAGAAGACATGGGACCGTAAGTAAGAGAAGCAACCGAAGTGCTTCCTGCAGGTGTCGCCAGTGACGCAGCAGAAGTATTGTGCTGTTCAGCCGACGACGATGAGGTGGAGTGCCTCGGTAGCGTTTGAGTGGGAGGATGAGGCAGTGTTTGTGAAGGACTGACAGGCAGCTGCGTCAGGGAGGCATAGCAGTTGCTAGTGACAGATGAGGGTAGAGTGTAGGTGTGTGTGGATGGCGTGTACGTGTGGTTCGTCGGGGTGTACACGTTGTTCGAAATAGGAGAGAGTAATGACGAGCTGGTGCCGGCCCGTGACTTCTGGTCGCTTCCGCAGTTAGATCTGTACGCAATAGCTTCTATTAGAACTGACAGCGGGAAGTGCACCAGCAACTCAATGTAAACATGAACTTGCATGGAGAGAGACACATGAGAGAGACCTTCGAATAGGCAATATTCACAAGGTGCTCGCAACATGATGAACTGAATAATCTCTAAACGCATGAAATGTTGACGACGAGATATTGTCAGTCCCGAGCTACCACACGTATACACTCAGTCAATAAGATTTGTAGCATGTCTATTCATACACTTATAAGTTTAGGAACTTAGTGCACGATAGCTGAAAGTACTTTGAACGATTATTAAAATGCATGTTTAATGCCCAGATTAAAACTGACGTAACGTACACAACAAACTTCCTATTACAAAAGCGGGCTCCAAACGTCTTGAACTGACAATTCAAAAAGAAACTAAGAGGCCCCCCCCCCCAAATAAAACAGACCTATCGTACATGATTGTTTCTTTGCATTCGTACGAGGTTCGTAAACGATGATGAGGTTACAAAGGGTATGGGTAATGAGTAGTTTTAAGTGGATATCGCTCCGGCTAGATAGGTTTACAGGCGCTGAGGGCAACACGCCGCCTCGCGTCCAATACACAAGTGACTAAGTAGAATATACTGCCACAAGAGGAGCGATTTTCAACTGCACCATATCGAAGGTCTAACATTATATATTTGCATTGGTATCGAAAAGATCTTCGTGAGGACTAGTGCGCTATTACTGGCTGGAATATAAAGCGTAGAGCAGCTTATACAGGTGAATAAAAGAAGACACAGACACGCGCCGAGAGGCTCTTTCTGCGGCCAACTACACGGGAGCAGATAGGAGTCCGTGGGTTAGATCGCATTCCATCATCGGGAGCTCATCTCACGAGCAGATGGAGAAGCGCAGATGGCCTGTGTAACTCTACAAAGTAACTATATCAGCAGGAATTGTGGCCAGATGCAACAACCCCTGCGGTCAGGTACTCGGGCAAAACACTGGATTCGTGTCACACTGAGATATTTTAATAGGCATAAGATCAGTCAAAATATTCTCCTCGGGGAGGATTAGCACTTAACAAACTGTTTCTCAGTTCGATATAAAATAACTATGTTTGAAACAAATTGGGGGACTAAGCCATGCAGTAATCGGCAATAGTACTAATTTTAGTGATTGAACATCGTCAAATGTCGTCCTCGAACCTGAATCAAATGCAGCCGCTTGATCTCCTTATGCCCGCTGCAGACGATAGACTTTTGTCCTGGTTTTTACTTCACCGCGTTCGATTATTTCGTGCTGTCCCTGCAAACACGACTGCGTGTCTACCAAAAGTTTCGATAAAATGTTTACCGTCGTATTCTCTGGCTTAGCCCGTGTCACTAGTGCAGTGTTTGTGTTTTTCTAATTTTTAGAGAATTTCGTTTGAGAAAGCAGTGCTCTTTTTTGTTGTTTACACAGACACAGCAACGGATTCAAATGCGGTGAAGTGAACACACAGGAGAAAAGACTATTGTCTCGTAGCAGGCTTTAGGGAGTGTAATGTGAAGTTCAGTTCAACGAACCACTGAGCGCTAGACAAAGATAAGGAGCCGGGGAAATTTTTCATCTAAAGTCAAAAGGATTTCTGCTCAAGCGAATTCATGAAAGGGAAATAGAAGAATAAACACGGACTTCAACCTACAGACAGACTTCACCATTAGGGAGTTAGGTAATCCAGAAATGAGGTGATCCACTGGGAATCAATTTTCAGAAAATAAAAAGCACCAAAGTGGTCAAAATCTTTGCAATATTTCGGAATAACAACAACCTGTCGTCAGTGTTCCGCGTATATAAAATGATTTAGTATTCCAAAACGGGTCTATGAATAATGTTGAAAGAATCTAACTATACATACAAAATACTGGAAAGATAATAGGTACTTCTTCGAGTGTATGCAACATCATCCGCATTTGCGTGTCTCCATCCACTACCCTACAAAAATTCCCTGAGTATTATGAATCACGGTCCCTTTTTTTCCTGATTACCATGAGGGATTTTTTTTCCTCCCGAGTTTTCCAGGTTTTTGATCTTTTGCCGACTGTTAGACAGATATTTTGGGGCGAATAACCGTCCCTTGTAATAGTATAACCAAAAAATAAGATGCCTATTTCAACAGTTAATAGTATCATAACATTTATTTGTTGTACGGCAATTGCGCTCACATTTTCAATTGTCGTTGATGTAATCTTAGAGAGAATAAAATAATCAAGAATTCATCACAAAATATCGTAAACACTTCCTGTAACGTGATCCATATTTATGTATTTTAAAGTGGAAGTGATCTTATATTGTAAACAATTGCTCTCCAATTCTTTGTGAGGTGCGCTGAATAGGTCATTTTTTTAGAAAAAAAAAAAACTCCTACTGTTTCACACGTCAACACTACTAATGAATGGTCACCAATTTTTTTTTTAAATCAGGATTTTTTGCGTCTTAAACTCAGCCAAATCTAAGGCGGTTTCCCGCATTTTTGAATCGTTTTCTACATATCTAAACCTCATCCGGAGGGGAAAGAATGTGCGTTCGCTGTGAATCTCTCTTGAATTTCATAATTTTTGTAGTTTTTATGATTAACTTGATAGATTTAAGCGCGTTTATTCGCTAAACCCTTTTGGATATGCAGAACACTGGTATTACATCCTTGGTAATTTGAAGTTTTTTTTCGAACAGTGACTGTGGCCACATCGGTGCTTCCTTTTATCAACGGAATTGGGGTCACAAAGCTCTTGGAAAGACAGTGGTTGCAGGCAACAGTCAAACTGGTAGGTACTTTTTTTTCCAAGGCACCGGCAGTGACCAAGTGCCGTTGAGTTTTTGCAACTATCAAACACAAGTTAACGCTTTTTTTTTATTGTATTCGCTGCAATTACTGAACACGATCTAACGCTTCTGGCTCTCGCCCAATTTATGGGAAACTAGCTATATATTTAATAATTTTCAGTTTTCGTCTTCCGTCTAGACAATAAAAAAACAGAAAATGAAGAAACATAAATTTTACTTTAAAGTTCTAAAAAAACCTTATGCTTTTGCATTTTCATGGAAATTTTCAGTCGGAAACGGCCTGGCCTGCAGCATAAGTTACATATTTTTTAAAACAAGTACGGTAACTTACGTAAGAGTGCAGTGATCCCGGTGTCGTTTCTCCCTAACTTTCCTCCTGATGTAAGCGGCGCCCCCGAGACTGAGGAGCACCATGAGCAGGGCCCCCACCCCGCACAGCCCGTAGTAGAGCGCCGCCGACACCAGAGGTGAGGGCTCTTCTTTGGGGTCCTGGTGGGGAGCGAAAGCGCCCGACGACTGGCCTGTTGGATACGATAATACAGTAGTCTTTTTTAACCCTTGACTCTTTCCTGAATAGCTCAAAGTTTATTAAACATCACTATTTGTAGGAAAAGTACTACAATTTTATAAATCCTGAAATGGGCTAACCCTTGGGAGTTGACTTTACACACTGTGAACGATATACGCAATAGTGATATTCCTATGAAAAGTGATGAGTCATTCAGGCACTACAGGTTACTCCTTCACCGTACGGTTGAGAAACGCGTTCGCATGGAAAGCATTATGAGAGTAGCCATAAATAGTCACTTGCCCGGTAAACGGTCAACACCCACTGTGCTCATTCGGGGACACTACCTACAGCGCCATTTGTAAAAAATTGGATGAAAGAGTCGGACGTCAACCGGAGCTACTCCCATCCCCCATGGATGACATATTACGTCTCGTCCCTATAGGAAACCAAATTTTAATTGGAGTGTTTCGGGTGAAACTAAAAAGGCTCCATGCGCGTTATTGATTCTTAATTATAATAATCATCAGCAGCCGACTGTTCATTTCTCTCATATCTTTGACGGTATCACCAGTAGAAAGTCTAAAAACTTTGGCGAAAATATTCACTTACTGCTGGTAGTTAGCAGATGCAAGAATTAGATGACAATTCAGGCCATTTTCACAAGAAGTTAAGAGAAGCTCTTGCAAGAGCAGTTTCCGCGGTGAAAGCACTGAGGCATAGAAACTCTACCACTGCGAGCATAACCTTCTCTCTATGGCGTCACAGCTCAGACGTTTTAACACTCTATCCTATGAGTTTTATTTCAACATTTTAACGTATCAAAGGAATTAAATATGCGTATGGGCTACGGTAACTCTGTTCAAAAATATGGCAAATGAGCGGCAATGCTCACGTCCCCGCAAGTCGCCGGAAAGGCTTGAGAACGCAACAATGAATGGAGTCAGACGGCGAGTGTATATCCTGCCCAAATTTATTCATGGCTTCAGAAAGTTCGTTCGTACCTTCAAGGCAAATTTTCCTCCTTTTAAAATTGAGTTCTATTGGCGGCAAGTCGGGCCTGGGCGACGTCACATTGATATTCAGAGTGACATCTACTTCGGCGCTGGCGGCGCCCGTGCACGGAAGATGAAGTGTGAAAGTTGTTGGCTCGGTGGGCACACTGCCCGACAGGGAGATGTTGAGGTACGGCGGGGCCAAAACAACAGGTCCCTTCCGTTTCTTTGCTTCCGCCAGCGCCTTGTCTTTCTTCTTGCGTGTCGGTTTTCTCTTGTCCTGATGATCTTTGCTCTTGGTATCAAGGGAGTCATCTGTGTCAGTTTCTTCCGTCCGCAGAGCTATGTTGTACAGCAACTGCAAAACAAGAAGGTGCGGCGTGAGAAATTTTTTTTTGCAAACTTAGAAAGTAGGTGATAACTACTGCGCTTGACACACGCGGGTACGTGGGAATTGGGCTGCGCATGCAGTCACTCGTGCACATAGTTACTATTTCAAAAGTACAAAAGTAGCTCATAAATTCAAACAAAGGTACGTACAGAAACGTGGCTTGCCACATCGGAAAAGACTGCGTGTCTTGCATTATTACAATTCAAACAAACTATTGCTACATGTCCCGCTGTTCAATAAGGCACAAGATAACATAGGTAGGTATCTACAAGGCGCTTCAACCCTCAGCTCCCGATGCAACAGCGAAGTACCTACATGAACATAACACGTATGAACAGTTCGTAGCAATAGCCACGCGTAAAAACTACAAGCTCTCTTGTCCAATCTTACCGCCTAAATTTCTTCGTTAACACTGCTGTTTGAAAAAACATCAGAAAACAGGTACAGCTAACTAACAACAAATCTTATACGCATTCCCACTAATATAGAGTGAAGCACAATGCAGTAATACCGTAACAAGACTTTAGTCGAGAATTGAAATGATTAAACATTCTAAGCAATAGTCGACAGCACTGTTGACTGGTGAATGTTGACAAAACACGACCATATTCCTTTCGCCTCACCCCATTCGCTTGCAAACCGAAAACGCTCCTGCCATGAGTGCTAGTTATACGGTAAAGCAAAGGAGCATTTAAGCAACCTATCATGTAAGCAAGCTAGTAAACCGAGCGATGCATGCACGACATCAGCATGGAGTGCTATTGCAATAGTAGCATGCATGGATTGGCACTAAAGAAAAACGTACGTATATCCTCAGCTCCACATCCCAATGCGTTGCTGTGTCCGTGTAAACGGAGAAGCGTAAAACTCTCCGAGTTATAATTCGCTCTGATCTGAATAGCTAATACAAACTGCACTAGTGACACTCGCTCACAAAACGGACTTAGCGGGTAATATCTTAGCGCCTCTTTGGACAGTCTGGTAGATCCACAGTGGTGGTTACGAAAGCTTAAACTAGAGCAGTCAGACGACGAAATTCGCCCATGTGACCATCATATGAAACCGGCTGAAAACATAGACACTGGGAACGAAGACTACTTCGAGCCTCCAGCAATAAGCCAGGAAAATACATAGGAACCCTTGGGCGCCGTGAAAAACAATGCACTGCGAGAATGACCACACATAACCACAGGTCAATAATGGAGAAGGAAATCGACATCAAATTCGAATCCCGTAGACGCTGTTTTGATACCGAAACCTCAATTAGCAGACAGTATTATACATGCACATATTTCATTCAATATATATAATTCTCGTTATCAAGTAGAAAATGAAATATGCAGTCTATCTAGAGCTAGATTAAAATATAAATGTATATTTCGCTTGCCATTGAAGTAATTATCCAAAAATTATTAAAAAAGTTTATATAACATCTAGAATGAATTGAAAATATTTATAATGTATCGCGATGAAGTTACTATGCACAAAATAGTTGTTAATGTACCTAATACAGCACCTATATGGCACAGATTCGCTTACAGGCAATCTTGTCATATGAGGTAATTCAATGAAGTTGGTCGCTGATAACTACCTCCGCCAAGGAGCTTATGTTTCCGTCGGGTTTGTCTGTCTGTCCGTCTCTTTGTCTGTATTTCTGTCTGTCACCAAGATAACTCAAAAAGTTATGGACAGATTTTGATGAAAATTACAGGAATTGTTAGGTCTGTTAGGAGGAACAGATGATTAACTTTTGTTGAAGATCCGTTCATCCGTTTATTTGTTTGCCTATTTTTTCTCAATGCCATAACTCAAAACGTTATGGACGGAATTTTATGAAATTTGCGTATGTTGTTAGGTATATCACGAAGAGTAAATGACCAAATTTGTGTGATATGTTTGTCGTTGACTTTGATTTTATGCTTGTTAGCGCAATAACTGTAAAAGTTTTCAATGGATCTTTATGAAACTTACTGGACTTGTTAGTAATGTTGAAAGACAGAAATGATCAAATTTTGGCGCAGATCGGTAGGTTCGTTTGTATGTTTGACTTATGTAGGTCATAATGTTTGATTGCAGCCTAACTAAAAAAGTTATAAACGGATCTTCAAAAAAACTGCAGAAACTGGTAATACTAACAAAAGGCACAAATTATTAGTTATATTTTGTAGTTGATACAAAGAAAAGAATGGATTCAGAGCCAGTTTGAAGTTTTCGTTACCGTTGCCGTACTTGGCGGAGGAATGCGCTCTCTGAGTGCTCTAGTTCTAAATTAAACTGAATGAAATGCAGTACCGCTTTGCTCTCCTTTGTATGTATTTTTATGTTCGCTTAACGCGAATTCGATTAACGTAACCCCAGTCGCTTGCGTTAAAAGGGCTTTCCTCTATCCAAGTAACATTTATTGTCATCCCAAATATCGCAATCCAGAAACAAGAATGTACCATGGTATTATTGATAAACAAAGCCTGTCTAGGTTTAATATCAGCTCTGACTGAGTTTGAAAATAAGCAATTTGTCATGGTAACAAGTACCATTCCGCCTATCTACCTACCTACCCCCTCCACCAAATCTACAATGCGTCGCCGGAGTATCTCGAGCACAAAGAGAAACACCCCCCCCCCCGATGACACCCACCTACCCGTCGGACCCCTCTCTCTCTGCCCGCGCCCGGTTGCCTGCAATCGCTGGAGGTTCCAAGTATATTTTGTGACTAAATTGTAAGGGAAATGACCTGATATTTTCAGATATAAAATGTCCATTTAAGTTACTAGTAGCAAACCAACTAGCTAACTGCAGAAATGGTAAAGTCAATATAAATTAGCAGTTAAACTAACTAAAATCACTGTCGTTCGTAACGAGTTACGAACGATGACGCTTGGGTGGTGCGCGGCCGAGAAGGAACTGCCGGCATTCTCGCTGTGGGTGTGTTAGCGATCGGGCCTGAGCAAATTAGCTCTCTTTAGAAGGACCAGTGATCCGGTCCTTTGGAAGCAAAACGCACAAGTTGAGTATATCAATTAGTTTAAATTGTTTCTTTGATGTGGATTAGTTGGGGCACCATGCCCTTCCGTGTGAAAATGTCAGGTTTTCCCATGTAGGATTATTTTAATTATGTCACCCCGTTTAGGCGTCCCCCGGTAGACCAATAAAACCCCTCAAACTATCATAATCACAAGTATTCTTACCCTGGAGTTAGAAATAATCCCCATACTGGCCACGCTACCGCTTAAAAAAAATCAAATTGGAACTAAAATGTAGGTAAACTGTGAATTTTGGTCTTTTCAAAGTGCTCCAAAATTTCTCTCTAAAAAGAGCTGCAAAATCCCGCCATCTTTACGAATTACTAACCTTTCAGCCCCAAATCCCTAGGAATTATTAGAATTTATGAGACATGGAACCCATCAAAATCAAGAACTGCGCACATGCATTGGGGGCAGGCAGAAAGAACCACAACTGTACACACATCGGAAACCCTTGGATTGCAAGAGAGGTCCAAGGTTCTCTTGGAGAGCCAAGAAGTTAGGCAAAGTTAGGCGACGGCGACGCGGCAAGGCTGCAGGAGGTTCCTTCAACTCCCGGACACGCACACAATCTGAAGAGGACTGGTCCCCGTCCGGACTGAGGATCGGCCCAAAAGTTTTAAATTCGCAACAAATGAACCACACAAGTTTAGCTTTGATGTGATTATCTTAGAAATGTTATTGAATGGAGCAATGCTGTTCACAACAGTCGGGAGCGTGGAACTTGTAGAAATTAGATCTACACACGTCTGTCTCTAGCGCTGTAGAAACATCCGACGCAGGGTGTAAGGGCTACGATTTTTACTGTTAGCTTTAGGTGCCTCGTTTTATGTGACAAGTGAATTCTTTTTTGGTTTAGTATATGAGAAACTGCAAATTCTAACCAAGTTCAAAGATGAACTCCATATATATCTTTGAAAAAATGTTTTTATTACAAACAACTAACAAAAACGGAAACTGAAAATAAATTTCGAGTGCTTGTCAACAAATGTGACGGATTTTTGGCATACATTCTCAAACAACTTTTGTTGTGATTTTAAATCTCAAACGACGTCTGTCATCAACAGACCTTTAAACGAAAGGTGCAATTTTTGTCATTATGTAGCAAAAATGCAGTATCTACTAAGTGATCTTGGCGACCTGTTTTGGCCGGTCAGTACATCAATAGATGCACAGGAGAGACGCTCTCAGTCAGCCTATACTCCCTAACTACCGAAAAAGAAAAAATACTTAGAAGGTTAGTTTCACTCGAATTCGCGCTTGGGCAGCTGATTTCAAAACTGCTGCAGGTGCGACAGAGGCTGTGCCGTCGCATGCCGAGTTCTGAAAGGGCAGTATATTCTGTCACTTTAACATCGATACTAATACCGAGTCATTTGGTATTTCTGATACCATGTAGCTATAGATTCTTGTGAACAAGCATTGACGGTAACGGGATTTGGCGTTAACGACTGATAGTCGCCCTCAGTACCTAGTGCAACGCGATGGGGGCTGGAGAGAAGCTGGAGCAGACGTGGCCCAGGGCAGTGCAATGAGGGGGACACAATCTTATCTTCTGGGAAACAAAACAAGAAAAATTTACCAGATTTTCACATGAATCGACGTGAGTTTCAACTTTACATTTCATCTCCGTTCACACATTCAAGATAATCTGTTCCATATTATCTTGTTAAACTATGACTGATATTCGAATAGTGAGGCCTAACTGTGCTAGCCTGGCCCTGGCGATCATCAGCCAGTATAGACTTCTCTGTTTACAAACCGCTGCCTCCCAGTGCCGACCCGCGGCTGTGAGATGAACGCAAGCAGTCCTGCAGGGAGGCAGTCACAGGCGTCATTGTTGGAAGCTTTTGTTTACTCTCTACAAGGGTCCCCCTCATCCGATCCTCTTGTTCTTACAACAGCGTAATTATTTGCTCCAAACGAGAGACCCTCATCAAACTCCCCTCTAAACTAAGCCCGCATTCATCAAAGAACTCCAAAGAACTTCAGCGCGTACTTCAAGCAAGTCTTCTTCAAACATTGAAAAAACGAGGCGTTAAGATTTCTACAGAGATAACTTAGAGAAGACTTTAGTCCTGGACTGGACGCACAAATGTAGTAGGAACAGGGTTGTGAAGAGCGCCACAGTGTAATCTAAGGAGAAATTAATAGTGAATTAGTGAGTAGCTCAAGCTTCCTGGGACGCAGGGTGTAATTTCACGCTCATAATTTGTCCACAGTGACAATTAGAATAAGTAACTGTTACTAACTAAGTGTCAAGCAAAAAGTAACGGTATGTATCTACCTTACGTCTAATGTTCAC
>LQNS02277275.1:3338969-3352585 GCA_001587735.2 Parhyale hawaiensis | reverse complement strand
T
This sequence comes from Parhyale hawaiensis, assembly GCA_001587735.2. Taxonomy (NCBI): domain Eukaryota; kingdom Metazoa; phylum Arthropoda; class Malacostraca; order Amphipoda; family Hyalidae; genus Parhyale; species Parhyale hawaiensis. Next base: position 3,352,584 of record LQNS02277275.1, on the reverse strand, counting down.
GGAGTTTATACATACAAAGAAAATTAGGGTTTCAGAGCCAATTTGAACTTTTGCTACCGTTGCCTCACTTGGCGGAGGTATGCGCTCTCAAGCTGTTCTCAACTGCATTTTCCAAGTGCAAGTCCAACGTACGGTATAGAGAAATGACATAAACTAACAGAATAAGTACTTCTAGCGACATGAATCAATTTTTTTAGATTGGCTGATCGAGTGTTGTATTATGCTGGCAGGCTATCGCACATCACCTGTAAGGCAGCCACGGATCCCGCAGTAGAACTGAAATTATCATATACACCGATGAAAAATAAAAATGTTAAAAATATAAGTCTAAATAATGTTAGCTTCAGACGACGAGAAACAAAGGATAACGAAAAAATGTAAACATAGAAGATGAGTGTAGGAGAAATCTACCTACCTCCTAAAAGCGAGATTGCTACATTTGCTTATGCTCTCTTTAATCTTTATATCTCTATCATATGATTTACAGGGGCGAAAATTTTGCTGGTAAAATATCTGCGAGATGCACCAGCTACATAGCGTCTAAATATGTTGTGTAGATACAGGGTGACATAGGGCGCGGGCCCGACTCCGTAAAAGTTGCATTGCCACGCAAATCTGTATCTGATTGGACATTTCTTCTAAGCACTAAAAAGAATATCTAAGGTTTGAGTCGTTTCTGGCTGTTTGTACGTTATAACAAGCAGTAATGGCCAAGTTTTGGGAATATGTACTTCTTACTTTTGAGTTTTAAGTTGCATGTGACGCATAGATTTATCGTGACTTTCAAGCACTATTAAGTGTAGTCACGGCAGCGTGACGGTCAAAGCGAAAAATTAAGTGGCTGAGTAATTATGACGATAGTGTGTCCACACTAACAGGGATAGACTTACTACGAGTTGGTAAGCGGTAGCGCTTCACGTTCTTGGAACAAATGTTTCTGTGCGCATGGTAGGTAACGGTTGAATCTATTAAGACACATCGATTGCAAAATTTATGTACGGTTGTGAATTGAAACTCAATAGTAAGTCAAAGGCAGAGTCTAAAGTGAGCACGTTGCCCTAGCTGTAGTGGAATACCTGCCGCGGCATGGACTTAAAGCAGTTTTTTAAGATGATGTTTGATAAGTCGAAGCTGCATACACAGCAATGCAAGGGGAACGATAGGGAGCAACGTTGCCATGTTTCGACTATCGTGTGCAGCGCACTTGAGGTTTGACGCAGTTCATTAGGATTAAGGAACATGCGCTATTTATCGGTAGGTTAGGTGGAAAAGCTGCATAAGCGTAATACTGGCTCGTGTAGAAAAAATCATCCACTCAAGTTCATAGGTACAACAAAATTAATTCACAAATCATTTTACTACCCAATGTTTTCTCTTGCTCTGCTAGCTCCTTACTGCTGAGTGTTCATGGGATCGTGACACTAACAAGTAAAAATATGTGTTACTTATTGATTTGATAATGCCAGTAGGACAGTCACTTACGTAAAAAAAAAAAAAATAAGAATCACCCTATAGCTACTTGAACTGATATTTCAGGGACGGGCAGTAGCAGGAAGCAAAGAATGCAACGGGAGGACTCAATAGGGCTGAAATAAAACATAGCTGTGACCGCACGTAGCAAATTTACATNGTAACCATTTCTAGAAAAATAACGGGCTTGCAGAACGACATTTTACCTTTGACATGAAAAGTAACTTGCACTACATATTCTGCATTTCAAAAGTAACTGTTTGACATCCATTTGGCCAAGCCAAAAATGAAATTACACCCTGCTGGGACGTGCATTCCATGAGTTGAAGGGAAAGACGAGATACATAGGTACATTCGAAGCCGACAGAAATATGGAACCCATGCCCAGGGAGTTACCGAACTGGATCAACGCGCAAGGGAATAACAAGAAAAGTACAAAAGAACACGGTAAAACGTATGAGTAAGACAATGTAGTGAAGCAATGCGAACAAGAAAAATGTCTAGGAGTAGAAGGCCTCGATAACTTATGGGATCCCGCTATGTGTTGTGAGTGTGACCAATCCTGATAGTAAACCTAACACTAGAGAGCATTCTGAGAGCGCATACCTCCGCCAAGCGTGGCAACGGTAACGGAAAATTCAAATTGGATCTGAAGCCATGATTTTCTTCGTATCAAAACCAAAACCTAATCATTTTTGCCTTTTTATAGTATAAACAATTCCAGTAATTTTCATGAAGATCTGCTCATAACTTTTTGAGTTATGCTACTAACAATCATTATGACAAACATCATTCAAACACTCAAACAGACCAACCGATCATCAACAAAATTTAATCATATATGTCTTGTAACATTAGTAACAACTCCTGTAAGTTTCATCAAGATCCACCAATAACTTTTTGAGTTATGGCGCTAACAAGCATAAAATGAAACAAAGCGACAAACAAACGAACAAACAGATCATCCTAAAAATTTGGTCCCTTACTCTTCGTGTTATACCTAACAACTCATGTCAATTTCATGACATGAAATTACTTTTTCGAGTTACTTTTCGAGTTATAGCCTTAATAAAAAAAACAGACAGCAGACAAACACGACAAAACATAACCTCTTTAGCGGAGGTAAACATAGACCTGCGAGGGCTTTAAGGAATTGGAAGCACAGCCTACTAAAGGACACCATGCAACTATTAACGGCAGCAGTCTCTGCTGCTCATATACACTGCTATATGTACTTCTGACGGTACGAGACAGCTCGTGAGGATCGAACAACTTTAGAAAATTGGCCACAAGACATCCAAAGTTAGTGTGTTGACCCATATACCAACAAAACAGACCATTTTACGTATGAATTGTACTATTATAACTTATATGGCAGTACCCAAATGCGGCCACCATAGAGCGCTAAAGCGACCAAGGGTTACCACAAACACTGGAAGGACTGTATAGCAAACAGTTATATGTAGTTAGTTAGGTATAGTTAGGAAGTTTAAGCCTCCGTTTCCGAGCAGAACGATATCACAGAGGAAAGAGCAAGGGGCATAATTGTATGCCAAGAGAAACGGGGAACCCATGCACGAAGGTGTTCCCACCACACAGGATCACCGCGCATGGGAACAGCAAGTCGGGAAAGAAGAGGAAGAACAGATAAATCATGTGCAAGTAGGAGTATGAAATCGGGAAGGAAGCGAAGTGCGCACGAAAGAGAGACGTCCCGAAGGCCTAAATAATGGTTGAGGTAACCTACACGAGTCCCCTGGGGTTGCCTGGCCCCATAGCATAGGATGGACGAACCTAAACTAACCTAACCTTATGGCCAATATATGGCCCATCCTATGCCCCCTGAGGAGTAGCGAACAGTGCCGCACCGTCGTAATGTCACACCGTACAATTAGTAGAAGACGAGAAGTCCGGTTACAGTTCGAAGCATTTTCGCGATAAAATGGTACTTGAAAATTTAAAATGCGTCCGTATATGCAACAATATAGAGAGACGAGAAAGCCAAAAAAGTGGCTATATATATAACATATAAGATCTACAATTTGGGCTTCAGCCCTGGCTTGCTCTCCACGGCACACAAACCGGTGACCCGTTACTCGAATAAATATTCGAACGGGACCAAATCCGAAAATATGAAAAATTGACATTATATAGGCCTATAGGAACTTTTTATACTTCATCTGGCGTAAGGGCGGTCAAAAATGACTGTGAAGAAACTAACGATTCTTCAGTGATCGAACTTTGATTTGGAAACTGCCAGCAACTGCCAACTATATTGATCAATAGCGGTGATCGCACTCGATATCAACCCTGCAGAAAATCCCTTCCATTTCATGACACGCAGCTAAGTTATTCCTCAAAAGCAGTCAGTCCCACATTAATGAAAAGGGCACCAGCATGTCCTTGATAATTAATAACTTCATTTGAAAATTTTGGGCACGGACCAAATGGTGCTTCATCACAGAAAAAAAACTGCGATTGAAGAAAACAATAATTGCTGCAATGACACGCCCGTTTCTGAGAATATATTACCATTTGCTTCGGTACCGGCAATTGTGTACTCTATTTGCGCATCAAGACATCAGGGCAAATAAAGTTTTGATGCGGGAAGAACGTAAATTGTGAAAAGATACTTCAGAACGTCATCTTAAATTCGATCTAAAAATTAGCAAAACAAGAAGTGCATTAAATTTGAAAGCGTGCCTATACTTTCGCCGCTATGTTGTATGGGAACGCGGATTTGATTTTTCTTTGACGGTTTTCCATTTTCAGCAGAGCACGGCGGCACCGCCACAATCACAAACCTAGCCTAATTTCCGCCCATCGTTTTTGTTAGAGCGTTAGACGGAAGATACAAATATATAAATATGTAAACAACTGCACAATATACAAACACACGTTGGTGCTTCTTACATTGTTTTGATCAGCAGTAGCAGGTGAAAAGTGTAAAGATATAAAAGAAAAAAAATGTTTCACGATATTTAACAGCTATAGAGAAAAATGAAAATTTATAGGAGCCAAACAAGATATGACTCTTCTTGCACTGTCAAAGACGAGCAATGACTTTGTTCTATGAACAATCATTATCTAAATGCATTAATATATATGAGGGCATAAATAAATAGTAGAGCGATTGCAATGATAGGAATAAAGGGATATATATAATGGTAGGCCATATAGCAGAAGCTATAAGAGGAAATTACCAAGGGCGAATTTTGTCCGTGGACTTTTCACAGATCTTCAACATGCATTTTCTATGATCGTAAAAGAGGTACGTATATAAATCAAGCGCAGGGCTGAACATTTCAAGTTCACTAGTTACAAGCCTAAAAATATAAATAATAAAACTAGAGCACTCTTAGAACGCATACCTCCGCCCAGCAAGGTATCGTAAACGAAAAATGAAAATTGGTAACGAAACTGGGATTTTCTTTTTATCAGCACCAAAACCTGGTCATTTGTGCTGTTTGACAGTAACAACAGCTTCTGTAATTTTCTTGAAGATCTGTTCATAACTTTTTCGAGTTATGCTGCTGACAAAAAATCAAACACACAAGCAGACCACCCGATCATCACCAATATTCAATAAATTAAGGCGTTTAACATTTCTAACAATTCCGGAAAATTTCATAAAGATCCGTTCATCATCTTTAGAGTTATTTTGTAAACAAACATAAATCAAACACAGAGACCAACTATATATAGAACGCCTCGCGGCGTAACTGAAACCATTACTCGCGGTGGGACAAATTTTAATGCAGTCATTTTGATGGAGAGGTTACTCTACAGAGTCTACAGTTTTGGCATTTTTCACATCTAGATATCAACCCGCCTGGATTCCTGCAAAAAATATGAACATTGCTCAACTCCTTCTCCCTCTTCTTGGGTGGACAAACAGATAGATACACAAATATAGGCCTACTTGAATCTTCAGCGACAACAGCATCACGGCTCTACGCTTCGCTCGCGGGTGATAAAAACAAAGAAACGAACAGCTCATCAGAAAAATTTTATGATTTACTATTCGTGATAGACCAAACAGCTCTTATAAATTTCATAAAAATCCGTCTACAGACAGAAAAATGGCTGTTTGCCATTAAGCAAAATTAGTTAACTGTAAACTACCTTGTCGTTTGAATTTGCGTCAATGCACATTGTCGTTTGTGATGAACCACAGATGGACAAGAGCGTTGTGATTAAAAACAGTGTCTTTTATAGTAAAGAACATACTTTTCTGCGTGTATAACTTATTGAGAATGGTATTACCAGAAAAAAGATAGAAAAGCAAACAACGGATGCACGGATTTTCACCAGAAGTTAATCATCTGTTACTCCTAACATCCATGACAATTCCTGCAAATGGCGTAATTAAGGATCCGCCCACAACTTTTTGAGTTATCTTGGTGAAACAGACAAACTCTACAAAATCATAAGCTCCTTGCCGGAGGTAATACGCGAAATTTAGCAAGTTGCCGGAGGTAATACGCGAAATTTAGCAAGTTGCCGGAGGTAATACGCGAAATTTAGCAAGAAGTTACTGGGAAGAAACACATGTTTTAATTTGGTTAATGTGACAAGTGCGTTAACCGAAGCAATTATCCGATGATTAAGACAGTTACTGCACTTGTGCACTTAGTCTGCCTATTATTTCGTTAATTAAGGCGAAAAAAAAAAAAAAGAAAATATTGCGGGAAGAGCACGAAAAATAATGCTCTTTAATGGTAGTACATATATCTATTGACTATCAAATGCGACGATAAAAATTCACCATAGTTCCATCCCAGTAAGTTCTTAAGGTGCTAGCATTAAGCTAATAGCCTTTCTTCATACTATAATTGCAGTGAAAAAAACTCAAAAAACATTATATTTTACAAGCAGAAAAAAATTAGTCACTAGGTTACACAACTGCACAATTTTCCGTCTTAACCGAACTGTTTCGTTCATGCGCTTATCGTACATTTTTTCTTAAAAAAATTGAATCGTTCAGAGAAAGCAAAAAAAAATTATACAGTGAACTGGAACGGTGAATTTTTATAGCAATTCAGTAAACACTGGTTAATTTGGCGTCTACTTCGCAACCTATGCGAGGGCTGGGGCTGACGCCAGTAAAAAAAATTGGTTGATAATAGTTTGTAATTATTATTTTATAAGTACAGTACAATCATTATTATTATAATGAGAATCACAGTAATATTTTTTTCCAGAGTGATATGAGAATATTACCCTACATTTTAGTTACATTTATTTGCTGAAAAGAATTCTGATACAATTTATAACTTCATGATCAGACTACATTCAGGAGTTAGTGCAGGTCTATTTATAGCAACGATATACGGCTGGCAAGTTTCTAGGGGCCGCACAATCAAATTAGGAGCAAGGCCAAGTATTTTCGCTGTTTTGGCACACTGCAACACATCTGCACATGACGGATCAGTATTCTGCTTGAATACTTGGACTTGCAATGTAGGTACCATATTTACAACGGCCAATTCATACTTTCTACTAAACAAATAATAGAGAAAGAAACGCTAACTAGACCTACACGGTGCATTCGTTATCCCAGCAGACGGTGCCTAAGGTGGAGCATGTAAGGCGTGTACCCTAAAAGCCTAGTAAAGAAAAGCCCAGGCGATACCGCCAGCTGTCTCAGCGAAAGTATTCCCTTCAATTTAGGCAAATTCCATGACCCATTCCAGCGCGTTGATGCGCGTAAGGACTTCCCGATACGATCTTTGTTTCTAAATTGGCATTGCTGGCGGTAAATCCAGTAGACCGGAGGACAAATTTACGACGGGGTGCCTTGACTCCATGACTTTCCTCACCAAGTTCCAATAAGGGCCAGTTAGGTTTGGTTAAGAGCTTCCACCTCATTATGCAAATCCTAATGCATAGTTTGGGAAGCGAACACCACGCAACAAAAAGGCAGCAGCAGAATTACTTTGGCGCGCATGTGGTGCGCGTTGATTGTTCAGTTTTGTGGAGCTAAAGCAATAAGTAAGCGAGACAGAAGGCAATATTTCGAGCATGTCGGGTCTCTGGTTAGTTTTATTGCAAGTTGTGGCGGGCGCGTTAGCACCACATCGAGCTAATTAACGTCAGTGTTCTAACAGACCCTCTCACTGAGGCGAGCCACCTCTCCCTACCCCAGATAAGGGCTTCTATTTCGCGCAACACAACCTAACTACTCACAACAAGGGGCTTGTACAAGTGATAAACACGCGATAATCGAAGGTTAGGGAATAGATAAAGCATATTGCCTGCTTCGAAACTCAATTAAGAATTTATCGCGTCAATTTATGGACGAGGTTCAGAACTCTTCCTTCGGCACAAACTAATTGAATTACAAAGAGATACGAGGGAAGATATAGCCGTGCCTGCACCACCGTAATGCGAATAGGATATCTGATAGACGAGTGACGGACGACCAATTCTTCCCCAACCGAAGCTATCGCCAGACGACGACAATTTGCGGGAGCGTCGCGCCTCACAAAATAACAAGGACCTGACGGACCAGCCATGCAGGGGAAAAACTCCTGCAACCTGAGAAGCTCGATCGGACCTTAGTTTTAATCAGTGAGACAGTCGTCGGTGGCAACAACACTCAGCTCGAATTAGCTCTGTAAAAAACTGCTTAAGGAAAAACCTATCAGGGATTTACGGAAGTAATTGCAGAATAAATTCTCTAGGTGCGAGGCTCAAAAAGTCGCCGGCGACAATCAGAGTTTTCTAAGTTTGATTTTGTTAAGTGCTCCCTTCTACGATATTGGAGAAAAAGGAAAAGGACGGGAAAGAGATATGAGGCGTCCCATAAAAAACTGCTTACAAGCAAACAGAATGCGTTACCGTAAATACTGCGAACGCATAACTTTTACAATTACCAGAACACCTCGTGAATGTTCATTCCTACAGTGAAGCCAGTTCACTATCCTGCCCGGTACGGATGGCGAACAATACAGTAACAGATAATTTGAGTCGCATATTACTTTATCATTAGATATGTTTCCCAATACTTTTCTTTTCCATAATGCTAAGCTAGTAATCAGATCAAAGGGGGCCAAGAATGATTGGTTGTATTTGAAAAACGCGCGATACTTGTGAAAATTGAATTTATCAAATGCAAATCGGCAATGTAGAGGAGTACGCACTAAGAATAGAACACCATATCGTTATGACAAATTTGTGATGCTCCTCTCAGGAATTGGACATACATAATAAAATTATATCAATAACAAGAGTTCGATACTATCGGGATAAATGTAAGTACGAAAGTGATAAAAAAGGGAAAATTGAATAACTCGATAGGACATTCTACTACATGAAATAATTCTGCGTACAAGAAGAATGAAGCCGCGCGAAGTGCATCTAACGCTAGATTGTTAGGAATAATGCCTGCTTTCACATCAACTTTTCTATTCCGCACAGGGCGCGTAGAACTTTTTCATTGTTTCGGAAGTTGTGCTAGCAGGAGGGAAGGCGCGAAGCTGCCGCATTATCTCAAGCGCCCCCGACCCCCTCCCGCACCTCGACGGGGGGCCCATAAACCATCCCGACGTCTTGAGCTAAATTTATATAGAAAGACAACAGCCACAGGGAGAGTCAACAGCGCCCCATAGCTGGCAGTTCAACAGCCACAAGGAGAGTCAACAGCGCCCCATAGGAGGCAGTGCAACAGCCACAAGGAGAGTCAACAGCGCCCCATAGGAGGCAGTGTAACAGCCACAGGAAGAGTCAACGGCGCCGGTAGCTGGCAGTTCAACAGCTACAGGGACAGTCCACAGCGCCCCGTAACACGCAATAGCAATACACAGCACTGTAACAGCAGCCACAGGGCGAGTCAACAGCGCCCTACAACAGACAGTTCAACAACCACAGAAAGAGCTAACTTTTCAGCAGTCATTTTAACAGTCACAGCGAAAATCAACAGCGCCCCAGCAACAGAATCAACAGTACTCCACAACAAGCATCTCGGCATTGGCTGGGAACGATAATTTATAAATTTATTAACTGAAAAAAGGAAAGCAAAAATCTTGCACAATACAAGCGACCGATTCTAAGTTGACCAGCACCAGAAACTGCCTGGAGCTGCTGCGAGAAACGACAGCTGCGACACATCAGTTGCGGCTTTGTAAATTATGGACGAAAGCAAAAGCTAAAAATATACCTGATAATAATTGAGCAGCGACACGCGGGAATCCCTACAGTAACACAAATGGGTAATTCGCGTGTCCCTGGATGGCGCCCGCGACAACGACAGAAGCATGGCCATAGCAGGCAGATTATCTTACGAACATAGTGAAGCAGAGGGCACAGTGAAGCGGGCATACAAATGCCCTAATAGTACTGTTAGAGGCACCTACCTATATGAGGTCCAGTCCGACGAAATTTTTGCCATTGAAAAGTAGTTCAAACGGTGAAAAGAAACTAAGTAACACGGCAAATGTAGTAGCGTCTGTGCTGTTTTGTCACTCTATATACTTTGGTAGGGTAATGAGAGGCCAATTATTTGGTGCTCCTCGAGCATAGCAAGAACATTGTAGACTGAACGTTGACGTTAACGGCCATGCCTACATGAAATTTATGCGGTTATCAAAGTCAAAGTTTAATCACCGCAGCAGGTGGCACGAAAGCAATATTATTTTAGTAGTGATACGGAACTATACTCTGCATTTCTCCCGGAAAATCAATCTGGTAGTGAACTCACAAGGTGAGTTCAATGCCTGTCTCAATCTTGGCACAGTGCACTACCACTGGCGGGAAAACGGCGCAAAGGACAGAAAAAGACACTCAAGTGGACGGCCACTTTCGTAGTCTTCCACACGAGAGAAAGTAGGGGAGTCCCGCGGACTAGGTCGGCAATCTCGACCGACAGCCCACCTCGCGGAACAGAAGGGAAATGTAGTGAACCTACCTAATTTTACAAACCTAACCCCTCGTCAGCAGGAACTGAGGCCAACTGCAAATCTCCTGCGGAGAAGGTACTAAGGTTGGCCCCTGAGTACGTAAGGCCAATATACCGGGTGTTCCTAAATTCTTTCCACAAAATGAAACTATAGGTACCTTACGATAAAAAAAAATATTTTACTCTATCGATGCACATCCGAAAATGTCTACTTTTAAAGGTACGTTGACTTAAAATTCAGTAGTGCAATTCCCTTAATCGGCGGACTACTGCACTTTACAGTGAAGATAATGATGCACATCGGTCATTTGTTGGCATTGATCACTCTAATCTGCACCGTACCTGACTTCAGACGACCATGAACCAGCTACCGTCCGAAGAAGAACTGGTCGGTAGGATCGTTGACGGCTGAGGATTCGTGAAACTCCAGGCATCTTTGAACGGGTTCGGCAATCACTAACGTCGGCGCTTTCGCGCATGCATTGCCGATAGTGGGAAGAGTTTTGAACAATTTCTGTAACTATGTAACATTTGAACTCCTGTTTTCCTTAAAATAAACATAGTCTGACAGTGATTGTTCATTTACCCTACAACATTCGCCGATTCTGGGCTAGTTTCAACTTTAACTTAACGTACCTTTAAAAGTAGACATTTTCGGATGTGCGTCGATAGAGTAAAATATGGTTATTTTATCGTAAGGAACCTATAGTTTCATTTTGCGGAAATAATTTAGCAACACTAGGTATATTCTGACAGCGAAAGGGCCCGCCAGAATATACCCGTGAGGGCACATTAAGTTTATAGTGAATTAAAATTAATAACGATGAAATTTTCGACAAGTATTGTTATGTGACACGAACGAGGAAATCAAACTGAAGATGTACTACCGATGTACTGATGCTGGGTGCAGAGAATGTTCAAAAAGATTAAGAGCACAATTGACAAGAGAATCAAAAACGTAAAGATGATACTGAACTCAGCTATCGCACGAGGAGTAGTTGTCGGGTACCTCACCCTCGCCTAAAAATTACACGTACCTAATGACCCCACGCTTTAGGCCGTATATCTCGGAAACGAGAATTTTTTTCGGATCAGACGAATTAGCACCTTGCATAGCTTCGGGTAGGTTAGGTGAGGACAGGTTATTTTAGTGGTGGCGCGCGCAGGAAAGCTTACGGGAACGCAAAGTGATCGTGAACGACGATAGTGCCGCCCGGGACAAGGTGAGTCTTTGAGGTTAAAATTTCAGTTTTCAAACTTGATATATCAATAACGAGTGGTCCTTATTTGCACCCTCTTCAAAGACATCGCAAATATCGTGAGCAGCTCATGAGGCCTTAGAGCCTGGGTTGAAAGGATAAAGAAGATGTCGAAAATGCTCATTTTTTTTCCACTTGACATTCCATTGTGGCGGGCTGAAAATAAACATTAATTAACTAAAAATGCTCGAAATCAAGAAAAATAGACTGCAAGTGATTGAAAAATACATACATTTCAAAATGTTAAAAAACACGGCAAGAAATTAGTTCCGACCTAAATAGAATGAAAGCGAAGCAAAGCTTTATAAAGAAAACCTACAGAATGAGGAATGAATAACAGGAGTGTCTCAAGAGTAGTAGTAGTAGTAGTAGTAGTAGCAGCAGCTTTACTAGCGCATCAGGGACACAATGTCGATATCGCGCCGAACTATTCTTGTGGTTTAACACAGGCTCCTGCGCCGCTAATGCGCGTTTTAAATTGTCAATGATTTTGTATCGGCTTTTCTGCCGATGATCTCAGAATGGTCAGTGCACTACAGACAGGAAAAAGGTGCAAGTTGAGCATCTTCAACCCCCGGGCACGGCTGAACGCTTCCGCTCAGCTAGCTACGCCGCACAGAGGAGGGGAACGAAATACAAGAAGGTTGAATTCTAGCAGGAATAGGTCGGCCACCTCGACGGCAGCCCACCTCCCGAAACAGGAGGGGAAGTACCTATTGAGAGCCTACCTAACTTTACAAAACTAACCTCGTCCGCAGGAAATGCGGCAAGCTGCAACATCTCCTGCAGAGAAGGCACTAGGGAACCTTGGGGTTGTGAGGACCCAATATACTGTGGCAAGGAAATTGCCCGCCAGAATATACCTATTATAGTACTCCACACGCTTACTTACAGCTCTTGGCATCTTCTCCGACACGGCGGTGAAGCCGGAAGGGGGGCCCAGCCTAGACTATCACCAGCGAGATGAAGGATATAAATTCAGCGCAACAGATCCCCACACAGGCAGGCTATTCGAGTTACCCTCGATCGACGTGAATATTTTAGCAGTAGCTAAATAAATCTTGTAGCTTGTTCATGACTGATAACCTGCGATAAATAGAAGGTCTCGGCGGCATTCCATCAACACTGTAACAGACGATGGAGGGGTCAACGGTAGGTACAGCAACACGGCGGTGCCTCACTCGCATTGTCGCATGATGGGAAGGGATGCACCAGATGCGAGTGGTGCAACAGCACGTGAAAAAGAACTCTTAATGCTCATGCAAGACCAGTCAGTACAAGATAAACATACAACCTTCCTTGCATGCTGTCTTATTCTAGCTAAATTGGGGGTTCGCAGACTCCGTCATGACGCGAGATGACATTTTACGGGTGCAACAACTTCGATTACTTTCATGTCATTAAAAAATAATTTAAATTAGTGGCACATATTAGTGCAAACTTTATTCTATATTATCTGAACTTTTACTTTTGTTGGGAGTACGAGAACATATCAATTAAACGTTTACTAAAGCAGTGCCAGACATAGAAAAAAGCATGGGAATCGCTGTTATAGTCACACCAGGACAACACAGGCAGGGGGGGGGGGGTCACTGTCTCGGTAATCTAGCTCTGTAGCACGGACGGATACCAGAAGAAGAGTCCGAAATCGCATACCAGCTGTTTGCACGTAACTAATTTTAGATAGGCTAATCAAGAACAGCGAAACCTTGACAACTAAAGTTTGTAAAATTAGGGAAATTCCTAAAATAAAGGAAAAATTATGCAATTTATTGACACGTAAAACTTTGTACCGGTACTAAATGGCGTAATGTTGCGAGTGGTTGATAGGGAATCGCAATTGATAAAATAAAAAAACATATCTTTGTTAGGATATCATGATAAATGTATGTATGTGTAATTAATATACATTATGATAGAAATAATACTGCTAAAAAAAAAACATAACATTTAAGAAAATTCACTAACTAGGTAGTATTCTATTCTA
>LQNS02277275.1:3291937-3336924 GCA_001587735.2 Parhyale hawaiensis | reverse complement strand
ATCTTGTCATGTTTCCTTTCTATCGTGTTTCATATTCATAATCCTGTCATATGCTATTTTCAGTGAATGATCAACTGGATCGTTCGTAATTACACGTTCATTTCAGTAGGAATGTTCTTTGTTTATTATTCATTCATTTTGATCAAGTAATTAATTAATTACGTATATGCACATTCATAACCACGTATATATATATATATGCACAGTTAAAATAGTGCCACCCCGTAACACCTTTGTTACACCCTCGACGTATTCCTGCGGAAAACTTAATAGGTAGCTACCTACTGTGCAATACATATGTATATAGGTATATTCTAGAATACATAATTACCTCAGCCAAAGAGGTTATGTTTTTATCGTGATTGTCTGTCTCTTTGTCTGTCACCAAAATTACTCAAAAAGTGATTAACGGATCTTCACGAAATTTGCAGGGATTGTTAGGCATGTTAACAGTAACAGATGATTAACTTTTGGCGAAGATCCGTCCATCCGTGTGTCTGGGTCTTTTTTCTTTATGCATAGGCCTAACTCAAAAAGTTATGGACAGATATTGATGAAATTTACATTACGAATAGTAAATGATCAAATTTTTGTGATGATCTGTTAGTTCATCGTTTGCTGGTGTGTTTGATTTTTAGCTTGTTAGCACATTAACTCAAAAAGTTATCGATGGATCTTTATGAAATTTACAGGAGTCGCTAGTGATGCTAACAGACATAGCTAAATGATTAAATATTTGGTGATGACCGATTGGTCCGTTTAGGTGTTTGACTTATGTTTGTCATATGTTTGCTACCAGCAAAACTCAAAAAGTAAAGAACGGATCTCCACGAAAATTAAAGAAACTCTTAATACTGTCGGAAGGCATAAATGATTAGATTTTGGTGCTGATACAAAGAATATCATGGTCTCAGAACTAATTTGAATTTTTCGTTACCGTTACATTGCTTGTCGGAACTATATGCTCTCAGAGTGCTCTCTAGTCTTATATATACTGCTGGGACTAAATTGTTAAAGTGAGGAGTGATTAAAAAGATCGGAAACTAGGGCTTTCCCAATTTCAGGACGTTCACTGCACCCGTTTCAGGTATAAAAAAAAACAACAAACTTGTAAGCTTGAACACGGACAAGAGTCCTTCACGATAGCCAAGACTAGGTCGCTTCACTATATAGTATCTCCATCTTTCAATAATCGATCTCTAAACTACTTCACTTTTCCTAATGTTTCTTCATTAGACATGAGCATAACATTCTATCTGAGTCAACTGTGGCTATTTTTGTCACGCGAGCATGCCCTGAGCAAAGTGAACATGTTACATTATTATAATACGTACTCAATTTATCCAACCGCTCCACATCCTCTTAACAGCACTGGCTAGGCATGACTTCATATGCCAATATACATTAAACCCGAGGTGACACATCACCTAGTAAGCCAACACGGCATCACGTGTAACGCACACGACCGTGTGACATACTCACCTAATGTGTCATCACGACAGCAATGGCCGCCGCTGCCATGGCGTAACTCGCAAGAAGTCGGCGCACTGCGAGACGCGTGAAGCAAAAACTCTTCTGCTCAATTTAAATCAACAACTTCCGGAGCGACCGGAGGACGGACCGAGACATCGAGTTGTTCTATGCAAAAACTCCTAGCAGTTTCTCCGATAAATTCAATCGCAGTGCGGACACGGGAAACAAAATACGCTTCTTCAGTTCCAGCACCTCCCGCGCAAGTGAGGTTTGGCGACTGTTGATTTTATTTTACCTTTTCGTTGGAAGTAACAAAAATAGAAAGACTTTCCACGGATGCGAGGGTCTCGGCCGTTACTCACCAATTACCGTTTCATGCTCACAAAAAACAATAAGGCTATTAACTTTCAGGAAGGAATACTTTAACTCTGAAGTCAATTTAAAAAACGTAGCGAGAGTGAAAATATGAGATCAGCTGCAAGGTTCATGCGAATTAAAGCGGAATGAGGGAAAAGAAGAAAAAGTATGGCGAGCGTATTTGGCTCCAAATTACACTTCGACGACCGTACCTCGCATTATGAAGACATGATCAATCATACACCGGCAAGAGAAAAGAAAAACATTGACTTCATCACTAACACTGTCAAAACTGATGGTAATTTTATTCTCGACAGTATTCTCCTATGTTAAGCACAATTCAGTAGAAATACAATTCTTTTGCTAAATTTTAGCTAGAATACGTCAAGATGTAACTCAACGTCAAAAATAGCCACGTATAACTATATTTCGTTAATGAAAAACTTACCAGAGTGCCCTAAAATAAGCCATCTCCATGCAAAAGTTTCCCATGCCACCTTCTCAGCACAATGTACAACTGTGTTCAGCAAAAGAATATTTAACGCGGTTTAAGCCAATTTTCCACTAATTTCACATTTTAAAAACGCCCTAATTAATAAATAAACGCATAGAAGCAATCCTCGTTTTTTCGTCGTGAATTAGCAGTCCCACTTTTGCAGCATACATGCCGGCTTTCGCACTACGCGTCGACGTGATTCTGCCATTCGGTCCATTTTATCCTTTAATGAGTGTCAGGCTCATTTGAATTTAGATTTTGGAAATAACTGTGTCAGAAAAACTCTAATGAAAACTCTGAAAGCGAAAGGCAAAACGTAATGAATCGTGCGACAGTTACTGGGAGAAGGTCATATAGGTATACGGTATATATTGTGGCCAGATAACAAATGCAGTATACATAGGGAAATAACGAAAATATCGTATGTGAAAATAAAATACGTAATTGTTAACTCGAAATATATTTTCATGACAGCCACAAAGCAACACAAAAACTTGAGAACAACTTCTTTTGCAGCTTTACGCTCCAAAGTAATAACTCTGTACAATAAAGCGTCGAGAAAAAGTGTCTCATTGAAAAGCCTCTCAACATTCCACAAGTCTATTCAGTCAGTGCCCCTCTTTTATTAACTGACCCAACTTGCCTGTCAAAGTTCTTCAATCAAATCCGCCGCGGTCTTTTCAGCTCGCAGTTTTTCGAGCTTTTTCTCCAGGATAAACTATTTTATTTTGAGGGCGCTGAATTTCCGACACCTTTCCTGCGAGTGGACTATTTTTATTTAGTTTAGGAGGGTAAAATTTTGGTGTATTGTGAGGAGTGTTGCGGAGCGGCGTTGCCACTCAATTTGCGTGAATGGCGTCAGGTTGCTATTGGATGGAGAGCAGCAACAGTGGTGGCGGCGTTGCTCAGGCGCGTCGCTAAAAGAACGGCGCAAAACTCACACGCAAGCCTCGGTCTCTTTCTGTGGCGGTGTTGCGAAAACTTTGTGCCGAACGAGCGTGTGGGGCGAGGGACATGCAATGCAATAAACGATTGCAAACTTGGAGGTAGAAAATGTGCGGGAAGTGTACGGTATTGAGGGTAGACAAACTCGGATGGCAGTGCTTTCGGTAGCTAAAAAAACTGAATTTAGCCCTATGGGAAATTAGATTGCTATGGCTGTACAGAAGGTATGGAAATGTGGATGATAATGAAGGCAGGCAATGTGACTGGCAGTAGTTTGCAAGGAAGAAGAGAAACTTAATTAAGCACTAACGCATTATCAACTTCCTTTATGGGTACAAATATGCGGAGAGTATAGCCTAAATGAGCTTTTGAAAAAAGAAATCAATTTAGCCCCTGCAGAAAACGAACTTTGAGATACAAAATATTCAGAGATTGTATGCTACTGAAGGCAGACAACGCAACGCAGCGGTGATTTTTATCGATAAAAAATTAGTTTACGTCCAAGGCAAATAATAGAAATTCGCACAAACGAAGAAAATGCACAGGTATCATTACGCTGCAGATTTACAAATGCGGTCAGCAATGGAGTGGCAAAATTGCGTTATTATAAAAAATTGTTGACAGTTTTAATATGCAGAATTAAGGTAGACAGTGAAATACAGGCAGGCCGGCAGGCAGTGGGCCTGTGAAGCCGTACATCTTGCACGACGCTATAGGACAACTGGGTGCCGTCAGACTATTTTTCGCGACCGTTTGGGAGACACCATGGGACAGAAAAGTTATAATAAAATTCGGTATCGTTTGAAGAAATTCGTAAAATAAAGCTCTAAGTTGCAAATTGTTACATTTAGCAGCTCTAAAATTCTGAATTCTTTATTTTGAGAAAATAAAGAATTCCATCGCATGGACTCACTGCACCAGGGAACAGCTAATATAGGTTAGAATATTTTCGATGCAGCAAAACCACAGATTATGTTACGCTACGCTAGGTTAGTTAAGGTTAGAGCACGCAAGGTTGGACTCGGCTGTTTGATAAGTTAAAAATAAAAAAAAGTTAAGGAGTCAACACTAGTGATACCCAATCGGGGAACTTTATGCTAGCATCCGATATAGCAGGTGTTCTCTTACATTGACATATTGACTGTTTTGCTAGTATTTTAATATTGATTGTGCAAAGGACCAGTCATTGACTACCTACCTAGTATATAATCTTGTGCCAAAAAGGTTGGGCCCAATTAAGAGTACCGTAACTCTCCCGCGAACAATAAATACGAATAACAGCTAAATCATACGGGTGACATAATGCTGCGTAGTTATAGTGTATGATTGCAATGCACTGTTGTGTTGAACACCCATGCAGTCAGTGGTCGGCTCGAACACGAAGTTTTGAGTTATTTCTGCGAATACGATACAGTAGCAGCTAAGCTCATCCTCAAGCAGCTCGTCGCTACCTTAGCTGCTTCAGAATTTTATTCTGTACAAGTCAGTAAACTTAGGGTAAAATTAACTACCTACTATTCACGTTAGTTTCTCTCCTTCTCTGTTGTAGGGCTGAAGAACAAAGTGATAGAATTTCATAAAGATTATCATTAGCTGGAGTCCTGCTCGTTGTTTGTGAACGAACTAAATCATCGATAGCCTGCAACGCCTCTGAATCTTCCATCTAAGGACCGCACCACATGCAGACGTCCTGTGTTTTCGCTGCATATGAAAGAAAACTCAGGACATATGACAGTGACTTCGAGAGGCATTGGTCGCAGGACACCGATCCAGTATGTTTTACTTTTGTCAAAGAACACAAGTCTTCGGGTTGATCGTATCTCACGTATTTTTGCAGACATTAAGAGTTTCACGCACAGAATCACTTAAAATGTGTACAAGAAAAATTGCTGTGATGGTAGCCGTATTTTAATTAGTATTTGAACATTTTTTATTGAAGTCTACAGAAATTATTTGCCACCGTCTTATAACTGGTGTGGAGGTTACTGGCAACTGCCGAGGTCACGTGACTTCCCGTTCTCCATGATTGAATATTCTTTTCTTTATATACCGAAATTGCGCCAGTGCAGTAGTGACTTCTATACACTATTATCTTTGTTCTGTTTTTATTAATCGTAATATTGCTCTTGAAGCAGTTTCTTTTTCGAATTTTCGATTTATTTTTGAACAGCTTCATGTGCAGCTGATGCGTTCCTCTCTAGCGTGTGCATGGTCAAGACTTGCAGTTCTGAGGCAAGACATCAGTCGTGACATTCATTTTCGAGGCCATAAGGCCATCGTCTACGCGGGCTTGAGTAGAATACATACAGCTTTTTAAGTGGAATACAGCTTTAATCTTTCCAAGCTTGAAGTGATAACCGAAACTGTACTATTGACACTTGGTAAAGATGCTGACTTCACGTCTTAATATTTTAGTAGCGTTTTTTGTTAGACACACAGTTCTGGTTACATGGGTAAGACAAAACATTCTTCGAACAATTAGCAGGGAGAAGAAGTTCCTTTAATTGCTGGTAATTAATTTTGCCTACAGAAAGTCTAGTGATACACAGAACGAGATTTAAACAATATTATATATTTTGTTTAACCTCTGTAGCCGCAACTCAGGCGTTTCAACAGAGAAACTACTTGTGCAGTATTCAACTATTGGGTAGGCGTTGTGGCCACGTGCGCTACTATGGGCAGGGAAACAAGGCGCAAAGTATAGTAGGAGACACTCAAGTGGTCGGCCCCTTTTGTGCCCTTCCCTACGAAAGAAACTAGAGATGTCCCGCGTACCAGGTCGGCTATCTCAATCGACAGCGTACCTCACGGGACAGAAAGAAGAAAGTAGAGAACCTACCCAACTTTGCAAAACTAACCTCGTCAGCAGGAACTGCGGCAAGCTGTAACATCTCCCGCGGATAAGGCACTCGGGAACCTTGGGTGAGTGATGCCCAAATATATTGTGACAGAGATAGGGCCCGCCAGAATATACCCCTGAGGGCATTTAAACAAGATTGCATCATTTCTGAAAGGCACAGCAGATAACCCGAACGCGGCTGAGTCACTGCCATGAACCACCACTAGCCAGCCATCCATACAATTTCTTTCAACATGAACTCTGACAAAAGACTCATTACTGCGCTGCCACCCTATCAACAAACCGATCTAGTTACCAGCGCGCAAATTGTCCCGGAAACAATATTTGGCAGTGCAATAATTGTAGCACAAATTTGGCAAGGCTGAACACACACGCCACGCCCGCAGCGCCGTGATGAGGTCGTCAATATTATGGGAACACAGGGCGTGAGTTGCGGGCCGCGACAGGGCTGGGCAGGTGCCGCGATATCGACCCAGCATGACATACTCCATGTCACACAATATTTTTTTAGATAAGATGAAAAGAACGCCGATTACTCCACATTTATCGAACACAAAATAAACCAGTTTAATCCATACATCGATTCAGAGGGAAACTGATCAATTACAAGATACAGGAAAGAACTAATACACGCCTTAAAGATTCTAATAGGTTCAAGTGAAAAAAGTTGAATGTTCCAGATTACTAAACTTTCATTTTTTACTCTCGAAAAAGGAAAACCCCACAGAATCCAATGAACCTACGAAGTAGAATACTACGACCGAACTGGTTAATTATAACAACAGAATGACAAAAAAAAACATTATTAATATATATTCCACGCTTAGCCCCTCCCCATATTAAAGTGTGATCAAAGGAGTGAGTTTGGGTAAGGTCGCCGTGTGTACACACAAATTAAGGACAACCGACTAGTATTCGATAAAACAAACTTTGTCTGAAGTCGGGTAAATGCGCTACTACTGACAGGAAAACAAGGCGCAAGGCATCTCACCGAAACGAATGAGGAAAGGCAGATGACAGAAGAAACTGTACCCGTACTTATACGACCCCTTGATTGGTCCCCACACAAGCACCTGAGAGCTCCAGAGGATTAAGTTGCCTACCATAGTCAGTGGTCCACCTCAAGCTGCAAGCAACAGAGGAGAGTAGACGACCTACCTAATTTTACAAACTAACCTTATCAGCAAGAATCGCGGCCAAATGCAACATCCTCATCGGAAAATGACTCCTGTCACCTCCAAGGGCAACAAAAACACCAATACATTTTTAACAACTAAACAGGTGTGCCCTTGAAAGCAGTACAGGTTGAACGAATGCTGATGTTTGAGTAATTGGACTGTGACAGTTAAGGATTATGTGCTGAATGCGGAATAAATGCTTAACACTCACAATGGCGTTGACTCTCAGGTGAAGTTTCGGTGGGACGAATTGCAAGAGTAAGGGACGAAAGACACAAACCTAGAACCAAAGCTGGTGCGTTCAACGTTACAAAGCACTCAGGTCTTACAAGAATGTATGTAATCGCTAGCATCAGGGATAGCTCTAATAAATAGGAGAACTTCGTTCATACCGAAAAAAGCATTACATTGCATGTATGCTAGTCAGCGGTGCACCATGAGTTAGCATGCAATAATGACGGAGAAAGGAGAAATTGCTCGATCGTTCTGTAAGCGCATATCATGACAGCGTTAGGAAAGATGGCTTCTTATGTTCCCTTATCTTTAATTGAATTTGCGATAGCGGCCCTCTAAAAAATAGGACTAAAATTTAACAAAGTGGTCAAAAGCATCTAGCTCACCGCTCACGAGTTTTTCACGGTGAACACTAAGTTAATATATGCGCGGTAAAATGGTCGCCACCAGCATTGGGCATCCAGCTTGGCTGAAGTTACGCGAGAAGGTGCTATCGTGGAAACTATAGTTAGTAGAGGTAACATCGCTGGGGTTCAGATGCAGTTCCAAAGAACAAAACGTCATAAATTGTAGTAGCTCAGTAGTTCGCAGTGCCATGAGGGCGACTTATCAGAATTCGCAAGTTTCAGACCACTAAACCTGTGGCAGTGTAGCACTTAGAGACTATCAGAAACCAGCAAATTTGATACCTGAAAAAATGGATACGTGCAATACCAGGAATAGAAATGGCGCACGACGACAGTCGATCAATGCTTTCCAAGCCGACATCCTGCTTTACTGCTGAACTCTCAGCATAACTGGCGGTGCAGACACTCATTATAAGAACTAAGTTTGCAAAGAAATAGGAAGGATACAGCAGGACACCTTTTTCCTATTACAACTCAATTGGCGTAGATTACCTCATTTAGTTTTTGTCAAGTCTTATTTCTAGAGGCATACGTTACTGGAATTATAACGTAGTTAAAAAAACAGTTTAAAGAAATTAAGGAGTGGTTGCAGTAAAAACCTACTGCATCCAACGGACGTGACTGGACTGTTGTATTGAGATGTCAATTGCGAGAGAAAAATGGACGCCTGCACAAAAGATATTCGCCCTATCGATCATCTGTGATGAATGTAAATGCGATGCCGATAACCTCCACCATGACGCAGTTATAGTAATGAACAATATAATGGGTGTCTAATGCGAGACGTACGTTATACATTCATTCTCGTAGTATAGAAAACATAGGATACATGAAAGCACCAAAAATTAATAGATTGTTTACACAGTAAAACGCAAAAATAAAGCAATCCAAAAGATCGAATCCAAAAATTATTTCAAAATGAGATCTATCGGAAAAAGAGGTTGTGTCTGGTTGAATTAATAAAAGTTTAACTTTAAATTTATTATTTTATTTAAGTGTAAGCATTCCTTGCGATAAATAAATAAATAATAGTAACATAGACAATCTGACTCAGTACGCGCTGCCAGCCATAAACAAAAAAACATAAAATTGAAGGAATGAGTAGCAATTACTAAGTAACATACTTCGTAATGTGGAATAAAAAATGTACTAACATTTTTTTTAGAGTATTTTATGATAAATACGGATGTGACAAGAAAAATATTCACCGTATAATAAATCTGCCGGCTCCTACTCTAGGAAATATTCTAAATCTACAGATTATTTTTTCATTTTCTCATCTGAAAAAATAAAATAATTTTTTGAGGGACATAGCTACAATGCAGAGACAAAGATCATTTACGACCGCTTCAGAAGAGGGGTAAAATACGAGGCTCAGTTCGGGTTTGCTGCCATGAACGGCGGCATGGTACAGTATGCGCATCATGAATATTTTGAAGTACCCAAGACTCGCATAGTACCAACTGGTTAAGGAGCAATATGAGCCCTTGTGTGGCACTAGACAGTTTCGTAACGTTAAAATGTCGTTCATTTCATCATTTGTTCAGCATCAAAGCTCGAAATATTGTTATCCAATCACAGACATTACACATACCTACCACTGCACTGATGGACCTGCCACAATCCACGAATGTGGCGAGGCTATTGAATCATATCATTTAAAGCTTTTGTACGATGTTACACCTAGTGGAGGAGTGAAGAGGTAGCCTAACTGCGATTGACCGGCATAGGCCCTACTGACCATACGTTAATTTGGAAAATCGATGGCGGGAAAAACACGGTAAATTTTCTCGGTAAGAAATACAGTATAGTGTGGCGTGTATGATAAAGTACTGTATTAAGCTAAGCAAACGTTCGTGTATTGTCCTTACCCTAAGGCGGCAACACTCATCTGCAGCTTCATATAGCAATAGTAGCTCTACCTAGTACACTAAATCAAAATATTAGATACATTACGCTTACACAGTTCAGGTTTCATCCCTTCTATCTATGAAGCCCAAGGTGCAATCTTCCTTAAGCCCTCGACACACCCAACTCGAGCAAGAAAGGCAGTGAGGAGCACGAGGGCAGGCGAGGAGTCATTGTTGTTGGAATGCAAGCAGTCGCCCGAAGAGGCACTCATCTTCTGCTTTATAACTACCAGCACCCTCAAGCAGGCGTAATAAAAAGAGCCGGGCCCGTGAGTTTACGGGCTCCCAGCCATAAGGTGGAGTGGAATGACAAATTACGTTAACGTCACTGGTGGCATGTAGCGGAAATGAGAGGCTGGTCACCACCACCTGATGCTCCATAACAAGCAGGGCTCGAGCTGGCCATAAAGTGCCGCTTAAAATCTTTCTGGATGGATTGCGGCAATCTAGTTCGGTAGCATAGTAGCTACATAGAACAAACACATACATTTATTGAACGAAGTACCTACCGAGAACTTAATTCAGTTAGAAGCAGTTACATATTTGTAATTTTAGAACACGAAAAAATAGAATTCACAATTTGTGCGCCACATGACATAGGTACTCATCTCCGATCCTGTAGCATAATAAGTCTGTGTAAATGTTATGCTCTTCCCATGAATGATTTGTGTCACATACCTACAACTCTGCTATAATTAGATGATAAAGGCGCATGAAGCTTACCGTACACTGACTAGTGCGTCCAATTTATTTACAAAAAATAAAATAGACAGTAAAGTAGTTGAACATTTCCGGGAATGGAAACAATCATCTTTGGGGCGTACAGCTAAGAAAGATGCAAAAGAATTACCGGAAGCCTTACAGTGCACCCACACAAACACTTAATGCTCTAGATGAATCGCAACTTCCTCATATGCTCAGGTAAAAACTGAAAACGCAGGGCACAATCCACTCTGATACACAGCAAGGCAGCAGGGGCAGTTCAGTTCCAGGCCACACGAAGGCAGGACTGTAGAATTCCCATATTTTTTCAAACTGAAATTTACATCGTAACAATGACGAATGTGAGGCGGGAGAGAAAGAGAAGAGAGGGGAGAAAGTACGGCGACAAAATAAATTTAGAAAATCATTAAAAACGTTAGGCAAAAAACCCACTCCATTGAAGTGGACATTTTGTACCTACCTGGGAAACCTTCTCGCGAAATCGCATGTAGTCAAGCACAAAGTGATCAGTTAAATGGAGTAGAGATGCCCCCCCCCATTTCTGTACGTTTGGACACACGGCACGCAGCATATTTCTGCTCCAGTTTACGATTTTCTTTATACTTTGCGACACACTTAGCGCAAATCCAGCATGGTTAATGACAAGCTTAGGGCGAGGATAGTGGCAGTGCTAATGAGCTGGAAGCACAAGCAATAGTAACATTTCAGCATCAAAACCAAGGCCCTGCTGTGGCTGCAATGACACACAGTAAGCGGATAAAACAGTAATTTTTTATATACTTATCCAACAAATCAAGATTAGAGTAACCACCTGGAACGAAATATTTCGTAAGTTGAGTACACATGCAGTACCTACGTAACCGTAGATGTTCCGTGCGATAACAACTAACGTAAGGTATTTGGAAACATCGTTCTTTATTTACCTCAAAATGGGAGCTCGAACATACACAAAGCCAAGTATCCTTGAGGTGCACTAGATTTTACAGAAAACAAGACCTCAGCTGTGAGTGGGCGTAGGCAGAGCTATAGCGGCACACGCCTCATGTGTTGGTGGCGCCGACTGCTCCGTCAGGTAACTCGCAAACGCCAGCCTACCGTAATTGCTAAAATGTTCTTAGTGCCGACGGTCGAGTAGGCAAATACCATGCTGTTCCTTCGTAGGCATGATTCAATGATAAGCTCAACACATGGAGACGTGAGAGGGGTGCAGCTAATCTATCAATTTCAGAGTTACCTTCTGAATACGGAGAAACAGAAATCAAACAGAGCAGTCAGATTAATTTTATGAATGCGGGAAGGGAAAGAAATTGAACGATACAGAAAATACAGTTCAGTTACGCTGTTTCGTCGATAACATGCTTAAAATATAAAACACATCATCTGCCTACTTCTGCATGGACTACACTATTAAACCAACATAAGTTTACGAGACGAAGGCCGGACGCGTACGAAGCTTGAGGCTCGAGCGAGGTTCAGGTGCCGCAGAACTCAGTTTTAAGGAAGGCTCAAGGATAATCTACCCTGATAACACCGCAATAAATTTTAGAATAAGACGCCAGGCGCAACAATAAAGGTGATGCGTTTGGAGCCCCATGGGCAGATTTCAGTGACTTTATGAGACAATAAGCAAGCGCTGGTAAAGATTAACTACGCCTGTAAACAATGTATTTGCGACGGCAATCCTGTTTCCTCCAAAAGAACACGTAAGGTTGCTGGAAGGCCAAGCCGACTTATCAGAGACAAATCGATTGAGACTCGCAGAACACGCACCCAGCACGGCCGACCGCGATTCATCAGAGAGTTTGTAGCTTTTATCCTTGGTCGCTTAGAGATTACGGCGCTGGGTTTACAGCCCCGGCCGCTGCTTGGTATGCCGAGAGTGGAGGAGCTCAGGTGAGATGCCATGTACCGGAATACATTAAAATAACGCGGTTATGGGATCAGTGAGGCGTGCCCAGCTGCCGCTGTTCGCGAGAGGGTAACATCGAGATTTGGGGGCGAAATTCGAGGTAAAAGTACACGTGAGTACGTGACTGGTCAGCGCTACCACAACTAGACGGTAGAACCAGTGCTCACTACGTGAGATAAGTAGGAACACGGGGACTACCACAACCGCACGTGCTTTTGATCAGACGCCTTATGGTACCTACCGTGAGGTAGGTACATTTGTTAGGATATATAGAGGGTGCAACGTATATGTAGGAATGATGCAGGCCGGGTTCCAGAAAAGCTAGCAGACTCATTATTACTACTACAATATATATATAAGTGACTTCAAGCTGCCAGTGAAGTTTACCTCTGTCAACCGCTTTGCGGAAAATACAGTGGCATTGTGTAGAGTCTGTAGAGTAACCGAAGGTCGACCTTTGTGCTGTGGCTTCTTTTACAAAGAAAAACATATCAACTGATAAGTCATTTAGATTGGAGCATATTCTAATAAAACTGGCGATAGACATGAAGCGGATACGTTGAGGTTGGTTCGGTGCATAAGTGCGCCGACAGCCTGTCCGTGCAGTCATGAATGATGGGCGTACCTATTAGCCCTCAGGCAGAATAGCTTGAATTGTGATCCCCAGCTGGCACTCCAAGCTAATAATCAAGTACTGTATGTATATTTGACGCCAGTCACGGACCACCAACGCTCCCAAAACGAGCACGCAGCTCCACAGCACTTTGCCTTCACGAAATTGCATTACCGAGGTATGAACACCCCTCCCCCCTCCAAAAAAAAAAAAAAATAACAGCGTCGCACATATCTGGTCTCAATAAGGTTACACAGAACAAGGAAAATGAAGCGCGTTGTATCGCCTTGAAGCTGATATAAACAAATAAAGATAACCATGGTTAAACGTTGAAATGAAGATTTGCACAGTCAGACCCATCAGTTCATTGCCAAACAAAGCAATGGAATTGGACGATTAGTGCATATTATTTGTACGTGCGCAGACTCCAGAGAACTCGCCATGCTCTATGAGAGACACCAAATCCAGTTAACGTCTGGCTTTACACCACCGTAGCGAGATATACCGATTACTTAAAGGCCATCAACTGGAGCATCTGCGCGCGAGGTATGTTTTTGCCTGCAAAAATGAAGGGCAATGAAACTGGTGCGACACAGCACATGGTTTACAAACTATAAAACTCTTTTAAGGACTTTGATACAGCGTATATACGAGCGATACGATTCTCAATCTCCAGCATAAAACCATTAAGACCTGAGAAGCCAAACACTAAGAAGCTTATATTATATGACACAGATAGTCACCCGAGTACATTAAACAAGTACAAAAAACTGGACGTATTTATTTTTCTTTTAAGGTCTCTGAGTCGCTAACGTTACGAGCGATGTGAGGCAACACGTATATGTGTAACCGTAGGCACCAAAGAAAGAGTCATTACTGCGCCATGTTTTGCTTATATAAAAACAGCTATACTTTAATCATTCTATTTATGACTGTATAGACATAGAGCCTATATGGCGAGAGCATTGTGCTAATAGCTGCGCAACGAAATAGGCAGGAACTACAGCAGTACGTTTTTGAGATACTTCGACAGCATTATGATAACCCTGATCTTCCAACAGCAACAGTCAGATAACTAGCGTTGATTCCTAATGAAGTCACTTTACTATGACAATGAATGTGCGACCCTCTCCAAACAAGTATGTACAAACCAGGAGTTAAAATCAGTTCAGATCTCGACGTCAACAATCTCCGGAATTTCCTATCACATACAGGCGTGATCGATTGGCACAGCTCCACCGACGAAAGCTAAACCATAGACCACACGATACTTGACTGTCTTCTGATAGTAAACTGATGAAACTTTCATATTTTTTTCCAATTTACATACAGCGATCTCAAAAATAAATATATAAATACATAAATTCAACTGTTCGTGGAGACGCAAAGAATGTATCCATTAAATGGAACAAGCATACATGATCTCTGGTCAACGGTAAATTGCAAAATTAATTTTAGCCAATTTTTCGTGATTTAGATGTTCTGAAATGTAACGATCGTCATCCACCGTAGATCTCTACCGTACCTACGAATTCATTTTCCTTGCTGATCAACTCATTTCTTGCATCGCCCCGAACAGTTTAATGTTGGTTTGAGGCCGCTACGTTGACTGGGAAATATTTGATATTATCTGAGAGCAGAAGCCCCCTTACACCGACGCAATGCTACACAACCGAATAACAGACAGACAACCGGAGTGACAGATCACCACCAAAATTTAAGCATCTGTTCGATCCTCGTGGCATTCGCAACAGTTTCCACCAAATTTCGTGAACATCCATAAGTTTCCTAGTTATGTTTCATAACCAGTAGCAAAGCTGACATGAGATTAACAAATCATCACCAATATGTAACCATGTGTTTCCCGTGACATATCGAACAAATCCTGTATATTTCAAGATGATTCGTCTAAAATTTTTCTGATCTGTCACTACCACACAGGCATACCCCGGTAAAAGCATTACCTCCTTGGCGAAGGTAATAAGATATAGTAATTATCACAATTTCGGGCGCTGATTCAAAACCGATTACCCATGAGATGGCTTCTAGCTGACAACCAATGGTAATCGGCTTGGGGTCACCGACTGGAACTCGCTCCATGGCAGTCAGTACAACGCTCACGACTGAAATTCCCAGCAAATTCAACATGTCGTGCACTATTCCAACTGAAGTTCTCAGCCATACAAACTTGTGCGAAAAAATGCATATTTTTAGGCAGTAGTGAGTGCCTAGCGATGAAACATGCATGACTGCACAAGATACGCAGTGCCTGCAGAAAGTGCTCGTACGCCGCCGCTGTCGCTGCACTTAATCTTTACCGTAACTGCCTTAGCAATATAGCAACTAAACTCACGTCAGGGTAATGAAACTTGTACATACTTTCAACACATCAATAAGGCAAGGTGCACAAAGTTACATAGTACAGAATAAAGAATTTATGAAGGATGTTGTAAAAAAAAACAGAATAAAAAAATATTCATGCTGAACCAAAAGTATTTATATCAAATGTATTTTTCCTTAAAATACACGCTCGCTCAGTACGTAGACGCTCACTGCATAAAGAATTTCAGGTTATCACTATTCGATGATAAATACTTTTCGACATCTCCATTATTCTGCAATACTATTGAGACTCAAACATGTTCTAGAATATTCTGGAATATTCTTTTGAAGTCATTTAGAGAAAGCACAGGATTAGTTCAACATTACGCAATCTGACGTCAAACCGAAAGAAATAGAAATGTCTTTTGATATGAAAAATCGCAAAGTCGGCATGCAAACAGCTGTAGAAGATAACTGCTCAACTGAATCAAAAATCTATGATGTAAATCGCATAATCACTCAAATGAAAATATATATAAACTTCGGTTCTTTAGTAAATTTCCCAAGACAAGGTCGTCGGTGAAAACATTTTCTGGATTGGTTCGAAGGATCGTCAGAGCGGCTGAAGTTAACCCCCTCGTAAGAAGGAAAGGCTTGCATGGCCGACGCCCTATAGATACGGAAACGCCGCTACTGAAGAATATCCTCCTATTGAAAACGAACACAAATATTTTCTGTCGAACATATGTGGATAAAGACAACGAGTTCTGGAGCCATATATATACTCTGTGGTCAGTTGACAAGACAATAAATTTTGCGGGCACAATATTGTCAAGTATGTTTGGAGAAAACGGGGAGAATTAGCCTCTAGAGAAACACCATTCCCATACATGCAGTGAAGCATGTCGCAACATCCATTTTTACCTCTGCCAAGAGGTTATGTTTTTGTCAGGTTTGTCTGTCTATTATACTCTCTGTCTGTCACCAAGATAACTCAAAAAGTTATGGACGGATTTTGACGAAATTGACAAGGATTCTTTAGTATGTTAGGAAGAGGAGATGATCAAGTTTGGTGAATATCGGTTCATCCGTTTGTTTGTCTGCTTCATTTTTCCCAATGCCATAACTGAAAAAGTTATGGACGGATTTTTATGAAATTTACACGAGTCGTTAGGTATATAACGTTTGTTCGTTCGTTATTTTGTCGCCGTTTTTAATTTAATGTTTGTTAGCACAATCACTCAAAAAGATAGGAATGGATCTCGATGAAATTTACAGGAGTGCTTAATGTTAAAAGATATAAATGATCAAATTTTGGTGATGATCAGTCGATCTGTTTTTGAGTTTGACAAATGTTTGTTAGAAGCATAACTCAAAAAATCAAGAACGGATCTTCAAGAAAATTAGCGAAGCTGTTAATACTGATAAAAGGTACAAATGATCAGATTTTGGTGTTGATACAAAAAATAATGGTCTCATCACCAATTTGAATTTTCGTTACCTTTGCCATAGTTGGCGGAGGTGTGTGCTCTCAGACTGCTTTAGTTTGTTATAGGGTTACTTTTCATCGTTTTGTGTAGGTGGGAGGAAATCATTATAAGAAAACTTGAAGACTTTCAAGAAGGATGTTCGGAACCTTGAACTTGGACGAAGATGGTATGTATAGTTCCCATCAGCGTTGTGAAACCAAAAGGATCACGTCCGACTCCGGGTGCGGCTAGTATGCCGACTCCGATCTTGTACCGCTGCTTTCAACACGACAACGACCAGACGTAGCTACATGACTAAAATGGCGACTGAATAATAGAAGAAGCCAAAGCTTAACGTTGTAGATTGACAATCATAGTCACCAGACCTCAAAATTTGGGGCGAGGTCCGCGTTCAATGCAAGACATACAAACATTAGCCACCTGGAAACGAGCTACGAAAAAGAAGTAATCGAAATTGCATATTATATTTCTAGTGACCTCATTAAAAATTAAACAAGCGTTTGAAATACAATTTTGCTTTCATGAATTCTTTATTATCCTATAAACACATCTGAAATTCCGTGTTATATCAGACACTGTGGCACACGCCAGCTATGGAGGTTTTGTTAAAGAACTTAGTTTGTCATAATACGAACAAAGTAAGTATTACGGATCAACAGAAAATGTAATATTGGAAAGGCACCATGTACACACCTGGTACACGTGTGATTTCTCATTTACGAGTGCCGTACATTGTTGATAGCACGTGCAAGTTTCTTTACCCTGCCACGAATGGATTTTCAGGGAAAATAAAAATAATGCAGCATTCCGTCAGAATAGAAATACAGTACTCCCTATAAGCACTGTAGCAGATACATTCGATCACATAAGACAGGGCAACACTAAAGAACTTTAAAACTTTCTAAAAAGCGCGTACAGCTAGTTCTAACGTCAAATAAGCGAGTTAACACTAATTTTATCATTAAGAGACATTAAACCATACGTATATACCTATATATACAAGCATGCATTACCTATACCTATTTAGGTATTACACGATAATGACACTGCCAAGGTTTTTAAAGAAACTTTCATGGTCCAAGATCCGTCCAAAAAGGCCACTGCAGAGACAACAACTGAACTTGCAATATTCGTCTTCTCACGCATATGAATTATGGAAAGGTGAGCCTAATAAAATATTTTCTTGGGCTGAATATACAGATTGCCGGAAGCAACAGTTGAGAGACTCTGCCGTAACATAAAACTATGTATGCCACGAAATGAAGAATAACGTGTAGCTACATCTTTTTTAATGGTTTTGGTGCGTTTCATCAATGATGCTCGATGTTAATTTTAGACATAACGCTCGTCCTCAGTGGCAAGCATTAGCAAACATTGGAGCTTGGGAAATAGGGGTACAAAATCAATATAAAAAACATGGACCATGGACAACGTAGACATGCATCAAGATAATTTTCAAAGTAAATATTTCAAATTGCAAAGTTGGAAATAAAATACATATAAATTTGGAAACGTTACATATACTGAAAGTTATAAGTAGAGCGGCACAGGGTCGACCACGACACACTCACCCCAGCATTATACCACGCGTTACTGAGGTACGAATGTACAGTAAACAAACGATGAAAGGCTCAATAGCGCAGAGCATGCAACGTAGCGAAGGCCACGGTTGCAGTTGCTACACTTCAATCGAATATCACTATGTTGTTTGTCGAAGCAAAGTTATTAATTAATAAAGGAGTACAATCAAAGGTACACTCCTTATATAAGTGCCTCGTCAGTGTCTGTTAACCAGTTGCCGCCGGTGTAGAATTTGCGCAACTCATTTTTACTGCTAAAGTTGAGTTAAAAGTGATGATGAAAATTTTTCACTGCACTTCGTGACGTACATGAGCAAAATAAGACTGATAATATTGAAAAACGCCACGTTGTAAATATTGTCAATTAGATATATTTTTACTAGGGCACTCTGAGGGCGCATACCTCTGCCAAGCAAGGCATTGTTAACAAAAAATATTAAATTGGTCCTAAAACTAAGATTTCCTTTTTAATATCGCCAAAATTTGGTTATTTGTGATTACCATTATTAATAATTCCTGTAAGTTTTATAAAGATCCATATATATCTGTTACCGTTGTTGTTGACAAACAATCTGACAGGCGTAGTGAAACACACAAACAGACGAACCGATCATCACCAAAAAATGATAAATTATAGCTTTTAACATTTCTAACAAATCCTGTAAATTTCATGAATATCCGTTGAAAACTTTTTGAGTTACATTGCTAACAAACATATTGTCAAGCATAGAGACAAACTAACAAAAGGACAAACTAATCACAAAATTTGGTCTTTTGCTCTTCGTAACATATACCAAACAACTAGTGGCCCATGCCGTCATTATAAATGAGTAAAATGACGGCAAAAAATTAACACTTCACCAAAACCCCCGCCGTCTTTTGGGCTTCCTCATTTTTCCCCTATCTAATACTGAAGAAAAAGATTTCAAGGAACTCAACTTTTTTTTCGCCTTTTGAAATCTGAATTTTCTCCTATCTTATTAGTTGTATTTTTCCCCTATCTAATTCTGAAGAAAAAGATTGTAAGGTACCAAACTTTTTTTTCGCCGAAAAAAAATTGCAAGGTACCCCACTTTTTTTTTCCATATTGAAATCTGCATTTTCTCC
Source organism: Parhyale hawaiensis (assembly GCA_001587735.2). Classification (NCBI taxonomy): domain Eukaryota; kingdom Metazoa; phylum Arthropoda; class Malacostraca; order Amphipoda; family Hyalidae; genus Parhyale; species Parhyale hawaiensis. Next base: position 3,317,320 of record LQNS02277275.1, on the reverse strand, counting down.
TATCTTATTCCCATAGAGCGTGTCAGGAAAGGTATAAATATATAAATAAATAAATAAATAAATAAACAAATAAAACGACGTGAGTTATTATATAGTAGATTCTTGCAGATCTCATGAAATTTTTTCAGAACTTTTTGAGTTATAGTACCAAAAAAATGAGGCAGATAAAAAAATAAACGGTTGAACGGATTTTCACCAAAAGTTTAATCAACTGTTCCTCCTAACGTGCCTAACAATCCCAGTAAATTTCCTCCAAAATCAGTTATAACTTCTTGAGTTAACTTGAAGACAGACAAACTCGAAAAGAACATAACTCCCATGACGGAGGTCAAAATTAGTTGCACATTCACACACGATATGTGGATTGAACCACATGAGCTATCTAGTGCTGCTTGTCTCGGTATAAGGCGACACTAATAGTTTCAAAGAAAACTTTCTCAAAGGGTTGGTTACTGATACGCATTTCCTGTACGGTCTAATGACAGATGAGCTTTTAGCATACGGACTGAGTATACCTATATGCTCCATAGCTCATAAAATTAAGCACCACCTATATCGCCAAGTAGTCGACCACTTATACCGTGTAGTTATACATGTATATTAAACGTTAGAGCAGGTGCAACGTGATAAAAAAAAACTTGAGTAGACTGCGATCCCCCCCCCCTCAACAAGTCTTGCGTTGCTGCAACATGCATCACGAGTTCCACAACAAGGAATAACAAAAATATCTTCGGAGACAAACAATAAATGGGTGCATCAAATTATTCGGTAAACCATCAAATTCTTTAATCAATCAAAAAACTTTCCACCCTGCATGACGTCTTCGTCATGACTGCCCTAAAAAATCTGTACCCATCTCAAGCCAGTATTTTTCAGCTATCAACTGCGGCATGCGTATCTTGAATACAGTTTTGGAAACAGATATTTCGGTCATTCGCAGTTAAAGGGTTAACACAACAGCTGGTGAGACACGTGAGCACAAAGACAACAGCAACAACACAGTCTCACCGGCCTGTTGTCTGTAGCTCGCCAGAAGAAGTGTAGGGCGTGGACGTGTGCAGGCACAGGGACCGTCCAGCTCATGGCGTACTCGTTGACGACTCCCTCACGTACGTAAAACAGCTCAGCCTTCAGGCCTGCAACACAAAATAATATTTATTAGCTAACATGACTTGCGGCTGCAGTGAAGCACTACAGCCCATCACAAATCACCAGTGTAACAACATTGATTCACACTTTCACGTGTTATACAGGCATCGTAAATACCTCCCATGAAAATGGAATAGAGCCCTATATCCTTATATACTTTCATTTAAATTGTATAACAAAATTGGATTGGAAAATTCAGACATGATCAGTGAATAAGGACGTCCCACCGTAAGATAATGGAGCAAAAAAGCAAAATTTCAAGTTGGTTGTTTTCGTCCTCCCCACTTGCAGGCAAATTATATCTTTACTAGGTCAGTTAGTCGATTCTTCCTCCTATCTCGCAACTCTTATATTGTGGAGCATTTAGGTTCCGTTCAAAGAATAGCAAAAATTAATGAAGATTAATTAAATGGGATAGCATGTGTTTATTGATACATCCAATACTTTCCTTGCCAAAAAAAAACTTGTGTAATTATTCGTTCAGTCAGTGAAGAGTACTAACATCTATTCTATTTCATTTTTCAAATTAAAGCTTCATGAGGACACTAATAAAAATCACTGTGTACTGGCACGTATACAGACAGATTCAGCACAGCCTGTAGTGGTGAAGCGACAGGGAGCTGGACAGGAGACGATGTCCATCTCTATAACTGCATGTTCGCGCCTTGAGGGCAATGGCTGTTTGAGTCACACTTCTTCTCAGACCGTCGATTGGTTGTGGATGCATGTGCAGTGCTCTAGGTTGTGGGTTTCCGTAACGACTCTAGTTCATTTGTATATTTATTTACACAAAACGTGCCTCCTCAAACACTACAGTTAATAAGGAATGAATGCACCCTACATTCCAGCTTCTCCAGAGGCGTCTGTGAAGAGAGGATGCAACACAGTTTCGGCACAGGGCCAGACTCACAGAGTATATACCGCTTCGCATCTCGTCCACGCGCAATACAGGAGGGCATATATTGCATAATTTTCATTTCTTCCAAAAGCTTTTGTGCCCAGAAATTGAATAAGTAAATGAATAGTTATATCTTTAACGTATGATTTACTTCTAGCATATACGAAGGAATTATACTATTTGGTACGTGACTTATATAAATTATTGCAAGCCATGTATAAAAGGGTTAAGTCTCTCTAGGCGGAGCAATTAATGGTTTAAAGAGAAAAAAGAAGGGACATGCGGTATGTGCAGCATGTCGAGAAAAAACTTAGAATCCCACACCAAGGTGTTCCAGACTGGAACACTGAGTACCGGTACCTATGATACAGCAAGCAAGGAAACAAATATGTAGAAGAACACAAAGAGAATCAGTAAAAGAAAACGGCAAGAAATAGACACAAAAATAAAACAGATGTCCCGAAAGACCAGCTAAGGCTAGGTTAACCTAAAAGGGCGCTGCTCTCTATTACAAGAGATGGGCAAATTTGTCTACTATTCTAACCCCAAGCATTGCTATGCTCCCTGTGGGGGTGACCAGAAATGAAAATATTTTTTCTACTATAATTTTGAGCCTTTCAAAAGAAAGATGGCTACGTTTAGCTTATAAACCATACTGACAGCGCTCTTCATATCACCTCCGATAACACAAATTGAAAATGAAACTACAGCCATAGCGGGTGTAATGCAACTTTTACAGTAGAACTACGACCACCGACACAAACAGTTCAGTACAAATACTTTGCCATCACGTTAGAGGGCCGGCCGAATAAACAGTGCATTTTCGTCAAATAAAACTTGAAGCCCTGTTCGCAGACGGCACCAGGAATATAACATGTTCTAAAAACGCTTCAATTTCCGTCTAGACAAGCACAGTGATGTAGTCCTGCAGTGCGTCCGTCCTACATACCCGTAGTTCAAGTTACACTGTTATAGCTACAATTAAAACTGAAATGCCAGTCAGTCTGCAGTGCACTCCAAATATTCTAGGCGCCTTTCCGTGCACCAAAACTGATACGTTCAGTAACAAAACTCCAAATATTCTAGGCGCCTTTCCGTGCACCAAAACCGATACGTTCAGTAACAAAACATCGGCAAACGAATTCTAACGGTCAGTAAAGCACATTCTCTATAGACAAAAGCTTCAAGTCTTACAGTTTCTTCTACACCCTGAGAACAAAAACAATTAGGTAAGGTGTTGGCTTTGAGACGCTGGGCGTTACCGCTTCCTCATTCTCGGTGCAGCGTTGAGAAGTGAGGCAAAACACCGCGTGCACAGCTGATCGATACTCGATAACAGCGAGAAAAAATGACGGGCGCTGCAGCTTCCATAAATCATAGACCCAAATCCCACAACATAAAGAGACAGATTATGGGTAGGATCGTCAGTGTCCTCCTATCAACCATTATATGCTCCACTTCATAAACTGGAGCTAGGGGGTCGCACCCTGCATGGCGACGGCAACCGACGAGGGAGAAGCGTTGATCTTCTCGTAACGTATATCTTATGCAATGTTAAATATCTTCAAATAGTCTTGAGGTGGCATTATTTCAAATACTTAAGGAAACGAAGAGAAGCACAATTAGAAATTTTGTTACCCACGACGCGTTTCGCCGTACCTCGGCCCATCAGGTGGGAGAGTCGTAGATGGTCAAATCTGAAAACGTTAAGATTTTCCGAAAATTTAGCCAGGTTATCACAGAGAGATGTAGCCGTGATACCGAGTTATCCAAAGCTATAAAAATAATTTTCAAACAAGCAAATGTTTTTCCAATTTTGAAACATCTTCAAATACTAATAATAATTCAGTTTTAACACTATGATTCTGCAGCAGTATGTACAGCCTTGGAGCCTATAAATGCTCTGCACTCAATAACAAGAAGAAAGATAATGGCAGATAGAAAACAGAAATGAAACGCTCAATGTCATAGTAAATTCGAACAAATGATTGCATCAACTAAAAAGTAGAAACTTGTGGATTTTGCTATGACTATTACAGCATAAAGATAATCATATACAGAGGAAGAAATAAATATTCGTACCATGAAATTATTTAATTAAAAAAATCTATCGAACTAAAAATAAATATACTGATACAGTATTTGTACTTAAGTGTTATCTGGGGTTGAAAACTGTATTCGCATAAAACTATTTTTTATTTCAAAATTGATTCGACTGCTCCAGAACTTCCCAGAACCGTATAGATTTTACGTTAGAAGTCTTCTCCAGTCCATGAACAGCTTTTGTGTCATAATTTCGTACGACATCGTAAAAGAAGTTGTAACCATGACAAAAAGCAAGAAGCTTACGAAATCTGAAAGAGAATTGATTCTTAAAGAATAGGAAATTAGGGAAAAGTTTGAGGCAAATATAACAGACACTCAAAATACCGTTTACCACCATCGGGTCATTTATCAAAAGGATTAAAAGCTCGAAAACCGTCGAAGACCAACTTAGACCTGGCAGGCCGCGGAAAATGTCCCCTAAACCTTCAAGAAAAATGGCCAGGAAGCGTCCGAAAATCCTATGAGCTTCAGGAGGACTTGCTAGCAGCAGAGACAAGCGTTAGCCTTCGTACAATAAGCCATGAGCTGCAGTAAAACCGTCAACTTTCTCGAACTGCCCGCAAAACTCCCCTGCTGTCGAAACGAAATACGGAAGCTCGTTTCAAATTCGTCCGTGAGCTCAAGGACAAGTCTGAGTCGTTCTGGAAAAAACGTATTGTGCTCGGATGAGACTAAAATAGGGCTATTTGGATGAAATTCAAAGAACCATGAGTGAAGGAAGGACGGAACGGCATTCGCACCAAAAATAACCATTCCCACTGTGAAATTTGGTGGTGGTGACGTTATGATATGGGGATGCGTTTCATCACGTGGAACAGGTAACATTCATATCATAGAAGGAAGAATGAAGGCTCACATGTATCAGAACGTTTGGAGGAAACATTTGCATGAGTCAGTTCAAAAATTCGGGTTATCGCAAGAATTCGTTTTCAGCAGGACAACGACCCAAAACCTACGGCGAAAACCACGAAGAAATGTTTCACCGACAATCATGTGCAACAACTAGAATGGCCAAGCCAGTCTCCGGCTGTGAATCCGATAAAAAATTTGGAGCGATTTCTGAAAGTAAACTTTAATGAGAGGAGACCGAAGTCCGTTCCAAAACTCAAAGATGTCTGCAAGGATGAATGGGCTAAAATCCCTCAGGAAACATTTCAAGGCTCGGTAAAAACTACAGAAAGAGTCTAATATTTCATCTGCAAACAGTAGTCGTTTCCGAGACTGTTCCATTATAAATATGAATTGGCCTCACTCACAGGCAATTACTTCAGTGTGAAACTGAAATATTGCATTGGAATGGCGGCCGCCACGCGCAGTTCAACAGAGGCTACGCCACAAAATATAAAGTGTTGTTTAAAAATCATACTTTCTTCAACTAAAAAATATATAAATTCTTATATGATTCACTTGTTTCGTTGTTGCGTGTGTGTTGTTTACACAAAAATATAAATTATTTTATACTGTATCAATATCTTTATTTTTAGTTCGCTAGATTTTTTTAAATAAACAATTTCATGGTGCACGAATATTTCTTTCCCTCCCACTGCAGCCAAAGTTTCTTCCTTAAAGAGCGCTTTTTTCGCGTATCAGGTCTTCCTTTTCTACTTTCTAAGAGCAAGGTTTTTCCACAGTTTCTTATTTTATAACACCGAACAACTTCTCTAGTTTTGCAGGTGAAAGTATGGTTAAATACCTCTTTAATACTCCTTTCTTCAAACCCTGTGTCGGAGCGGCACTCATTCTTGAACGATGTTTAATTCTATTCCCACGAGCAAAGGCCCACGCGGCAAGGCTTTCCTTACCTAGAACCTTTGCAGCAAAAAAAAAGCACAGCATGAATAGGGTTTAAATCCACGAAGCGTGTAGAGACGGATGATAGGTACCAGTGAGTTCTATTGACACTACTTAATTAAATTCAGCGCGGATCCTGTGCGATGTTGGAATACATGGACCACGTACAGCGCTAAAATGCGATATCCAGTGGGTGGCACTGGCGACCAGCAGCTCGAAGCAGAAATCAAACACAGTGCATTTTTAAAATACTGCAACGCTGACGACAGTCACGAAACTAGTGTAGCGGTAATTTGAAACACAGATGTAGAACGGACTCCTAGATATATGCAAGAGCAGTCAGCTCATACAAAGAGCACTAGAGTAACAAACCATATCCGCATCCTCAGCCCATCAACACCCGCATCCTTAGAAGCATTTCCATGAACCTTCAACAGAGGGAATCTCTTTGAAGAAGAGGCAGCTACTCGGCACGCCCATTTCTCTGAAGTATTCTAACAAGAGTTAACAAAGCGATACTGTGTCGGCACGCGTGCGTGTGTCACTGGGACACCATGGCAATAGATTGAGACGTAAGCCTAAGACTAGCCCGACATGGACAAGAACAAGGCAAAGACTCAAGCGTGTAACTGGACAGTGATGAAACGAACACATGGTGCCAACACCGCTCAGTTGTTTGCATTAGAATGAGCGCTCAGTGCTAACGGAAGGGCTGGGGCGTTTGTTTGGCGGAGGAGCTTTTGGCTGCTGCTGGTTCGTGCACTCTAACTGCTGAAGAGATACAAACACAAGTCGAGAGTTTGCCAAAATACATGGAGCGACAAAAGCACGTGGCAGCGAATTGCGTCTGTAAATAGTAGCAGTTTCCGAGACTGTTCCATTGTAAATACGAATTGGCCTCATTCACTGACACTTCCTTCAGTGCGAAACTGGAATATCGTATGCTATTGCGGGCCGGCCATGCGCCGTAAGTGCATTACACACGTCGCCGGGATCAGTCAGAGCAATGCAATTTGAGGCAATTCAGGAATACAATAGAGTGCAGTCAACAATTTGCATTACATATCGAAGTAGGCAATTAATGGCATACTTTCTGATTAGCTGATAATAAGTTTAAGTTTTCGCGTGTCAGTCAACTGAGAAATTATGCCGATGAAACCGGAAGCATGGGACACTTGTGGTTAAAGTTCACTCTTCACCCTCGAGTATACGGCAAGTCGCCTGTCGGGGTAACGACACACTCCTCGATCCTTCATTCAAAAGCCGAGTAAATAAGACATCCTAAGAATCGGTTTAGACATTCGTTTCTCTTAAACCAAACGCCAATGCTTTGGAATTAGTTTAGCTAAAAAATTCCAACAAACACTGAGTGCATTGGTACTCAACCAACTCTTGAGAACTGACGCCCACAAAATGACACGCGGTTTCAAAATGCCCTTCTATACGAGATGGATCTATGAAAACACTAAATTAGATAATTAAAAACCGAGTAACAGTCATATAAAGCGACCTGTGTCAATTTTGCATGCAACAAGAAGCATATGATGCCAGAACATTCCTCTGGACCTAAGGCGTGCAAACGATTTAATTCTCGTACATAATCAAAGCACGACTAGTATCTGCATGCGGTGAAATAAAAGATATAAAACTGCAACAGCAGAAAATTGAACCCTCCTTCTTAGCTCCCAAGTAGCAAGATAAGCAGCAGATAAAAAATACTGTGAATAGGCAAGAATAATAATTATTATTATCATTGAGTCAATCACAACAATTACTCAACGGTAATGACAGGATCCATGCGTCAGCTGGACCGAGTTTACGAACATCCTCGCAACAAGTAATTTGACAAAACTAACATGCAGACGATCCTGGTGATGAGAACAGAGATAAAACTGCCACGGCGTTTTGGCACCAGTCGGTTTGGTTAGGATAATAGACTGAACTCCCACTACGATAAGCCAAGCCAACAATTTGCCTTCATTTTCACGTCAAAAGAGACTGGGTTAGCGGTAGAGACACGAGTGAGGGAGGCGTGGTCAGATATCACGCACTCCTTGCTAAACACACACGCAGCCTTAGGCATTCCAGTAAGATTGAGTGCTCTACGACTACACTTTTGTCTATTCTGCGGAATGGAATGAGAGCCGATGCGAGGTGTACTTGTTATCTAGCTGCGTCAGTACGAGTCTTTCGCAAGTGGCAAATACGACAGCATGTCGCATTTATCTTCAAAATATTCAATTCACCAGGAATGATACATTACTAATGCTAAATCTCACCACACATAACATTATTAGGATACTAGTGTCTCCGCTTGTCAGAATGACGGCAAAGAATATGCGTGTACACTCATGGAGGCTGTTTTGTACCTGGCTACCTCATTTCCGCTCCAAAACATGACCGATTCCACGGGGGGCGCGGCGATATTTATTCTCAAACTCAATCTAAACAATAAAACCTGTTCGCTTAGTATACGGTGAGGTGGGATCCCAAACAGCACCGCATGATACCATCTGTTTCACATTCTATTAATCAAAATCGATTGAATACGAACTGGTTAAACCTTAGTCTCCACTACAAAGGTGATGCAAAAGGAGAAAAATGAACGATGCACAGTATATGGACAGAAACGTGTAACCATGCGTAAGGGTGTTCCTACACTGAATTGATGCGTAAGAGTGTTCCAACACTGACTTAAATGCGCGAGGGAGCAGCAATCCGGGAAAGATGAGGGGGAAACGAATCAAAGTATTATCAGAAGGAGTACTAAAACTGATAAAAGTGAAACGGAAAGGAAGAATAGACGTCCCAACGACCTGGCTAAGCCTTAGGTTGATATGTTTATGTAATAAACCTATCAAATAATAAATGTTTGTTCGGAAATAGAGTTAGTTCGGCAATTGGGTAATTCCCCTATGTTCCAATCGTCAATCATAGTCTCCTGAGAGGACACTGATCAACAAGCGATAGGTGAAGACCGGGAACCGGGAGGTCGTTTTGACTGCCCGGATTATAGGTACTAATAACAAAGGTTCGGCTCGGCCAGTATAGTCATCAGTGAGACCATCAGTATAGCTGTTGCATTTAGTGTTTGTCTACCTGAACACGGACAACAGCAGTCAGCCGAGAGAAGCCGTGTTTCAAAAGCAAATTTCATCAAAGATGTGTCACCCACAGACAGCAAGCACATCGTCCTTTCCTGACAAAATAAGCAATTGCAACATAAAAATTGCGACGCTTATTCTGAAGGGTAAAAGTTTTATTTTATCTCAACGCATTTAAAATTAAATCGGCGAAGCGAATTTTATTTCGAACAATAACCGGCGAGTGTTTTACCACGAAGTATTCTTCTACAAGGGAAAAGAACTCAACAAAGACAACTTTGCACAGGAAGGGTATTTATTTGAAGTGATCAGTTTGAGATAAGCAAACAAGAGGCTGGCGATGTTCTCACGGAAAGCGCCCTCTCACAAACCCATTTGCTCGTATCGGTTTCTAATCTTGCGGAGAAGCCACGGAACATCGGAAAGCGGCTTCGCCCTCCCGGCCTGTCTGCGGTCACTGCCATGCACCAGCCAAGGGCGGCCGGCGTGTAGGGATCAGCCTAACTGCTGCTCAGCGGAGCCTTGCCATTGTCCTCAACCTCAAATTTCAAACAGTACGTGGGATAAACGGAACAGCTCAATGGCAGGATAACAGCGGCCAGTAAAGATCGAAAACGAATTATCGGATAAGCGATGTCGACATACGCAGCGGTTCAAAAATAGCACAGAAAAACGAAAACTTGCACTTGCTTCGGGATTGCAAGACAAGCAGATGAAGCAGAGAATGAGGATCGGATTCGCAAACAGGCGACTGCTCGCGAATAATATCACGTTATGGAAGATACAAAAATAACCGCCTGAATATGTATTATGTAAGACCAGAAATAAGTCAGCAGATTAAACTAATACATCAGGGAATAATGTGATACGCGAATTAACGAAAAATACTGCACTTTCAATACGCAGATTGCAGTAAAAACGCGCGCAGTGTTGAGCAAACGAAGCAAGACGAGCCTTCACAAATATGTGTGTACAGAACTGTGCTAACAACTAACAAGTAACAATATATCACTGCTAAGTAAATCAAACAAAATCCGCACTGCGCCAATTAACGTACGGTACACAGAAAGCTCCTACAACAAAGAAAAAATCCGTAGTGCAAATGTTTTATTATCTACACAAAACGAGCTCGGCTAGTTATTTCGGTCCGAAGTTAAATATTTTCAAATATAGAGCATTTTTTATTATACGATACATATGATGGGGTACTCGAGCGAACCATGAACGCAAGTAACCCGATCACAACGCAATGCGTGCCCACAGCAGTAGCGCGCACACATGTTGGGGCAGGGCGGAAGGTCCACGAAGTCAATATAAGGAGCCCAAAACTGGCACAGGAGAAGGACGGGAACCATCACTGCACTCCCTCCCATCGTGGGCGACAGGAAGAGGAGCTGCGGATGAGCAACAAGATTTATAGCGTCCGCGATTCACGCGCGGCATTCCGCGGAGATCAAAACGCGTTTGATTTGGTGAGCAGAACATACTTGGGGGCGCGCGGCTCACGCGCACGGTGATGGAAGGAAGGGAATATCCATAAGAGAACTTGTGGGAACTGTATGATAAAAGAAAATGCTGCAAGGGCCAACGTCTATCCTGGGGGCATCAATAAGAACTCATGACAGCGGGACGAAGAAAAATATCAAAGCTCAGCACTAAAGGAATGAAGGACTTGCGAGAGCTGGTCAAGTGAAATACAAATGATAAACGTTCAAGGTGAAATAAAAAACTGCAGAGATATTAAACATCTCTAAATTTTATTTAGGGGCTCCCAAGGGCATGCAACAGATAAAATTGTAACCAGAGGGAGGCATGACTCGAAGGACGGAGCTACGGCAGTGTGGAAAATCAAGTCACTGCCATGGCGAACACGAGACCTTTATACATATACATATAGCTAGCTAGTGAAGTACCCGTTCAAGGAACGGACAAGGAAACTCAACACACCTGGCACCGACCCATTAGCTGCAGTGAACACACAGCTGGGCGTCATGGTACAGAATTCTCATAATCTGAAGCCTATGAATGAGTATCTACTGAGAAGCGGGGGAGGGGGCACATTCGGCAGACTGCCACATGATTAATTAAACTGGACCAAACGTAGAGTACAACATAAGTCATATTCCGACTGTTGCGAAGACATTCAGGGCTAAATAATATACATAATATAAATTTACTTCCATGAACGTTGTCAATAGTATATTCTTTGCGTGCGCATTTTACATGGTATTCACATTCCGGATAGAATGTAACCCCAAAACTTAACTGACTTAACTAAGTTACCACAGAACTGTTGGAGCACTTGCACCGCGGCTGCTTTACAGTGCAAACATCGATCTTCTTGTATGAATGTTGCACTATAGGAATACCAGTACATAGGGAAAGCCAGACGCACAAAGAATTCCTAATGACTTTTTTTCTCCGCTCATCTAGTTCATCTTTCAAACAGTACCTACGCGCAGAGCAAAAGATTGAGAACTGTAAGGTGATAAATGCCTCACATATCATGGAACTCAATTTCCTGCGGGTCCCATTCTCGGTAGCTACATTTTGATTTATAGATTCTCCATTTATCCTGTGAATTTCAGCAGTCCCTGGACATCTGAGGGGAAGCTTGGCACCTACTATGAAATTGCTCTCAATATCTATAGTACTTGGCAGTCTCCATCGGTGAACGGTCTCGTTTCCACTGTATCTAATAGTTTTTTTTACGAAAGTATAAATAATGAGGTATATGAATGACACGCAAGAAGTAAAAATCGGTGCTTAAAAACTCTCACCGCCGCTAATACGTATGAAACTAGAGCACTCCGAAGGGGCATACCTCCACAATGGGCAAGGACGGCAACGGTAAAAAAAAATCAAATTGGTTTAGAAACTAAGATTTCCTTTTTATCAGCACCAAAATCTGGGCATTAGTACCTTTTGACAGTAATAACAGTTTAACAGTATGACAGTTTCAGTAATTTTCTTGAAGAACCGTTGGCAGCCTTTTAAGTTATGTTTTGACGTACATTATTTTGACAAACCTTAATCAAACTGAGAAACGAATGAACCGATAATCACCAAAATTATTACATTCCTGGATTCAGCACCTCGCCCACGTAATACGACGTGACGCAAGTAGTGAGATTCAGTTTTTTTATGTCACATCAATATAAGAATGTTTTACCTCGATATTCCTGCCGGAAAGTCTCAGTTGGCTCAGTGCGCTATTACTGGCAGGTAAATCAGGCGAGAAGCATCTCCCAGAGACGAAAAACGAAAGAGACAAAGACAGAAGAAAGAAAATACTTGCGCGGATAGTCGTTTTTCTGCCCCCCCCCCAAACACACACACACAAGGGAGCAAATGAGAGTCCCATGGGATGAGTCTCTATAAACCACCATTCAACGGCCCACGTCGCAGAACCTACCAAGCCCAACAAACTAACCTTCTCAGCAGGAACTGCGGCCAACTGCAACATCCCTGGCGGAGAAAACACTCAGAACAAGCCTTGGGTTCGTAAAGACTATAGATTCTGACAGGCTCATCGCCAAAATTTTACCATTAATGTCTTTCAACGTTTCTAACAATTCCTGCAAATTTCATAAAGATCCGTCCAAAAGTTTTTGAATTGTTTTGTTAAACACAAAATCAAACACAAAGACAAACAAATGGACAGACAAACGTCACAAAAATTTTGTCATTTACTTTTCGTGGTATACCTAAAAATTCGTGTAAATTTCATACAAATCTGTCCATAATTTTTTGAAATATGGTACTAAGGAAAAAGAGGCGGACAAAGAAACGAACGATTAAACGGATCTTTACCAAAAGTTCCTTCTCACATACCTAACAATCCCTGTAAGTTTTGTTAAGATCCGCCCATAACTTTTTGGGTTGTCTTGGTGACAAAGAAAAAGACAGCCAAATAAACAAACCTAACGATATCATTACCTCCTTGGCGGAGGTAACCATCAAGGGGAAATGACTAACACATACCAGTTACAAGTTGACCGTATCAGCTGTAATATATACGGTTGTGCTAACATTCATAACTATCAAGTCACACACGTGTGGAGTATTTGATCATAATCCATTCCCTCCGCTATTTGTCCGTAACTCTCCTATGGGAGACGTAATAAAGTTTCGATCGTGTAGAAAACATGAGCCTGTTTATACCTACCTCTCCAAGGCAACCACGAACAAATTTCCAGCATAACACTCACAACAACACGTTATGAAGAGAGCAACACACGCCACAATGCAGCCGCTCGTGAGTATCTCACACTTCCGTAAACACGCAAGTCGCCATACGCAGCTATAGCGCTACCTGTTATTCCGTCGCCGGCCGTACCCTTATAATGCAAAACCTTCAACGTCTTTATTGGAGCTGCGGCCCGTCGCTAACGCCAACTTTGGTTGCACTTTTTGCTTCCACAAACCACCGGCTCCCCAACTTCAATTCAGTGCGGCGAATTTTTCTAGGCAATGTAAATGATGGACAGTTTTGCCCTGGCGCCGAACAAAAGAAGTTCGCGTCAATTTAGAGAAATTTTATTATTGCTCGCTCCTGTTCAAAAGACCGCCGCGGTAAAAACAGCCAACGCAGGATTCCAAAAAAAGGGTCGCGATGAAAATCATGAAAGCGAGCGAAGGGAAACACAGGGAAGCGTTATTTATTAACAAACAATAGCAAGGAACGACGACAGACGCAGACTGCAATATGCTCTGACCGCCGCATAACAAAGAGAAGACAGCAGCGAAATAAAGGCAACTTGACATGGCAATATCACAAAAACTCCGCATCAGCTGGACAAAACAACACACTTCGCGTGTGACTTGCATAGCAATGAGCTATGCTGCAGCACCGTCGGCATCCTTTAAAGCTTGCAAAGTTACGGTAAATTAAGATTATCAGATACGTAAAATGAAAAATTCTTTTAAAACCGTAAATAAATACTCAGTGCAAAGCGCTCAGGAATGCCTTGCTTTAATAAGTGCACAAATTTAAAAATAGACATATTTAATGTAAGAAGTGCAATAAGGGAAGCAATAGTTTCGCTGCCACAAGCACATGATCGACCGGCTTCTGTAAGAGTGCTTCCATGCACGGAGCAGTGAGGGGCGAGTAACCTTCATTGCGATGCTAACCTTCACCTTCAGTTCCTCACTAGTTCCACAGTTCAGTTTCAAATAGAGTAATACTTACATATCCGTATCCTTTATAAATTAATTTACCTCTCTCGAAGGCATAACGGTATCAAGCGTATCATGTAATTAAGTTACGGCATGAAAGAAAGGGTTAATGTAGCTGGTAATAAGCCTTACGTACAAGCTTCACGCCTCCTTCACTAAGTAAGCACGGTGCTGCATTAGACGAAAACCATTAAGGAACGCAAAATAGGTCAAGAAACGGAAAGAACATTTTGTAAAAGCAGACGATTACAGAGCATATCTATGGAAGCAGTAAGAGGGAACATAAAGATGACAAAGAACAGAGAAACGACCCAGAGCAAAGACATGAAAATTGAATGGTGAGGCTACGGTAACCTAGTGGTTCCCTCAGCTGGGATACAAGATCCACCATAGTATGGGATTGTGATGAACGCATCTCACCACGAATGTGATTCAACAGATAGTCGCTGCTCTCTAAGTGAGGGGCATTACAAGAAACACAGGAATCACCTAAAGAAAGCTTGTCGTCTTGATTGAAAAAGCAATCGAGATTAAGTACCTACCTACCTGAAGCTAATACAGTATTATGGCGTACACAATGCGAAATCAAAATTCCATTTCATCGTCTTCCCCAGTAGGACACCAGTCCAAAAGTTAAGTGCCTCTAAATTATTCATTTTTGGGGAGTGAGTAACAATTTTCCATTTTACAGGCTAACGGGAAATTTTAAAATAGTTATAAAGATATTAGATATTCCGACGAACATTTTCGTCGTTTTAGTGTAAAACTATATCTAAGTAGCTACATATGTGACCACTTGGTAGCTCGCCACTATATCAGAGCAGCTTTTATGTACACATACAATATTATAGGTACTGCATATACGGTACTGTAGTTACTTTAGTGTCACGTGGCTAACGCCAGCATTTCAGAGTTTCTTGTGCCACGAAGAAGGTAACGAGAAATGACGATCAATGCAAAGAGAAAAAAGAAATGTTATTTTTGTCACCTCGGAAAGAAAAAGCGACGACTATCCGCAGCAGCACAGCAGACATCCCGAGAGAGGCCGAGCAACTCAACACCAGATGCGGGCGAGGGCTCATAAATCATCTTGAAACTTTAGATTATTCAGAACTTCATCGTACCTACGTATATGCCGGGCATCGCTACACTTTCACTGCAGACAGAACTGATAAGAACTCGGTTGAAGCTATGTCCTAAAGCTGCATATCGAGCGAACGCATGCACAGAACCACATATGCTGCAAGCCTGCAACACCAACATAAGTGATAAGCTGAGCTCTGACAGGCTGCATACATGAACACTCATAACATTTTCCCTAACGTCGTCATTTCGCTTGCCGTACAAACATTTCATTAATACATCACCCTAAGATTATTGACGTGCAATTCCTCGGATTAACCTTTACTTTTCCACCTGAATTAAACATCGTTCTTCTTTCTTAGAATTTGAAAACTGAACGTCTCATTCACTCCTCACCAGCATTTTTTTTACGTATAGTGAGTGAGAATGCAGCAAGTGTTTCGCGGAATTGCCCAAAAATACAGAGTGCTCGAATACCGCACACTACGACACTCTCAGAAAGGTAGCGGGATATCTTACTGGCAGTCCAAACTTTGAAAAAATACTTCACGAAATATATCGTTTGGGCACAAATTTTGAACTCGGGTAGAACAAGTGTCAAGAGGTGGCATGCGTACACGCAGCCTGCTGCACCTGGGCACAACATGACAATTCAAGTGTGGAAAGCAAAACTCGCTACAAATTCGCTAGAAAATTTTATCAGACGCCTGACCTACGTGGAACCCAAGCATGCAGTTCAACACCAAAATCGACCCGCAGCAACATCAGCGTCACTTCACAAGTGGAAAATTCTACGCCGGTGCTGACGGACCGCCGTAGGCGCGACGGCTCACAGATATCGAGTTACTCGCAAGTTTGTACGGCAGGAAAAACAATTTTGTCGTCTTGCGTTCTTGGCTACCTGCTCATGCGGTTTCATAAAGATCAATCTTATTGGGCACGTTTGCAAAGCTGAACAAGTAGATCAAGCAGCCCAAAGCCACCTGATACGTGGCAGATACAGTGCACATGCTGAATGTGTCCCACCTCTCACCATGTACCTCGCATGCGAGGCTACAAGCACGAACAATTTTATGCAAGTAATAGTAGCAGGTATACAATTTAATTTTATGCAAGTAGCAATTAGCTCCTACAGCAATACAGTAGGTACAGTGTACACCTACGTCAAATGTAGCACACCTATAAAAGCATTATATGAGTAGGCAACACTCACACTTAGCCAATAAACTCTGTTTAAATTTCATGCAGGTACATGTATAATGCATGCAACAAATAATGCCACGCCATTTCCGACACTAATCAACAGCTTAAAATTTTGACCAATTGCATCAACGGTGAGGCAACTCCACGCATTAGTGATGGCAATAACCAACCAGTCAAACGTACCAGACCTTTGGAGGTTTAATAGTGCCATGAATATAAACTGATGCAATAACGGACATGAAATTACTTGTGCACGCCAGTAGCTCACAGCAAAAGTTCACAGAGCAAGCAAATAGAGGCCGTTAATTGCGTCATATGTGCAGATGGCATCCAAAT
Source organism: Parhyale hawaiensis (assembly GCA_001587735.2). NCBI lineage: Eukaryota > Metazoa > Arthropoda > Malacostraca > Amphipoda > Hyalidae > Parhyale > Parhyale hawaiensis. The sequence continues at coordinate 3,300,469 of LQNS02277275.1, read as the reverse complement.
CAACACAGGCAATTTGCCAGTAAGCAGATAACGTATTGTGAAGGCGGTCATTCAGAAACGAGACAAAACTGCATATACAATAAACAGATCACTAGCTTCGCGCGCCTTACATACGTTACGGTAAGGCGAAGACATTTATAACATACGGCGATTACAACGCCCTGCTTAGAATCAACTCACTCTTACATTACGTTAAGAGAAGCACCAGACTTAGCAATCAATGCAAACTAAGTTCTGCAAAAGTCTGGGTTCGCTGCCTGTAAGAAGCTTACTGGTTGCGTCTCACAACAGTAATCACGATGGTAGGTACATATTCGCACTGAATCAACAACTAATAACGGAATGAACCAACAATAACACTATCAATGTGGTACTTTTTTTGAACTGCAAAATGCAACGTTATCTATTTGGTAAACAGTGATTATTTTATACAAGCATCCTGACAAACAATAACTAACATTTAAATAGCTCCTTTCTACAATAAGCCTTCATTCCGCTCAGCCACAATTCGGTACAGTTCGAAGTAACAGAGTACTAAAGAAATGTTCACAAATAAAGTAAACTACAAAAATATTCTCGATTCTATAAAAAGATTTCGTTGTTTCACGATATCTGATACTCACAAATCGGCGCAGTTTCGGTCAACACATGCCAGTAAATAGCGGAACAGGTCGCTAAAGGTTGATTGATTAGGTGCTGGAAAAAGGCAGTGCCAAGTTCCAATACGATAGGAGTAGTAACACATGCAGCTGCGATTGGTAGTAATGCATGAGTCATTTTAGCGCCTTCTTTCGCCGTAATGGCCGCGTGACTCAAAAAGTGGTATTTTTGACTCTAAGACGACTTTAATTTTTCCGACCATACGATGACTTCTTTTTCGTCTAGTACGGCACTGGCAAGATACTAAAACGACACTAATTTTAAGTAAGATAGATTTACACAGCCTATGCGCAATTTGCGCATAGTTTAAATATAAAGAGAGTCTTCGACTACATGTCAACTAAATTTATAGTCTGCACAGTGTAGGTATCATTGACTGGAGCAGTTCAATAGAGAAAAGCTAATCACGTTAGTTTTAACTTCTCAGCACTTCACTATAACGAGCGTCTGCTTCGCCACTTCGGATCGAATATCAGGTGTTTATCCCCAACACAGAGCAGCGAAACCAATGCTCAAGACTCAAGTTCAGGAGAATTAAGAAATGAGATGAGCTCATGTCGATGGAAGCGTCGCAATCGATGTAACACCGTACGCAGAGGCTACCTAATGCTTCGAGCTGTACGCTAATAGTGATAGCTCCTTGTGGGTTATATAACTACGATATACCGTGAAACGGGGTGACTTCGGACAAAAACAGGAAGAAGAAACTTACTGCAGTGACGGAAAGAGTATCAAAAGTTAGAAGGAAACTTCTACAGTGTAATAAAGGTTGATATCTCTGTAGTATATCACTAGGCCCACATTCAAACTCGACTAGCATTAACACAGAAAGGAATACGTTTTGTTTGTTGGGATATTTTTGTTGGTTTTGTTTACAAAACGTAGGTATCCCTTACATTTCTGTGTTTCTGCTAGACGAGTTTGAATGTGGGCCTAGTGATATACTACAAGATGCAAAGATATAAACCTTTATTACACTACAGAAGTTTCTTTCTAACTTTTGATACTTTTCCTGTCACTCCAGTACGGTAGGTTCTTTTTTACCTGTTTTTGTCCGCAGTCACCCCCGGCGTCCGAAGTCACCCCGTTTACCGGTATATCAAAAAGCCAATATCTACAGTATACCTATCAAATTTCAATATGAACCAAAAGCAGATTCTTTGAAAATTCTCAGCCGGCATGTATCTATATACACACTGGCCAAAAGCCCTCAGCAAGTATGTGACCTTACACAAGGAATTCTTGTTTGAAATACTCCGCACTTTAATTACGATCCGTTAATAACCATGGCTTGTATTTAAAAATTGTCGACGAATCACCAAATCTACAGAAATCCTTTGTTTGACGGCGTTACCATAATTTTCTATCATTTTTGGATGCAAAAGAATACAACACACAACAGTAATATCTCAGAATAACGCGGCAGAATCCAATGCACGATGCGACCTAATTTCCCAGAAATGCATCATTCTCGTTGCTTTTGTGGCCCGAGTCCGGCTGCAGAAATGTCCGCTCCATACATCCACTGTAATATCTCGCACTAACACGCTGTATTCCCGAGAAATTGCATTGCGGCGCAAATATCAGAACACACGTACCGTGATACACAAAGCTACTATATCCAGCGGTGACACCAGCACACTATTTTCTGAGCAAAACACTGGAAGAAGAGCAACACGTAACACCCTCTAGGCCGCTGTAAATGAACTCGCTCTCGGGATCAGCTTCCATCTCGGCCGTGATGCATATGCTACTCCTTTGCTTCGGCCAATAAAGCCATGAATTATTCAGAGCGTAGAACAGACCAGCTACAGCAACACAAGAAGCCATTTAGACGGACACCAGCGAAACACTACCGCCAGAAAGCACCCGGAGGAAAACAACGCTTCTGCAGGAGCGTGTCTTTTCCATGGCTGCATCTGGGCGACCTCTAACCACAATCCGGAAGACAAACCTTAACTGGTGCGTTGATCGTTTTGGTAGTACGCCAATCATCAAGAATTTATCCAATAAAAACACAATATAAAAGTCGCTTTGTCACATTGGTCAACATAGAGTAAATGTATTACTACTGACTGATACATCACATATTTACCTATTGCTGCCAACATTGTCAAGGACTTGAATTTCGAGGTACTGCTAAAAAGATCCAACTCGAAAGATGTGTTGCATTAGCTTATTTTAAGACAAGTTCCAACTGTTCAGCAATAATCCAAGAAGAACAGGATAATGCCCAATCAAGGGCGGAAGTGACATCAAGATCTATTAAAAAGGTGACAGTAAGTTTCAGGACGGCACCTAGTTTACATAGGTACTACTAAAGTGAATCATTCACTATATAGGCATAGGCTGGAGTAAGATCGATTGATCAGTGATCACCCAGTGCGCCCAGTAGACTGCACGGCTGACACATGCACTGCCATGCAGTACCTATACATTGGGTAACCATTGAAATGCATTTACAGCTAACCAATGAATATCATTAAATAAAAGCGAAGTCAATTAGCTACGTACCATTCAGCATTACGCGAAGCCCACTTTAAACTGATAAAAACAGATTTTTTTTCTAGACTTGGATCCTCTTGCTCCCGCGATAGATTCCCAGAGCCCCTCACTCTCTCGGAGCCTCTCACCCTTCGTGTACACAAAACAAAGAATATATACTCGTCGTTTACAATACAAAATACCAAAATATACACTATTATTGATACAAATGTCACCTTCGCTTGTACCGCTTCTCAATGTCTACCTGTCGCTCCCAGTAGACGAAGCGTCTGCTCTAATCAGTGTCACGAGCAGAAACCCTTTTCTGAAAATACAAAATTAACATGCTTACAAAAACATCGTCAAAAAGCTCCACTGCCAGGTATTTAATTAAACAAAACTTGAAGATTTACAAGAAACTTGAGCACCCGAAACCGCTCTATATTGAAATTGGGCCTAAAGGATTAACAAATGTTAAGAGCCACTTAAGGAGCAAGATAACGTTTCGTCGCGACAGCGATTTACATTTTGATCGACTAACAACTTAATCTATGGCAGACGGTGACATGATTATCTAATAACATAACATTTAGAACAGCAGAGAATAATAAGAAATTAACTGGAATATTACAACACGATGAACCTTCAGGGCACAAAAAATACAGAACACTTGGAAAACGTCCTTTACTGTTATATATAAGAAAAAAAATGAAGGCTTTTCTCACAGCCTGAGCTCACCACGCACTCAGAGCAACACCTCCCTCATCATTGACTCACTCGTGTGCCTGTAGACAAAAACGGCATTCTTGCCACTTACAGGAGACTTTTTGGTCGACCTTTTGCCGAGTTTATGTCTTTTTAGCGCTCGTCTTATCGGAGGACGAAAGAAAAGCGTTGTAGGGAGAGGTGTTGGGCGACTCAACAGCGTCGCTAACAAGCCCGAGCTGAGCGTGAACAGCGCGCTTTGAGTGAGCCCCACATTCTTGTGTTCAAGTAAACAGCTTCCAACTGCACTTCAGTGTCGTCGTAAATCTTCTCAATAGAGAAAATCCCAGCCAGCCATGCCACGCACCTGAAGCCTTTACAAACGACTTGCAGGTGGAACCGACCAATTTCTAAATTAGCCGAACAAACTTTAAGAGCTTTTCGGTTCCAATCGAACGGCGGCGGTCGTGTCGAAGATGACGGCTTATGTCGGCGAGCCTCAAGCGGACGCAACAAATGGGCTACAAAAATGGATTGCCAAACTGATGTTGGGGCATAAAAATTGTGCGTGCGGCCTGTTAACAAAAAGGAAGAAAAATCGAAAGGAAGCACAGCTGATGTCGCTTCTGCACTGAAGATGCAAAATGGAGTTATGAGAACAAAAGAGCGAGAGTGTCTTCACACTGGCCAGATATCAGAGCTTGAAGCAATAGGTACAAGCACTACAGTCAGAGAATAAATACACAAAATGCTTTTGCGAAATATGCAGTGCAGAAAGTTTATATACCTATAGTTGTTTAAAATGAATGTTATGAGCGCAATGCATGATGAAACACAACTGAAAGCACATAAAATAATATTGATCGAGCAAGGTATAAAAGTCATGGGCACGTAATATTGGTAACGTTCCGAAGAACAATCGCAAAAAGTATAGACATTGACAAGAACGCAAAGTTATGCGCAGTCTTCCGCGGTTCACGTGACGAGTTGGTCACTCGACTACAGAACCAAGCCGACATAAAATAGTACGACATAGCAACCGAAAACAGCAACCATATATATTTGGAAAATTCTAGAAGGAATTACTGTCAATGTCAATGGGCGAATCCAGGCCAGTCATTCAAACCGTATTGGTCGCACTTGTGAGGTGCGCATTCCGATCAAAACTGGTGGTGATGCGATAGCCACAAAGTATTCTAATAGTTCCGTAGTCCGAGGGGCGAGATTATTCAACAAAATGCCTCGTCACATTCGAAATGTCACCGGTAGAGAGACTGCGAAATTTAAACACTTACTGGACGCATGCTTACTGAAAATGCCTGATAAACCTGCTGTAAGCGGCTACGTCAACTGTGGGGATAACTCGTTGTTGGCCACCCCGCTGGTCACGGACTGCAGCACCACTTCTGCACAAGATGGGCGGCGTGCGTAACGTCGCCTGGACCTCGTCCGAAGTATCATCAAAGAGAAAAGAGAAAGTAAAGCAGTCATTTTGAAAATTCGGTGTTCCGGATACAGGCCTGCCGCGACAAACGTACAAAGAGCAAACCTTGTCAATCATGACTGCACTGACACAAGCAGGCAGTAAAAATTAGTATTAGAAGACATTGCATTCTCACAAAAATACCTTACATTTAGGCTCCGACAAGCACCATATTATTCTTAAAAAAAAATCAGAATCAAGGCACGATTTGCTTTCATAAGACAGCAAATATTTAAATATATAACACATCTTAATCTTAGTTTTGATCATGTATGGAAGTAGCTAGATAATAACAGTAATGACACTGGATATATTATTTATCGGTAGTATCATGTACAGCAACAGAACGTTCCTCAACTCCAAAAAATGCCAATACCAAAGCTGCTTACTTTTCTTTCCCCTTAGAAAACGGTTGCTCGATGAAAAAGTACTGCCCTCGGAACAGCTGCCGGGTGCGAGCGCAAATTGGCGCAGCATCTGTCAAGCAGAACAATTAGCAACCAAAACAAAAACAATTGGCTCGCCTATGACAGCTCTAAGTGAATGGCATTACGACCCTTGGTGACAGCTGCGCAGACACACGACGGCCACCGAAACGCCACTCAGTGCATGGGCCCTACAACTTTCTCTAGTGTGAGTGGTAGACGGATTTCAGAAAACGTAAGCCTCCAACGATAAGGGAATATACTGAACTGATTTAATTACGGGCGTTATTCAAGCCCTGACAATAATTATCCAATCTGTCATTTCAGTAACAAGTATGGCCATATAATAAAATGTAAAAACGTGACCAAGATTCAGCACGGGAACATTCGAGATATTACTATAAAATAACACTTTAGCCCGCTGGTCTTTCCAAGGCTACATCCTCCGACAAGATATTATGTTACTATTTACAGTATCACCATTAAGCTATTGCTTCATCCATATGCTGACACGAATTTTACTCGATCACGCATATACCGTATCAACAGGGCCTAGCTTCATCCATACTGACACGAATCTCTCTCGCTTAATTGTACAACAGAATAAGAAGTATACGCATGCCAGGCGCTAACAGTTAATATTTCTTCCGTTATCGTTGTAACGGATCGTAATATAAACATTGCTTCGTTAACACATTCATAGAGCAATACTATGCACAAAGTAATGCTAGCCCGACTTCATTCTCCAAATGATATTTTATACTTTGCCGTTAAGCTCAGCAACATATACCTTTTCTGTTCTTTTTCGGATCACATTATGCACTATATTCATGAGACGTCGATGTTATATGCAAATGCCTTTGTTGTGACGCTTAGTGCGCTTCAGTAATTCATGGTGCACAGAGATGCGCATGCACGCACGTACGAACATGAAGCCAAAGTCTGCTCTGCGTCGGTGCCAGCGTCCTCCTGCAAGTCTGCCGTCAGCCCAGAAGTTCCCTACTTCGTCTTAACGAAGTTGCTGCCGCAAATGACGCGAAGCCGAAGCAGTTCCGCCCAGTTTATGGGTCATGCAAAACAAATGGATGAAGTCTGCAGTGTCCCACGTAACAAATGAACGATTTGGTGGACAAGGTATGTGCAGTTGCCACTATAACGAAACGTACCTACAAGCAGAGAGCTACTGCTGTTTGACAACTGTGAGTTTCGCAACTTTAGAGTCACCACAGTCACTTTTGGAGTTCAAGAGAGAATCCCATCGACTTCACTGCATGGAATATGCGCATGAAAACATGAAATTTCATTTTACACCTATAATGCCGACACCACACTAGGCTAGCTAAGCCCATACACACGCACAACTTGATGTACGGATGTGCACATTGAGCGACGTTCATTCAACCCTATCTGTGCAACCGAGTTTGCATACAGCATAGATCGGGACGATGTGCGAGCTCCATGTCCTCGCATGAATTGTGTGTGCCAATGTCTCTAGCGGGGCCACAGGGTCAGTTTTATAGACCATCTGCTGAAAATCCCAGTTATATTTTCTAACGAGAAAGTGTTAGGTAAGCCATCGATGTCTAAATATATAGGCGAGAGAAAAACCATACAGTACCGTACGCTACTAACTGAATCTTCGTAATCTATACTTTAGTTCATGAGTGACCTAATGCAGTTAGTTACTTTATAACTATAATATCGGTACCTCGCCGTCAAAAATAGGACAGCAGAGAAACGGCATTGACAGCTCTGTCAGAGGTGTATTGTTGAAACCCGTAGCTGTGATTTTCCTATAGAGGGTGGGCCAAAACTTACTATTTTCCTATAGAGGGTGGGCCAAAACTTACTATTTTAAAAAATTACTACGCAAAACCTATAAAAGTTACAAATCTAATACTAAGAATGACCGTCGTGTGTTTATACATATATTTATATTTTTATTTATTTATTTATTTATATGTTCCGTGTCAAGCCCTTAACAAAATAAGCAAAAATTAGCTCTGGCATTCCTGGCTTCATCAGTTTAATCATCGGCCAAAAGACTGTGCTGATCTTGCCAAGCTTCATAGGAAACTGATGGGTAGAAAATATTCCAGGTTGCTGATGATGGCACTCAAACAGAATATCTGATTGAGGTCTTTCTTTGACATATTTGAAGTCCACTCGATGCAGATACATATAACTTCTCTAAACAATCTCTTCCATCGTGATGTGTACTCTCTTCTGAGGTCATCTCCATCAAAACTTCAGCCGCCTTTAGTTTAAACTGATCGTCTTATTTTGACTGCATAATTATCGAGGCAAAAGGTAAGATATTCTTCAGCGGTCAGCACGAGCGTAAAAACCACGATGATTTCTTGGCAGAAAATGGTTTTCTCCATTTTGGGTTCTTCTTTCAACAGAACAAGTTTTCTCCGAGTCCGAGTTACAGTAGTGTTCAAATTATTATGGATTTTTCCAGAGAGTGCAATTTTTGTGGTTAATTCGTAAAAAAAAAATATTTTATCAGGCACTCATTGTATTTTCGTTCATACAACGTCAATAAATAGACTTTCTTCCAATAGCTAATACTTAATTTGCTTTCCTTTGGCAGCTTTAAGTGCCCTAACACGCTTTGGCATATCAGTGATCAATGTTCTACATAGATCCTTGATTCTGTCAGAGTGGAACCATACTTTGATGAGACGCTCTATTAGAGCTGTTTTGGTGGTGATGGGGACTTTGTGTATTTTATCTTTTAGAATACACCATAAACTCTCAATAGGGTTCATA
>LQNS02277275.1:3279135-3290770 GCA_001587735.2 Parhyale hawaiensis | reverse complement strand
ATAGTTACATCACACAAATATTTCAAAACAATCTCATTATTGACACACTGAAATGATTTACACAAGCTTTATCAAGAAAAAAGGCAATTTTAGGAAAAATCCATAATAATTTGAACACTACTGTATATGCCACCCTCGAGTATGTTGGATACAGACCTCCATATTCATTAGAAGCAATATCGACTGTGGGTAAAGAGTATTGCTAATCGTTAGTAACAATGAATGCAGTTCTTACTCTTCCAGCTTCTATTGCCGTTCCCGTGGAGCCTGATATTCATTACTCTACATCGAAATTATATTTTCTTTTGGTTTACGATGTACACATTTTGTAGCAAATCAGCGAAGCGTAGAGAAACCAATTTTTTCTGGTACAGTAGACGTAGTAATTATTTATTCCAACTTCTTGGACGCGAAATTTTTGTTATGCTGAAGCTATCTCACTGTGTATTCTGGATACGCAGCGGAAATGAAATTCAGTGATGTTTCAGCGCTTACTAATAAAGTTTTCTTTTTTTTGCATATTATGTAAGGGAAGGAAGGAGTGTGCAGAAGACAAATTGAAGTGCACGGCTCAGTAGAAAGCACGTATCTCTTACGCTAATTTGAGTTGGCCGTCGTAGCGTTTTCCTCTACATGTTTTTTAGTAAGGAAAGTACATTCAATGAAGAAATGTACTCACAATGTCTTGTGAAGAAGAAGAAGCAAGTCAAAGACGAGAACATTCCGCACCAGCCTATATTAAGCAATTTTATATCTCTATTGTTGCGTGAATATCTTCCCGCACGGGTCCATTAGTCACGAATGAACTGCAAATGAAAGAAGAATACAGGGAGTGTTTCGTATATATGATACGAAGTGACTACTTACAAGACTTACAGATCCAGAAATTTGTATCTTTAATGGTTTTTGCGTAAAAAAATATCATGGTGAAGTGACTTTTAGGCCACCGTTTACCATAATACCTACGCTAATTGTTGGCTCCTTGCTAATTCTGTTGAAAGTCTCTCCCTCCCCAGCTGAAGGTTGAGATAGGAAAACATTTGTGCCATCTTGGCTGCAATTCAATTTCACAAATTTGCTCAAGGCACCGCTAGGTAGCTACTTCTGAACGTCTTTCCCTCGAGCTTGGGATATGAAAGGTACCTACCTAGCCTCTTTTCAGTAAATCGTCTGTTGCTCCCAGTCCTGCTCACGTTATACACAAGCACTGCATATATACATACTAGAGGGCCCAGCCGTCTAAAATGACGGCAATAATTTTGTCATTAAGCCATTTATTGTTCAGGTTCCCAGTACAGGTTTTGCTGTAAAATGGGTTTCATATCTGCAGCAATGATCTTCCATTATTGAAACTCAAGCTTTACTGCAATAAGTGTTGCGAGAGAAAAAAAACATGCAAGGTAAGGCGCGGATATCGGTTTGGAATAGGTCAAACGTGGAGCACAACTAAGAAAATATAGTTCAATCAAATGAATTCACCGGAAATTCTCAAGGCCTACCGTCACCTGGGTACCAAGCAATAGGTAAACCTTTCGGGGCGAAATTTGGCTGCGAAGCAAGTTGAATATAAAAAGGCGTCTTTTCAGCGAGAAGTTCCAACTGCTACGAAAATTCTTAGCTAAAGGATTTAAAAGAAAGCATAAACGAATTAGATTATACGCGAATAGAACGAAATCCCAACCAAGACATGGGCTTCTCGAACTGCTACAAAGAAATTCATCTAAAACTTATGCGATGTAGCTTATGCCCGACAGGATAAAAAATTATCAGAGATACCGCCTTTCATCTACCATTCTCAGAAGAATGTCATCTACATATTAGAAAGTACTGAGCTAGTTTTCAAAGCGAAGCGAGATTCAGAAAATCAAATGTTTCTACATTAAGCTTGACAAAATGTTTCAGAAGCTAAAGTCGTCATCGTTACTCCAGGAGCTGATATTTTATGGTATCTCAACTTGTTTTACAGTAGATGAATTTTCTCTTAACTAAATCCTTAACAGCGTGACGGTGAGATGGACCAAACAAAAAGCGAGCAAGCGAGTGTATTATTGTATATATATACAGTGGATATTCATTTTTTTGCAGTACCAAATGAGTCACTTTATTGGGACTCAGTTTGCTGTGTTGCTTTCCATTCTCCTCAGTCTTCTTTCTTCATTAGAGATGATGCTGTCCACGCAAAGTGAACGCTAGAATTGAACATCACGTGTTTACTATACATTACTGTTCTAAGCGTATTCATCCTTGTAGCTATGACATCTTCGATCGCTGGATAAGTTCTACCACTTCCTGTTGTTTTTTTTCTTTGCCTTATTGCTTGGTAGCCAAAAGTAATGAGGCCAACGCATATATACTAGCTGTCATTTTGACCGCCGAGTGTCGCGGTTTTTATTTTTTTACAGGAAAATTTACAGTGGCAACCGCGAGTATGGTTGAGTTTGAAAAATACTTCAATCATCTACGCGGTATCGATGCCGAATATAAAGAATATAATAATTGCCACTGTAATTAAGTTATCTTCGAGCAAAGGAAAAATCTTTCATTAACAGCTACGTTTGTTAATTCGAATGCCAATATTTTGATCATCTCATCTTTCCATAAAGGTTGTAATAGCAAGCTTTGTACAAATTACAAAGAAAAATATACATTTATGTAACACAGTTTGACTGCTAGAGCGAGTCCATTGCGCCGAGCGAGTTCTTTCTTCGCCAGCATTAGTAAGAAATGTTCAGATTTTTCGCGTATTTTGATGCGGGCACTCGGCGACGTCGACCCTTCTTCGGCCAGAGTGTGAAACAGGCAGCCGAAGCTCTTCTAGTGACAGCAAACGACTTCTCTTGTTTACTGCCAAGCGCTGCACTGTTTATTGACTACCAAACCAAAACACGTCTGGTCCAAGTGCGACTTCCCGCTCTCTTCTATTCTTCTCCTCCTGCTCCTTATATCGGGGGCGCCCCTAAAAGATGAGAGGAAATTCGTAGGACTCAAGAGTGGCCGCGCTAACCTCTGTCCTTCGTCTAAAGCAAACACATCACAAAGAGCTTTTGTCTACAGCAGCTCCCTGCACAATGGTCGGGATAAACACGGTTGATCTTGCGACCGCGTGAAGAATGGCTTCTGGAGTCGGGGCATGAATGGACATTTTCGTTTGTTGGTCGATCACCTGTCATTTCATAGGAGCCAGGTCATATTTCGGGGATGTCCTGTGCCGCCGCAGGTGAAGGTCGAAACGAAAACTTAATGCAGTATTCCCAACTGTGAAAAAATACAGGGACTACAATCAAGTAAGTGTCAGAAAAGAAATAGGAAGTAAGTTGCTGTTCGCTAAATGCTCGTACCGCGATACAGATCACACAATCCAACAGATATTTTAATTTCAGGCTTATAACTTACAACAAAGATATAATAGGAATTTCCTCATGTGAAATATCAATGACCGCCAAAAGGAGCGAAAATTTGGTAAAGCAGTTAACACAGAAATTTGCTGCTTCACTGCGCACACGACTTGTTAATATATCAATGCAGCAGTTTTGACGAATTTGGTTCAAAATTTATTAATAAAGTCAGCTTCCTGGTAAAACACATCACAGGGCCGTACGTGCTGCATGCACGAGCGGTGCTGCCATATATACACTTGAGATAGCGAGAGTGCATGCTTCGTCATCACAGCAATACATATATGTGACATAACCAAAACTGAAGGTTGCCTAAGAAGAAACTTGTCGGGAATGCAACACATCAGTCAAGATATTAATTTGGGAAACTCTTTCTTTCGAAGCAATCGGAAACATGCATAAGTTAAATAACTTAGCTGTTTATTAGGCGGCTAAGCTCAGTGCATATGTAATATTCTAGAAATAAGAGACGACTTACTTCATTTGGTTCCGAAGCAAGTGAAGCGGTAAGCCTACACAGACTCAAAATTTTTAGGAGTGATAAATATATCACGCTATATTAGGTCAGGCAGTTAATTTTACGTTGCACAATAAGAATTAACCAATAAAATTGTTTTTCAGAAAGTCGAGGTTTCAGACATCAAGGAAGGTTCCTCTGTTCATCATAGGCCTACTGCGCACCTCGCGCAGTGGTACCTAAATCAGGAATATTATCCAGAGAAATATAAAAAACATCAAAGCCTATAATTAATTAAGAGTCTGGAGAACAAATCGCATGAACATCATAAAATATATTTGCACACAGTTTTATTATTTGACAGACAATTTAGCTGAACATAACGATAAATTTCAAGCGATTGCAAGCAGAATATTCGGACATTTAGAAGCCATAAATCGCCAAGCTAAGCCGTTCGTCAGCTAGAGAGCGGATGGAACAAATTACGCATGCACAGCAGGTCGGACCTCTAACGGGAATGTAATGCAATAAATATATAAAGAGCAGGCGCGTTTATGCCCGAGTCACTTTCAGAGCCGAGTCTGTTTTAGCGAACACCAAAATGTTGGGCGTCCTAATTGGACGCATGGGCGCTATTTGCATTGACTCGCCGGGCCAAGCGGGCGGGTCCGTCGACCAAACGATGCAGTTAAATGTTCCAGAGTACATACGGGCTGTGCGGGTCTGCCTGCTGTCGCGTCAATAAATACCAGATCCTATTGAATTTATTGCATAGCATCAGCCCGAATATATTTGGATACTACCTCGTAATCCCAACAGCAATTTCAGACAATTCGATTAACCGAATTATTGGGGAAGAATGATCTCCTCACCACCGCAGGGGAAGTTGCATGGGGAGAGTTTGTTGATGAAAACATTAAATTGAAGGAGGGTGGATAAGGCAGGGTAAGGTGGTAAGGGCTTGTGCTGTCATCGCCTTTATCATGCATTGGTTGTATTTGCAGCATTATAACTGGGAAATGATGACATGAATGAGTGGATATGAACGCATGACTCACAACTCACGCGCTGTCCCATCGATTATGCACCAATACTGTTATCACAGCTCGCTGAACACAGAAAAATGAACATTTAAAATAAAAGAATGGCAATGAAGAGCACTAGGTTCGATATACTACGAGCATTCAAATCAAGATACTTAATTGGTGTAAATGGTACCGAAAATGTGTCATAATTTTACAAAGTACATAATAACATTGTTTTATGTAAGCACTGTCTTAAAAGGAGCTTCCTTCCATTTTACAAAGCAATTCCGGTCGAAATATCCTTCATAGCAGGGAATTCTGCACCGCTGCACGTAAGAATAAAAATGCAAAGCAGGCCACCACAGCCAGGACCAAAATTTCCAAAACCACGGCAACTCAATTCCGAAACTTTGGTAAACATTCAGTAAAGGCTAGAAACCTTTTACAATGTATGTTTCATGGAAAGGAATGTAACTGGGATATTTACAAGTGGTTGCGTAAATTCCGTTATATACCTACTGTACGCTCCCGACAAGCAAAACATGTAATACATAACCAACAAAATTGAGGATTTAACAAAAACTTAATATTTTGCTAGAAAAAACTAGAATATCACAAACAAACGACTAACATCATTTAATGACACACAATTTTCAAACAATAATTTGGATTAACAATTCTTAAAAGGTATGCTTTTCAAAATAACTTTTCAATATTGTCTTGAACTATTGCGTTGCGAAACAGCTACCTAGTTGTGGCGACTACCAACCTGCATGGCTCTGCAAATACGCTTATTTTTTCCAGCTCTCTTTGAAAAAATTTCCCAAAGTCAGGACTTTGTTCAAGTGCAGATCTGATAGCAGAAAGTGATTATCATGGAAAATGGTTATATTTACCTACCTTGACAAAGGAGGTTATGTTTTCGTCGGGTTTGTCTGTCTTTCAGTATGTCTGTTTATTTGTCTGTCATTCTGTCTGTTATCAAGATAGACTAACTCAAAAAGTTATGGACGGATTTTGACGAAATTTATAAGGATTGCTAAGGTATGTTGAGAGGAACAGATGATTAACTTTTGGTGAAGATCCGACCATCCGTTTATTTGTCTGCGGCATTTTTCTCAGGGCCCTAAATCAAAAAGTTATGGACGGATTTTTATGAAATTTACCTAAATTGTTAGGTATATAGCGAAGAGTAAATAATCAAATTTTTGAAATGATCTGTTTGTTCGTTCGTTTGTCCCGGTTTTTAATTTTATGCTTGTTAGCACAATAACTAAAAAAATATTGAATGGATCTTTGAGAAATTGATACGAATTATTGGTAATGTTAGAAGACATGATTGATTCAATTTTGGTGCAGACCGGTTGGTTCGTTTGTATGTTTGACTCACGTTTGTCACTATGTTTGTTAGCAGCATAACTCAAAAAGTTGCGAACGGATCTTCAAGAAAATTGCACAAACTGTTATAACTATCAAAAGGCACAAATGATTAGATTTTGGAGTTCATACAAAGAAAATCATGGTTTCAGAGTCAATTTGAAGTTTTCGTTACCGTTGCCTCGCTCGGCGGAGGTATGCGCTCTCAGAGTGCTTTAGTTATGGAATGTATTTACAACGTAATCATCAAGAACAGCAATCGCGAAAGCAATAAACAAAATCCAGCGACCGCTTCGAACACACGATGCGGCGCAATTAGCCACACTGGAGCACTCTACTAAATGATTACAGCGACAACATTTGGGACAAACGATGCTAGGAAATAATAATAACAAACGCTTATGGCAGCGAGATCGCACAACTCAGACCCAATGGCGGCTACTGGCCGCCGATAATCGTGTCTAAAGCACCCTCATAGAATAAGCCAGCTGTTGCCTACAGTCTAATGAAGCAATAAAAAGTTGGTGTATGATGCTCCTCCTCACCAGCGCCCGCCCCTGGTGTACACCCTCGTTCGGACCTCCATAAAAAGGGGCCATCGTATAGCCTTTACTTCATTAACACAACAGCTGACTGTGGCGGCTTCTTGTGCATTGGGGTAATAAAATATGGTGGCTCATAGGGAACACGTTTCCGATTTTATCTACTTGACCTGTTATCTACCTTGTTCATCTGTGCACAGTTATCCTTTATCGATCAAGTAGCTAAAAGACACAGACGATCTCACCGTTCTGTCCGCAGGGATGTCTACACAGATTTAACAGCTAAAGGCACGGAAAGACTAGTGGATTTTACATTGTTATGGTACCATCAAAAAGTATCAATATTAGGAATGTACCAAAATAGAAGAGCGGTTGTCTGTCATTGATGAATTAACTCAAGTGCATTCAAACCTAGCGTGAGTGACATAATGCACAAATGTGATGCACTTGGCGGCCTATACGTATTAACGCGATATATTTTGGCCTGTGATTATAAGCGTGCACAAGTTATCACTCACTCACTCACCTGGTGAGTGAGTGATAACTTGTGCAAGGATACAGACAGTCACACGCCAAACTCCATCGCATTAACACGTAGGCCGCCATGTGCATCACCTATATACACTACCAGCATCATAAAAATACCATTGCCTTCCCTGGGCATGGCAATCAAGAAGTTACGCGAGTAACACTGAACAAAATAAATTTTCGAATGACTATGCATATTTTACGTAATTTAATTTCTTATTATCTCCGCCTAGGAGGTGAAGTTTTCGTCGTGTTTGTCTGTCTATTTGTCTGTCTCTTTGTCGGTGACCAAGATAACTCAAAAAGTTATGAACGGATCTTTACGAACTTTTCAGGGAATATTAGGTATATTAAAAGTGTAACAGATAATTAACTTTTGGCGGAAATCCGTTAGTTTGTCTATTTGTTTCTCAGTGCCATAACAAAAAGTCATGGACGGATTATCTTTAAATTTACGTGAGTTGATAGGTTTGTTACGGCCTACATGACTAAATTTTTGCGATGATTTGTATATTAGTTTGTTTGTTTGTTGTGGTGTTTAATTTTGTGCGCGTTAGTTCAATAACTCAAAATAGTTATGAAAGGATCTAGATGAAACTTACAAGAGTTGTTAGTAGTGTTAATTAAAAGATATAGATGATCAAATTTTGATGATAAAAGGTTGGTTCGTTTGTGTGTTTGACTTATGTTTGTCATAATGTTTGTTAGTAGCATAACTCATAAAGTTATGACCGGATCTTTAAGAAAATAACGGAAATTGTTAATTTTATCAAAAGGCAGAAATGATTATATTTTGGTGTTGATACGAAGAAAATCGTGGTTTCAGAACCAATTTGAATTGTTCGTAACCGTTGCCTTGCTTGGGAGAGGTATGCGCTCTCATCGAGTGCTCTCCAGGTTATTATTATTATTTTTTCTATCCTAGCCCTATCATTCCAAATTTCTTACAAATAGGTGGATCTGCCGCAAATTTTTAGCACTGCCTGCACCCATCACTTCCACTAAACGCTTGAGTTGCAAGAGCCCTGCAGTACATTAGACCCATAACTGCACTGATGGCTATACAGCAAGTGATCCTGTAAAGAATGTTATGCATAGGGACAGAGCTCTAAACAAACACGAAAATTTAAGATATTATTGGCGGCGGTTCAGACGAGGTGTAAGTACATATTTACTGAAGTCTAGTACGTAAACGCGTCTCGTTCCTTAACCCACACTTCGCACACCCGTACGCATTCAAGAAAAAAAATACGGCACCTTCGCTGACAGACACACCCATTTTCCTTTAACTAAATTACGTTAGAACAGTCGAGACTAAGCACCTACTATCAGTAAAAAAGATTTGGGATGCCTGAACAATGGCCACTTCGAGTGTGTCGTATAGCAAAAAAAAAATAATAATAACTACACAGTACACGACGAAGCACGCAGAGAAACGACACGTCAAGGTTACTGTTTTCAGCCCCCACCATTTGGCACTCCGCACACTAAAACGAAAAGCCCCATAATTAATAATTGAAATTTATGAAACCCAACCTAATGCCGTCAAAGCGCAAAAGCAACTGAAGAGGAGAATCAGCATGACTTATTGCTATCTGTACTCAATGTTTATTACAAATGACAAAGAACTAAACACATCGAAACATAGAAGCTTCATCAACAATAGTACCTAACTCTAATGTTATTACAATAAAACAAAAGTAGATGCAAGATCAAGTAAAAAACAAAAAAAAAACAGTGCACCCACGTTATTGCAGCCTCTGCCCATCATTAACTCTCCTTTAAATGACCGATGCAAAGCGAAAAGCACCAACAACAATCCGATTTATTCCATAGGTATAAACCAAATACAGCCGATAATATAGAGACTTACGATCATGGAATAAAGCATGCATAAAAGGGACTGCTACCTGTAGCCGCCACTTAGCACACGGCACAAAGCCCTACAAGAACACGGCGGCACAGAAGTCTCCACGGCCACACCAGGTGCGGCCCGGACAAGATCGGGTTGCTCTTAATTGCCTGGCGGGCGCACGTGGTGGTCACCGCAGCCTGCTGGAACACGCGGGCCCGGAAACTGTGTGGGCTTTCGGGGCAGTAGAGAGGCCGTAGGCAAGAAAGGATGCATTGGGACGGCGGGCACGTGTATGGCGAGGAAGTGTTTATGGTTCCTTCGTGCGCTTCATAATAAGAGTTCCGGCCAACGTCGCCATCAAGACATGATATATTGCACTTAGGCACGGCAAGGAAAGATGAGCAATAGCGATGTTATTCTTGTTTCGTTTTGTGATAAATATTGCGGTCTAGACACAGTTGCCACAGCCCGCATGGAGTCCATTAATATGCCTAGCAGTGTGTAACTATAGCACTTCTCGATCCGGAATATTTTTACGTATTGAATTACCGTTTTGGAGCAAGAGTTATGCGATTAAGCCTCCTCATGATATGTAGGTGAGCAAAAGCTTCATTCAGACTCAAGATAAGGATCGGTGACCCCATGCAGTATATTATCAACTTTCGTTACAGTTATATAAAGCCGGAAGTAAATACACTTATTACAACAAATAAATCCAACACTCTGACAAGAGCCTCGTATTTCATAGGTACTATCACACCATCAAATACCATCGTTTCTCTAATCTTAGGCTACAGCAGAGACTTCGCGGAATTGCATGGCAAAATGTAGGGCGGGAAATTATTTATTATACGGTTTATAGACCTTCCTCAAAACAGTATACCTACCTGTATAGGGATAATATATACACAATAATTGCCAAGAAAACAAAGCTCCGCTCACCGTAGGGAGCCGCGACCACAACGGACCGCGAAAGGCGGCAGCGTTTGAAAGGTTCCCCACAAGCCCACAGAAACTTCCCCAGCAAACCGCAAGTTTGCCGCCACCCCAACAACAGCATAAGGTACAGACCGCATAGACGCTGGACTGCTGGACGAAAGACACCTAAAAGTACAGATATTAGTAGGCTATTGTAGCTATAGTTCAAAATATTATTGCTGTCAGAGTGTCAGCAAGAGAAAAGAACACCTGCCAGGACAGAAGCGTCGCTCCTGGTAGAATGCATACTACAAGCTTTATCTGAAAGTACATACAACAATATAAGAACACAAGGTAGCACGTGAAAGAAGACCTACATATGAAGGCACACCGTGTTCTTAGGCAAACTCCGAAAATGACATAAAAAATTAAAGAATAATTAAAGCACATACCGGTACGAACGTAACTACCCATATGTTAAGCTTTTTTGCTGTAAAAAAAGACTGTAGTAATGTAACTGGAAATTGATTGTACCATATATTACTCCTAAAACATAATGGATGGAATGATACTAACAGACTAATCTACTTAAGGAAAAAAATGTTTAAGATAGAAATACTTAGAAGTTGAGGAGGAAATTTGATGGCGTGCAAATTGAGTACGTAGCTTCTATGAAATTGCTGGGAAGCAACCACTGAGTTAATTACCGTACACAAAAGGCTAGGGTTGTTGCGACGCTTTGTACTGTAGTTCGTGTCGCGCCACTTGCAGTCAGCGGGAGATCGTCGTTCCGAGGCAAGCTGTGCGGCAGGCGGACAGTTCTCTGAAAATATTCGGTGTCTTCTGGAGAGAAGCTTGAGTTTGAGGGGCCCAGTTGACGGCTGGTCTCACGTAAGTGCTTCGAATAGGGTTGGGTTGCGCCGTAAAGTTAATATGTTTGGTGACAACTATCAAATTCGTAAATGCTTCTGTGCTTTTTCGCTTCCTCTACTCGAGCATTCTTCCCTGGCTGGGTTTCAATACAGTCAATCACCTCATGTGCTAGACTGACAGTAGCCGAGCTTCAGCAGACGGCTGTGTGCACAGAATGACTGAACCCATACACCCACCATAGACAGAGAGTCGCTTGACAATGTATTCAACGAGGGTTATTTGTTGCAATCCTTTGTCTCTGCCCCAAAGTCTTAGAGAAAAATTACACAAGTTGCAGCTGAGGCCCATGCACCCCTTTACTTGAAAACTGTTCCGATTTCAGATACGTCAGTACAGTAAAGTCGGTGTATTATACACGTATCTGTATTGACATGGAATCATCGTCAATATCCGTGGTCATCCATGTAGATTCGTCAGCCTTAAATAGAGTCGTGGAAGGTTTTAGAGTGATATATCCCAGTAGTTTAAAATCAAGGTGAGGGCAAAGACGATTGATCTAAAAGACATTATTAAAATTTGGATCTAAATTTGAACGTTTCGACCCTATAGGTCATCATCAGCATTCTGAAACAACAAATAAAACAGATGATACACTGCTTGTACAA
>LQNS02277275.1:3249257-3272328 GCA_001587735.2 Parhyale hawaiensis | reverse complement strand
TACCTACCTACCTACCTACCTACCTATATATGTATACTATACTGGTAAAGAAGATGTGTGAATGAAGTGTTTTCTCCAAGTCCGTCTTGTTCTTCATCCCACATCCCGCCGAGCGCATGCTTGGACATGGACTTCTGTGTAAAATGGCATAGGTAATATAACTACTGTATACATATTTTTTTTTTAAATAATTTCTGGTAAAGCATAAGCGCTTTACGTATTCGAAAGATCTACCTGTTTTTCTTTGATGAAAACAAAACCAGTCTTCACGGAATATTATGGAACGAATAGTTTCGGTTCAAAGGCACTTCAATAATCATTCTCTATTCTACAAGTATCGTCCTTAAATAATGAGCAGGAGCTCAGTGGTGTGGGATTGAATGTTACACCGTCAATAGTACCAGTTTCAATACAGCAACCGAAGAAAAGATAAATGGGCACAGCCACCAGGGTTGGCTGGTTCAAACCAACTAAAAAAACTGGTTTAAACCAACAAATAACTATGTTTTTATTAATTTAATTTTTCTGGTTCTTATTCATAAATATTGCAAAATAAACAATTTTACTTCCAAAGCTTATTAAATTTTATTTACACAACTGAAAGGATGAGTTAAAAAAATTACTTCGATCCGGCAGAACTTTAAAGTTCGAAGACAGCAGGATGTTCATGGGCACATGTGCAACCCGCAGTAATCAATTGAAGGTAAGTTTACCCGATAAAGAGAAGTCAAGTCTCATTCCTTCGAAGATACGCACTCATAACGGCATGAATTAACCCAAAAGTAATAAACAGCACAAAAAAATCTGCATCACACACAAAGTACTTACGAGTCTTCACATCGTTATTGGAAAAACATGCAAAGTCGAAATGCGCAATAACTAAAAAAATTTCATCAAAGAAAACTGGTCAATTAATTAGTCGTCAATTCAATGTAATACCATAGGTCACACATAAATTTAAACATTAGACAGCCAGAAACACTATATAAGGGTCGCAACAATATTAAGCTCTTCTGGCATGCATTCGAACATTTTCTCTGCTGCACGGAGAGAGTTCTCAGCCTTTTGACCCTTTGCCTCCTGACGGCATCATCAGATGCCACTCTCTATTTTTACCTATATAAAAGCTATGCATCATGTAAATTACCCAAGACACTGACGGCATCTGTAGTAGCCGATGCGAAAAATAGTGTTTTATGTAGTAAAACTAAATTTTTCCCAAATGTGTTTAACTAACCTATTTTTCATAAATTTAACAAAAAAAAAGGAAAAAAACGTTATCTGAATTTCAGGAGGCAAAGGGTTAAATAGTGAAAATAACGGTAAATATAAATAAGCTACCATTATCTTTCGTTCAATCAATAATTTCCTTTACTTACAGTTACCGTACCGTTCCCCATATGCTGCATGGATAACTCAAATCAAAATTATAAACCGACATAGTTAACATCTATCAACAATATAATAAAGACCGATGTGTATTTAACAGTTTATTTATCTACCCATTTTTTGTCACGTATTACGGAAACAGATAAATATCGAAATAGTTTGGAGACTGTGGCCATCAATTCTGCCACGATTTACTGCAAACTAATAGATGGAAAATACACCAGCTAGGTTGCAGATAAGCGTGGCAAACTTTTGGTAATATTATATTTGGAAGCAGTTTTGCTTTGCCAACATTGAAATCCAATCAATAAAGATACATTAAAGCTTCTCTTAGCACTCTCATGTATCGTGATTTGTACTCTCTTCTGAGTCTTCACACATCCAAACTTCAGCTGCTCTGAGTTCACACTGAAGCTCAAACTAAGTAACTGAGTACCGGTACCTACCTAGCTGCAAGATCAACTGAGAAAATGGTAAAGCACTGACGATATCTGAAGCTCCTCATAGCACTCTCAAGCATCCTGATCCATGGTTTCTTCTCACAGATAATTTCGTTGTATCATTTATTCTTCCAACTTTAATTCATTCGTCAAAAAATCAACTTTTAGCTAAGCGAAAATTTTTACCGCACATATCATGTCTTATCCATGATACAGAGTCGAAATTAATATTTGGAGTGATGCCCGACTGCTGCAAAAAGTATAACTTTTTTGCGTACCAGAGAAGGAAAAGGTTTTCAGAAAATGTGAAGGCGAGAATGACCATCTCTTATTTTCCAATAAGTTGGCAGTTGAAGCAACGAAAAGTGTGGTAAAGAAGAAATACTGTATCATGAATTTCTTCGCCGACATTATGGACTACCGGGTACACTAGCAAATGAATAGATTTGAAGGAGACTAACTTCAGTAAATTAGGGGATGCGAAATTTTACTGGACCGTCAAAACCGTACTTTTGCATGTCATTGTGAATTAACAGGCAACTGCACCACAAAGACACTTCGCAGCAAGAGATCAATTTCAGATCTCAAGTGCTTACACTTTCAACAATGTCGTATAGTAATAAATCACTTCTCGTATCAGGGTCGTAAATTATACTCGAGCTTATGTCGTATACCGCAACCGTCACTGCAGCTAAGCAAGTCGCTAATAAGCAAGGGTGTAAAGTGTACATGCTGCCGACATTAATATCCTCGAGTCCCTTGAGCATAAGCAACACAGATTGCAACAGGTAAGTCACCCTTTCATTCGCCACTATATACGGTCTTGAACACTGCAGCAATAGAACTACACAGTTAGGTACACGAAGGCTAAAATGTACACAGAATAGGGAAGTCATTTCTTTACACTCTATATGAAATTATCTAGAAGTTTGTAGAAAAAATAGCTGGAGCTGATTTTCTGCGTGTTGCTGGTGGCATCTGAAAAGGGACAGTGAATCTAGAAAAAAAATAGTTGGGCATGAAGGACTTACCCCTTAATATATACGAACACGATCTTTCTTTTGGTAAGTTTTCTAAAAACATTGAGCTTCGATTAGCGCATCCTGCGTCATCGCACTTCTGGTAGCGGACACTGCCGAGAAAAAAAAATTTGCTGCAACTTACTGATATGTGTGGGGTTTCAACAGATACTATTATTCTATGGAGGGAATAAAATAAATACTGGAACAAAAAAAAATTAATTTATCTGGTCCCAACACACAGTGTGCTGATTGAAACACAGTGGAAAGTGTAGCAGAAAAACATGGCAGAACCTGATATATCATCAGTAAGCTGGGTGAATTAAATATTAATCGCTCGCAGTATGGTTTGAAACTTGAACCGTCCTTGACGCAGAACAGTGAAGTGTAATAGATCACCTCAGACCGCACCGAGACAGCCCGCCCCTGCCTGCTGAGGAGGTAATGAACTCGGCCGGAAATTTACATCGACCCACTAACTATTACCAAACACACCGAACCTTGTAATGTGATGCCTTAGATTTCATCATAGCAAGGAAGTCGCAGCGCTCTATAGATATCCTATCGGTTCCTAATAAAGACTAAAGCTTGGTGTCTGATGTGAAAACATTATTAGTGGGAATAGGAAATTGCCTATAACTGTACACGTCACACACGTACTGATAGCTAACACCAGCGAGAAGTGATACTCCAAACCAAAACTAGCTCGATTTATTGAAAACTACCTATGCGACCAATAACTTCCGTACATCAATACCATTAGGTAAAATTTTCGACAAATATTATCACTAACTTCAACCAAGATCATCAAGCATTTTCAGAATTCCATCTGATGCTCAGTCCACAGTAGCTGAACTGGCAGCAAAAACTAGGTTCGGAGTCACCATCCTCACCATTAACAATGAAATAGACCTAAAATATGATGCACAAAGCATTAGCTCATAGCATGGCCATTAAAAACGTAGCTACTATCAGTAATAACCAGCAACAACATATGTACACAAACAAATACCGTATGCACTGTGGAGCCAGACATGTAGGCCGGCATTGCAGTTCGCCCAACTCGAAACAGAGACACTTTGACGAGAAGGATACTGGTGAGGTGGGAAGGCGTAGGATTCCCATAATGATGAGGGGTGGTTATCATCGCACAGCAGACCTCATTTAGCCGCCAGTAATGGGTACAGATATCATCGTAATAATAGAGCGATACTTCACCAGCTCGCAATTCTAATGGCATAATTGCATGCACACCATGAATATCGCATCAAGTGTGGAATTAAATAAAGTGATGGGAAGATAAGTGCATGCGGGACCGGCATGGCGAAACAGTTCCACAATACCTGATGCAAGAAAAGGGTCAACATCGCAATGCCAGTTGCATTAGGTATGGGGCGCACAACACACATAAGGTCATCTCTTAATAATATGCTCTAGAAATGAGAAATCTTGCAAATCGGTGGGTGCAACCGGATCTAACAATCTGAATATGAAGTAATGGAGAGATAATCAGAAGCCCCACAGCTTGTATTAGCCCAACATATTTCCATAAAAACATTGTCATCTCATGGTGAACATGTGACAGCTAGCACAGTTTTCATGCCATGAGTTTTTAAATAAAATTAGCAAGATAGGAAAAAAATACTTTCTCTGTTTATGTAAGACAACTCCGACATTCGGTTGATTCTGAGCTACAAAACAATTTCCCTTCACCGACACAATAAACACCTCATATAAAAGAATGCTGAGATGAGCACTAACTATCCGAAACGGCAACAGTTTTTCAGACCTCTACGGTCACTTCCCTGAATGCTGAACCTAGCATACATCACGAGAGACACCCATCTTCAAACGACAAGACCAATACCTACCCAGAACTTCTTAGATGAGCTCCAAATTCGGCCAAAATAACGAGGTAAGAAGGCTCGTCAAAGCTCATGAGGCCGTCACGGGAGTCACAGGCTCAGGTTTATCACACGTCAGATTAGTGGATGATTGCGACACGGGCGCGCGGGCTGGAGGACCGGAGCAGGCCGAGGGCTGCGGCCGTGACACGCATAAGCCATGATGTCAATTGGCTGCTTGATGGACACCACCTGAACACATGGACGGCCAACCAAGAGAATTCGGAAGGTACAAACATGCTTATAAGAAAGAAAAACATCAATAACCAGGTGTGTTTTGCGATAACTCCACGGCCAGGAAAACATTATAGATACCGCAGATTAAATTAACGATTCCGTGACTTCAAAAAGGGACTGACAGAGTGACGACACCTCGTCCATTTCTACTATGTCAGAGTAAGTTACCTCCGAAGGGCTTCTAACGAAGGGATGTGCAATTTGATCCACGAGACAGCCTAGAAAATTGGGAGAAGTACCTATCGAAGACGCCTGAATACTTCGAAATCCTTCACGTTCCATTCGGTGGCAGCTGTCAAACCCCAAGCCAATGTGAGTCACGAGCACGAGACGGTGCTGAACTTCTGTTACATTCAAAGGGAGACGAGGATGTCGACAACCCACTTATTAGACGGAGCGCGTCATAATTAACAGCTTATACATTGGTCCTGGAGTAATAGCAACAAGGATGACAGTCCACTCGTATCCTAAGTTACCGAATGCCTACGTGAAAAATCACAGAGGCCGACGATTGAATGTTGGGAACTGTGTGCGTAATAGGCACTGCCAAAATCAACATCTCCTTCATAGAATCAGTCCATTGATTTGGAACAGTCATAAAGCACAAGTCTACATATATACAGTATAGATACACATACCTACACTCAAGTTCAGCGCCGTGCCTGCTTTGTATCAAAGATTCGAGACCTGATTTTCGCAATGCATGGAGGTCACGCGTTACCCAGCAAGTAGATATATATATAGTTTTTAAGAAAAAATATTCTTTTCACAAATCTCGCATAAGGTTGGGATGAAGTCCGAACTCGTAGAAAAATGAGGAGCAGGAATATCATACAGGGAAACGGGATTATTTATTTTCTACTTATAGGTATAATATTACACACTTAGTTGGTTGATCTCTCTGTCCCGACCTAAAGGATTTAGATAACAGGGAATTCATTTACCGAATGACAGTTAAAGGAGTGAGATAGCAGGAAATTTGAGGCTCAAATTATTATCAACTATATAATAGTACGGTACACAGTTTCTTCGTTGATTGGTATGTTTCTCCCTCACGATGCTGAGGTTTCAAATTCAAGAGAAAATACATCTACATAAAACAAGATGAGGCAGCAGGAAATTTGAGTCTCAGATCACAATAGCATAGGTATATAGTTTCAGTAAATAATGCAATACAGTCGAGTTAGTTCACTTTATGAAGCCGGTTTCGCTTAGAAAAGTGAATATGCCTATACTAGGTATATTATATTTTTTCTTTTGAGCGTGATATAGATGAGAGGCTCAGTCTTCGATGGAGTTTCCGTTCCTGTCGTAGACAATCCACTGCGCTTAGTATATTTTCCTTAGTTGAATTTCTTCGTGGCAGTGAAGCTTTACACTCAGCAGAGGCCAAAACATTGCCATTTCTTATTGTCCCCAAAATTTGATCCAGATGGTTCTGCTGCTGCTGATATGCAGGATCCAGCAGGAACTGTTTCCGGTGAATTCTTTTGATTCAACTATACTTTCTTGGTGCTGTAGGACTTGCAAGCATTCCAAAACAGATATTCCTGCTTTCACTTACAGGAGGGAAATTTTTGCGCCGTTAAATTCATGATGACACAACGTTCACTAGGTACGTTAATACAAGTTAAAGCCAAGTAGCCTTGGCATCTATTGTAGTAAAATCTGTACAAGAAGAATGATGAGTAAAAATGTCCACCACAAATACTTTGCCGTCATTTATGGCGGCTAGGTAGGTACTCTAATGGTACTATAATAATACGTAATGTAGGTATAGCAGAACAAAAGCACACTCATGGATACAAGAACCACTATACCTATGTGAACAGACACAGCACGAGGCAAAAGGGCTACCAAAAGAGCAAGCTAGTGGACACACCACTCGATCTCTTTTTCGAAAGGCGAATGTCAAATAACGAAAGTATACACATAAGATGGCAGCAAAAATATGCTCGTTCGGGGAGACTCTCATTGGCATGGCACTCGGAAAAATACTTAAAAGTGAATAGCATAATCCAATTTATTTTTTCCATTTTTTAACTCACCCCGACGGATGCTACATGCTCTGTTTGAAGTAAACAAACCGTACTCTGTTCACTAAGCGACATAATAAGTAGGCAGCTCTGATACCGGATTGATCAACAGTAATCTATAACGAAAATCATTATGAATAAGTAAGGCTATCTTTTATCAGTAGATGTATTCCAGTATTATCAATTTGAATAAGACTGACCAATGACAGCTCGTCGTAACACAAAATCTATCGATCACGAGAAGCTTAACTGTTGTGTTAATACTGCAAAGTTGAAAAAATAAAATTCATGGATATCACCAATCGTATGACAAACGTGGTCATACGAACACGGTCGATGTGCAGATGCAGACAATTAAAACTATACACAGAGACCAGTGAGTATTTATCTCACATACCATATTTATAGATTCAATTATTAGCTAATGTATTTCAAGCCTACCCCTCAAACAACAGAACGATAATTATTAAGGAGCAAAATAACTTTTGGGTAAATATTCTGGACCAATGGTCAAAGCTAAGCAGAGACTAAAAGCAAATTTTTGCAAGTACCATAGTGCCTTAAACCTAAACTACTGCACATATTGATTCTGCCTGACACACAGAGGTATTTACTGCTCAGAGTTTCTTCGTACAAATCCTAGGTGCAAAATACGTTGCAGCCAAAACAGAGTACGGTACTGCGCATTAACGTGAACGAGCAAAACGTGACGAGTTGAAATACCTAGGTAGGTACATGCCGTTACTGTTGGCAGCCGAGCACACTGCATGTGGCCACATGGTAGTAGCTGTGATGGTCCAATAACTCCGGTTATTTAGAAGAAATCAGTCGATAATATTGACAGCATCGCATACACAGTTATGCAACATCCGAAATGATAGCACGCCAGCAATCAACAAAACTCTCGACAATAATCCAATTGATTTCAGAAGCATCAATCCCAAGCCCTATTCAATGACGCGACATTTTAGGTCGAAAAAGAAACCCTCGCCCGAGACAAAAAAAAAATAACCTTCACATTGCAAGCCCTACAGAAGCACGCACGGTGACACACCAAGTTCAACATGCCCCGGAACACCACATGGTTTCGGAAAGGCACAGAAGTAAAAAAAAAAAATAATAATAAAAACATGAAAACTGCGGTTCCAAAGAGGGCTCTAGACTCAAAAACAAAACCGCGAACACCATCTGACTTGAGAGCTTCGCAATACCTGTCACTCCCAAGTCAAAGGTTCTTCCAGAAAGAGAGAGTCTTGGCAGCGAGAGAAGTCGTGCCGACTGCAGCGGTCGTAGGATAACCTTTACTTCCGTTAAAGGCAAGTGCGGACCTGGCACCGATAACGAGCTCTGCGCCGGCTCCCTAACGCTGTACTTGGTGCTTCCAAAAGCCATTAACTGCTTCAAGTGTTATCGTAAGCGCTGTGCAACTGTTGTGCGCTACATAAACGAATTATCGGTTCGAACCGAGTAAATCCTAACGGCACGTGCAGCAGTAGTCATAAACAGGCTGCTTGACATCAGTAAAGCGAAGGTCCTAGCAAGTTCTTGGCAGCGGGTGACTCCGGGCTTGGCAAAGTCATTTTATGGTGAAATAAGGTCTACATTTTCCGTGCGGCAATGCTAGTATATTTTTTGAGAAAATCGTTATGGCTTCTAACGCTTCTTAGCTTTGTGCGACACAGTACGTACCAAATAACTTATCCTGACGTACTCGTATTTTTCGTTTGATATTCATCT
This sequence comes from Parhyale hawaiensis, assembly GCA_001587735.2. Classification (NCBI taxonomy): domain Eukaryota; kingdom Metazoa; phylum Arthropoda; class Malacostraca; order Amphipoda; family Hyalidae; genus Parhyale; species Parhyale hawaiensis. The sequence continues at coordinate 3,263,566 of LQNS02277275.1, read as the reverse complement.
GAGTATTTTCTGCTAGTCCCGTTGCAGTGCCAGAAGCTAACCCTTATTTTGTCGCTTTACAAAAGATTATTCGTTGTATCAAGAGTAGACCTCAACCACCGCATATGTACGTAGCTAGCGGCGGCACAAAATATAGTCTTACTGACTGTGTCAACATAATCTAAGTACATGTAATACTTCTCAATGAATATTTTTTATCAAATTTAACTGAAAGATATGCGAAGAGTCTGCGCAAGCTGAACAAATAAGATACAGTAGAGAGATTAAAATTGCATTACAATGTTAAGTATTACTCTAAACGTAAATGAAAAGTATATTAGCATTAACCTAATAATCTACCTATTATCCTAAATGCATGTCGAGCAACCTTTGAAGCATATAATCTCAACACCACCGTACCATGTCGATAAAAGTCAACACGCAGCGGCGGCAATAAAATAAACGGAACTTGTAGCACCCCGCACGTGCCCTATAAACTAAAGCGAGTCAAGCGATGATGATATCCTGAATTTAGTACTTCCCGGACGGCCTCGGGCATGAATAAAAAGCAGACAAGAAACAAAAAGGCTTCCGTTTAACACGGGCTCTTCAGCAGGCTGTAATATAAACGATGGATTACAGATAATGAGGAAAGCTTACGTTGATACGCCGTAAAGCGAACGGTGGCCATACCTGATCCGAAGGACTATCGTTAGGCAGGTAATTAGCAGGTATAGCTGTACTAACGAGCTCCCTACGACCGCGCGCTGGACAGCTGATGCCTCTACAGAAGCTCGGGAGGGGGAGGAGGAGGAGGGGGTTAAGAGGTTAATTTTTTTGTTAGGAACTTGCTAGCTGACTCTAAAATACAAAGATGCATGTTTGCAGGGTTTAGATGTCTCTTGATAAGATACCTATACAAGGGACAAGTTGTGCATTACATTAAGCAACCGATATATTCTACAAATATAATCTATGCAGGGTAGAGTTCCAGCGCACGGAAGCTCACGCGCACACGGAATTTAACTACTGGTAACTTTTTATCATGCTGCGGGGCAAACTTCATTCACTAAGTCTTTGACAAAATTTAGCACTCAGGAAGAAGTACGGGAGAGAGAATAATTCACTTGCAACAAGTTTCTTATTTGGCAGCAACACAATAATTACTGAATTCGAATCACGCGTCCCATCCCCGCTGCCATTTTCTTCGTTGGATCTGCGTCATATTTCATTGTAATTCGACATTTTATTGCGCTTTATATCTGATTGTTAAATAACTACAATTAACTCCACGCCACGGCTTCACAGAACGGATAATACAAACTCAAAGGAAGCTTTAAGCAGCCCAAAGATGCGCAAACCGCTGCGAAAACTAAAATGCCTAAAAAAAAAAATTCACAACTGACTTTAACGTCTGCAGACCCACACAGCCAAACACAAATTTCAGCTATGAATTCCATGTGCTGCATCCACGTAGTCAAAATATATCAGGTTGGTGCGAAAGTAATGTCCGGTTAAATAAATAATAATATGGCAAAAAAACGTTTTAGTTGGCGTACCACGGTGGAATGGGCTACATATAGGTGTTCTGTAAGTTCTTAAGTGGTAATGGCAGGGTTCTCTAAAACAAAAATATTCAATAATGCGGAATCTTGTTTTCATATTTTTTACTTTTCTTTCCAAAGTCAAATCACTCTCCACTTCGGAAACGAGAAACCCACCTCCTACAACTTATTCCATTCACTACATGAACCTAATAAGTGTTCTGAATAAATTTCGCTGCCGCTCTGGCAACACCTTCGTGAAATTCGTCGAGTAAACCTTCTCTCACGTGACCGTTAGGTGGGACAAATATGGGGGTGCAATTTTTTTTTTTTTTTTTTTTCAAATTATGTGCAAACGTTAGATGATCTCAAAGAAAATGCTATAAATTAACACAAAGTTACTTTATATCTACAAGAAGTGGTTAAGAATTAATAAATTCGGTCTGAAACGTTGTACTAGAAATCGGACATTACTTTTGTACCAACCTGATATCATCTATCATTTGATAAGAAGGGTTAAGAATGTCAGTGAGAAGAGTAAGATGACTTCTTCTATTTAGTCGCATCAATTTTGGACATAGGGCCTACTTCCTGGTTCCGACCACAGGCACAGGCTGGGCTGCTGGAAGGAAGCCTGTCACAGACCAGGACGATATGACGACCGTCAGGGCAGTGAGCTGACGGGCGCGCTCCACCACAACAGTTCATTACAAGCACGATCTCTCAGTAATCGGCCCTACTGGACACACGATTGCTCCATAGCTGCTGGGGGAGCCAGAGAGCGGACCGGGACATCGACCGCAGTTCTTATAAACATTGCAGTCTCTGCGGCGCTCACACGTGTTGGTGCACATCCCAGGGAATGGAGTCGCTTTCCAGAGTCAGGAGCGCAAATTTTTTTTACCATTCAGTTAGTGTTTATGAAAGCGCGATAGTTCATTAATAACCATTTCTCTCATAGCGCGGACTATGAGCAACAATTCAGATAAAGCTGTTCCTACGAAAAGGCCAGACGAATGCATGAGAGAACGGGTTAACCGTAAAATATGATGATATTTTCAGCGTTCGACACTGATGCGCTTTTTACATTCAAGCGAATTAGAAAAAACCGGCCGAATATTAGCCTAGTGATAAAACATATGGCTCTCTGCCCGATGCAATCTATTTTCTTAATTAAGGATAAACCGAAAGTGCATAGCAGTTTCACAGAAAATAAATGATAACCCATATGATAAGGACTGAAACTCTTCAGCGCCTTCATCATGATCGAACCCAGCGAAGACTTTCATATGAGCTCATCCGGCCAACAATAAAGACAGACTAGCCTATATAGTACCCACAGTAAAACGTAAGCCACATTCAATGACATACGAGAGCCATAAGCCACATGCTATAAAGAACCTGAAGCTTACGGACAACATATTCTGAAGAAAAAAAAAGGTTTTGAAAAAATCCACTGCCAGCAACACAGTAAAACCTCATGCGGTAACACTCTCACGGGCTCTGAGTCCCAGTAGAGAGTGCTTCCAGATTTCTGACGCAAGCATATTGTTGCCGATACATCCTCACTTTCCATGCAGTGGCTACAGCGGTCAGCAAAAATAGAGACGACTGCATTTTCGTCTGAAAAAATGACGGTATTTTTCTGTAACGAGGCACACTGGCGGCAATACGCCTGCGCAAAGGGAACATCCGCAGGGTATGGAGCCAGTCCGAACAAATTAATCCACTAATGCAGTGTTTAATCTCGCCGTGCTCTTTCAAATATTTGAAACGCTGCACATGCGCTAGAGCTACACCATGAGAGAAAATGGTTAAATATACCGGCTCCATACAGAGAGAGTGAATTGTTTCTAGTCTAAGGTTTTTCAAGTAACAAAAAAATTTTTTAAACACTGACGTTTAAAGAGATAGAGTTTATAGAAAATTGGTATCCAGGAAATAAATTCCGACTGCTCCTATTGCGCCTATGTCATTTTCGTGAAGTTGTATTCTTCAGTGCAGAACAGCATTGCGGAAAGATTTTACGCTTAATATATCTGGGTGAAAGAACAGTAAAAGCGCGAGACACCCTGCACTCGACGCAGTCTCTTGCTGTAAATTGCAAGACTTTTCAACGATGAAGGCACTGATTGCATTAGGTGATTCGTCTATATAAATTTCCAGAGCTTGAGATAAGGACAATTTTACCGCAAAGTTCAAATGGAAAATGCACATATAGCCTAATAGTTCGTACTGCAGATAATACATAGTCGCTAGGGCCTCAGGAAGTGCACAGCTGCAGTCGACCACGGACTGCCAGAGCTAAGGGGTCAGAGACGAAAGATGCACGTGACAACCGCAAGCACCACCTAAATCACCTGCCTGACGGGGAGGTGAAATCGGGAAAAAATGCATGCAAGCACATGTATTAGCACATATAGCATTGGCCACTGCGGGAATAAAGTATAGAGCAATACTTACACTATCTACCATAGTCTACTTACCCCGCTAAAACGGATTAAATAGCAATATCAGAGTTCTCCTCTATCACACGTTCCAAAACGTTGAAATATAAATTATAGATGGGGAATAAGTTAATTACTGAAACATTGCCACTCAGCAACTGTGTTCCCAAGTCTCTTGCGCACAGCGGCGCGGCACAAACGTCACGCAGCTCGACCCGAGCAAAAGTATTCAGTCAAAAAGACGCAACTTGGACTCGCCCAATTCTTTTTCCCTCCCAAGCGGCGAAAGTCCACCACTCACGCAGCGGCGTAAAACGCAACGCTTAAATTTGATGTAAATTCTTCAGTTAAAGTTTGGAGGCGGCGCGCGGCTCAAGTTCCTTGCTATTTTCTCTCGCGCGGTTACGTGTTTTTTTTTTTCTCCATAATAATTACGGCGGTGCGTAAACCACGGCCGGTAAGTATCCAGCGCACACGCGGCGCAAAAACTCCATCGCTTTCCAATCGATGGAGAAAGTTTCCGTTCAATTGCCTCGTGCGACGCTATATAAGCAGCGGCTGATCGATGCCTAAACGGCGCCTCTGGGGCAGCCGCGGCTCACGCACCTGGTCAAAACACGGAAATTTGGTGATGAAGCGTCAGCCCAAAAGTGGACGTCGCTTCATATATCATTGGAATAACATCATAAATCTCGGAGCCGCGGCCACGTCTGGAAGACTCTCGGATACTTTAAAACATTCACGATACTTTGTAGCTTGGGGACAGTAAGGAGTGAAAGCCTCTAATAGCGTAGTCGGCCATATAAACGAGCAGTGACTTTTGTATGCATATCATCGTACTGAACTGTAAGTTGATAAATTAAACTCTGATTTCTCATTGGATTAGCATTGTAGGAACCAGGGTTGCGGAGTTGGATGCTATAGAGTCCGAATTCAATTCCAGGACCTAGGTGCTGCGTATTCTGCTCCGACTCCAGATTTTCCTGAGAGTCCGCAAGCAACTCCTTAGCATTATTAGCATTCGTCAAAAGTGTTAGCTTGGACCAACTACTGACTACCATACATAACCTCCTGCTTTAAGTTAATTAAAGAAGGTATTTCTGACATTGATAATACCTTGCACCATTTAGGATCATACGTTTTAACTAAATATAACTATAGGAAGTAATATATATATGTACTTTCCTAAACTAGACTGGAAGAGCTGGAATCGGCCATGTTATTCCAAAACTAGCGCCCGAAACACATTCGATTTCTTAAGAGTATGACGACGAAACCCTGCAATGAAACGTCCTTTTATGGACGCCGGGGCTATATAGAAATTACTTAGAGGAAGGAATGAACAGTATACTGTTTATTACTTTAGAGAACCGACAATAGCGAGACAAGATCTTAAACTTGTAACAAAGAGTAAATTTAAGTGACCAGGTAAAACATTTGCCAGTGCAAGGAGGCAGCAGGGATAACGAAAAATTTCAAAATCAGGAAGTTTCATAACTCAACACTAATGAAAACTCAAAATACGTTTGGGTTCCATTAAAGCGTTACTTTTATATTTCTACAGTCCCGTCCCTACTCTCGTCCAATGCGTGTTTGTGTCCGCGGATCGTGTGCGTGCGGCCGCCGTTCACGTTCGTGAGCTTTGCTGCTCGCTGTATCGCAGATTAAGTTAGGTTATGTAAGGTTAGGATAGGTTAGGTAAGGTTAGGTAAAGTTAGGTTAGGTAAGGTTAGGTTGGGTTAGGCAGGGTTAGGTTAGGTTAGTTGGTTAGTGGTGAAATCGGGTAAGGTTAGGTAAGATTAAGTTCGGTTAGGAGGTTAGGCTAGGTTAGGTTAGGCTAGGTTAGTTTAGGTAAAGTTTATTTTAATGGTGACGCGCGCAAGAAAGCTTACTTGAACGCAAACTCATCGCGAACGAGAGTGCGTCCCGTCCTTACGTTTGTATTTCGAGCGAATAAAACGAACGGTGCAACGGCAGCCAATATCTCCCATTAAGATCATGGAGAAAATTTCCTTAGCGACTTGTACAACAAATTCAGTTTTGTCTCCTGCCACGGCCTGCATGACGCATCGATCTAACACCATCAGTTCTTATTTCACTGACCTCCGCTGATTAACATAGGTACGGCTTTTCAGTAAACATGTCCGAAGCAATTCCAACAACATCAAACGCGAATAAACTCTGACGACTCCGTAATGTGCATGCAAACGAACGTCAACCTTATGTCCTTTAGCAGCAGTGCATCGCCTCATAAAGAATTGATGATGTCGGACTCTAGCTCCACCAATCCCAATGGCAAGACACGTTTGTTAACATCCCGGCTGTGAGAGGAGGCCAGGAATAGGCCAAAGTTCGGCTAAGCTACGCCCATGCACGGCCTAATAGTGCAACTTTGCCATCTTTTACAGTATTACACACGTAACCCTCCCCAGTTACTACAGAGATCGTTCAGCAGAAGAGAAGCAACAGAATCTAGGGGCATCCATGGCTGTGAACCGAGCATGTGGGGTGAAGCCACCAAAGAGCATCGTAACGACTTATTTTCAGAAAGAAAAGAATACTCTACACTCGGACACCGGAACTTGATGAAAAAAGCAGAGTAGGTAAGTACTGACAATGCAAGAAAAACAGAAAAAAGAAGCAGTAAGTTTGTACAATCAGCTCAATCAAAATTGTTTAGGCGAACAATCCACGATTCTATTTTGTCTGCATTTGTCTAAAATTTATGACAGTCGGCAGCGAGTCGTATAGGAATAAGAAACGGTTTTATATTAAATTGCGGGCGTGGAAAATCTGTTAAACTTATAGCCACCGAATTAATCATTCCGCTAATTGTATGGTCTAACTTATTATCTGTAAGCAACTTGTATTAAAAAATCAACAGATACAATTCTCAGTGCGTGCCGCTTCTGAAACTAACAGGTCTGAGAAATTAAAACCACAAAGTTTTCTACATGCATAGTCGGAAGTTAATCAATGAATAGCAGAAAACTTTAATTTCCTACCAAGCATTTTTATCGCAAACACGTATATTATCCCGTCGCAACACACCACAGACTACAGTACGGTAGTTGGCAGTGCCAGAGGTGCTGCAGGTCAGCCCGTCAGGAAGAACAGTCTACATGCAATGCCCAGTTCCCACCACGTACTTCATAGGTCGAACCTTGCACGTTATTCAACGCAGGTTTCTGCCCTTCAATGCGCTCAGCTCAATTAATGACGTCACTGCACATCAATCTACTCAACACGCTGCAGTGACAGATTTCACTCACCTCAGCCCCTACAACTACATTCAAGTGCACTCGCCTTGCTGCGCACATCAGCTGGTCGGCTAAAGAAGAATCTAGTGATAAAAAAAAAATATTGAAACAGCTAACTACCTACAGCACTTACAAACTCGATGTTTGGGGAAGAATTTAAAAAATATCCATTGTTTCGCGAAGAAATAAGAAAACACCCGAGCAATGCGATGTTCATTACAGCGGCCTGATGATAGACGCATTAGGCAGAAATTCTGGAGTCTGATAACGTTCGCTTTTTTTCTGGGCAAAATAAGCGCGTCGACCATAATTGTTGTTTGCTTCGACGTTGTGCGCAAAATAGCGTAAAAACTGCACAGGCACTCAAGCGACCATCTGCTGTGCGCTATGTGCCTCACAAAAACCGGCATCCTGGTTTCCTGCTGCGCAAAAAACCAAACTCGGCGCGATGCAAGAGAGAGAAAACCATAGATGGCGAGGCGCTAAGCGTAGCCACAATACAGAGGCTAATGAAATAACTTTTATGGCAAAACGCCGAGAGGTCACAGCCAAAAAGACGCGAGTTCTGAGACTTACGAGTTATTGGAAATTCCAGTGACAGTGTGAGGGGCGTTGTGGCATTGAAGAAGTGATTGCGATATATGAAAGTGAACACAAGCTAAGTCGCCCAGTCAATAAAAATATAGAGGACGCTTTAAATATTTATGAGAGGTTTCATACCGTACTGCGATGTGCTGAATAACTGGATGAATAAATACTATCAGTAACTAGGTAGGCATTACAGAGCATTAAAAGAAGTTATTTTCGCATATAGAAAACACATGTCACGCACGTTACGGGTAGGATACAAAGCTAGTCCAAAAAGCCGACGTCTACTCGTACATCAAACCTAGCAGCAACCACACGTGCGTAAGTAAAGCACTTGGTACGGTAGCTAAACACTTCACAGGCAGTTGAAGTATGAGTTTATTCTGAGGATGACAGACACAACGTCAAACTGTGCAGGCATATTTTCCAGCAAGGACAGTAAAGTATGATAATCGGCTTTCGATAAAGTAGCTCGCGGACATTTCTTCCCGCTGCGTCATGATACTGCGTACCGTACAGGAGCCGGGCAGCCCTTCGCTCATGAATGGTACTCATGGTATAAATATGTTACGTTATTATACCATGGATTGTACTGTTTGTGCACCACACGCCTAGTTGAAGTTCACTGCACCGGCAGAATCTGGTCTGCGATCTCAACTCCCTGGTCATCAAGCAGGGCAAAACGCTTCTCGACATCTGGAGCCATGGAGCCACAACGCACTGTATGACGAGCTTCAATTCTACCAGAACCAACAAAACTTCGGTTTTTTGCAGGAATGCATTATTCCACACGTTTATGAAGTATAGAGTAGTTTAGCATTATAGAGACATAAAACTTTGACAGCGACTGAAGACGATAGAAAGGTGCAGTCAGGCTGAAGAGTGCAGGCAGCACATGACATGCGTCCGGTGCCACGCCCTAATTAAGTTCCCAAAGTCTAATGTGTGGACAATGAGGTATGGGCCTGTCGGTCCATCTCCCGCCAACTGTCTAATCTAACCTGTATACAGCGTTCGGAGCGACGGTAAATTGTTTCTTGCAATTGCTCAGAACCCATACAACACGACAATAATTAATAAGTCAAGCAGCCTGGGGTGATTAATTAGTGGGAAAGGTTCAGAGAGCAGATTTGTGCTAGCGAACCAAGTACCTAACCGCAACTTGCCACCTCTGCCAACACGTGCATAAATTAACAGCATATATAGGCCTACGCATGTAGCACATCCGTGCACTAACATGTGTCGGGTACGTCATCAACGCAACAGTGGCTCGGTATGCCAGCAAAGCAAAATTGATATTTATGCCACTCACTCACATGAAAAGCATTGGGTGCACGTCGTATGCGAAAGATATTCCAATTACAGGAAAGCAAACTAATCGAAGGATCAAACTTACAGCAGCAACAAACTAGCAGTGATTATACGTCACTATTGGTCTCTCCAGATATATACGGTAGCCTATATAGCTACCTATATCACGGTGTACCAAAAAAGGAAGCGGAAGGGACATGCAATGTCTCGAGGAAAATAAGAAGCCCGAGCCTAAACGACAACCTCGCTGATGCAGGACGTTATGAAAGCAGAAAATGAAGAGACGACGGTGTTAGAATATGAGGAGGAACCCTGCACTCCCCCTGGCTGCAGCAGGGCTGAGGGTCGTTACAGCACAACAGCCGCGGCCATTCCCAGGCCAACAGGTGACGGTGCGGTGGTCTTCCCTCGCTGGGCACCAATTGCTGTGAGGGCTGAGGGAAGAGGCAACATAAAATTATAAGTGACCCTCTCACCGCGCCGCCACCACGGTACAGGGAGCATTGAGTTCGTTGCTTTGCATGCAGAAGGATAAAGAGCGTTTGGAAAATAAGCTATTTTAGAAGCACGGTAGCCTACAGCGTCTAGGCAACATTCTTCAGGAAGAGATTTTCTACTATCATTTCTTTAATGGCGTTTCGGTGCGAGGCCTGATAACAAATAACAGCTCCATTCTCTGCTTAAACGAAAATACAGGCCAGTTAAGTTACCGTAAGGGATAGACTTATTTAAAACCTTGTAAACACAACCCAAGAAAGTATGTACCAAAGAATATCGCAATTCTGGGCCAGTGTCAGCTCCGGTCGGTCTATGCTAGAAAGTCTTCCCGGACGAGCAAATGGAAATTTTCCAGCAAAGCACAAGACAGTGAGAGAGAGTACAGCACAGTATGGAGGAAGCGCAGAGACGGTCAACAGTGGAGAGCAGCTTGAGGTGAGGGCGAGGCTAATATGACTAAGTGGACCTGGAGTTGCAAATCCAGCCCCGTAACCGCCATCCGCTTAGCACCACAGGCCAATCAGCTACCAGTTCACGATTCTGCTAACGCTACATGAGTACCTATACATATAGTGTAAAGGTACCGTTCACTGCAGAAAATCAAATTTTACACCAATGTATTCTAATAGACATCCCCTGTTCTACCAAACCTGAAGATGATCGCTTGAATGGGTAGAAACGCGTTGACATTTTAACCATCACCTGGAACCGAATGGAAGCCAGCACCTCTGCACAACCACTATACGAAGATCTCAGCACGAGACAGTTATTTCATTTGGCCGAAGATGATACCATTGTTTTAAAATTTCAACGACTGGAAACTGTGGAAAGAATAAATAAAAATATAATAAACATACGATACGACATTATTATATTCCTAGTTTAACCAAGCCTCCCTACCCACAGAGTACACTGTGATCCAAACAGACGAAGAAAGAAGGGACAAAGCATGTCAAGAAAAACGTGGAACCCATGCAAGAGTCAACGCGCATAGGAACAGTAAGTCGGGAGAGAAGAGGAAGAACAGAACAAAGCATGAGCAAGTAGGAGTATGAAATCAGGAAGGAAGCAAAGTGGGTACGAAAGACAGACGTCCCGAAGGCCTAGGTAATGGCTAAGGTAGCCTACACGAGCCCCCTGGGGTCGCCGGGCCCCATAACATAGGATGGCCGAACTTAAACTAACTAGCCCTATATATGGCCCATCCTACATACGCCCATTGAGGGGCGATACGGCATCATCTTAACCATGCAGACTTGTATAAACGAGAGGCTGCTTGCGAACTATTGAAGTGTATATAGCTATATATAACTTGTGATAAACCAATCATATACACAGAAAAAAAGTAGGTACGTACATTCATACACAAAATGCTGCAGCGAATTTGACAAACCTACCCATCCAAATGGCAACCACAAGTTACATGATAATGACAGTAGTAAGTATTCAGAGGGAGATTGTAAACACTGTATACCTACCTCAAACATCCATCACAAGTTCTAGACATGTAGCTAGTTAACGTCAGTTACACCAGTTAATATTCATAAATACATATATTCAGCAGCCCTCTCATTCCAAAGCAGCTCGCGTCGTATGCAAAAGAAGAAGAGTCCCGTAATAACAAGCAGTTGACAACAAGAGATCAAAGCAACGCATGCAGAGAAGCTCCAGTTTCGTAGGACTTCCAATTTTCCATTTAATTCGGAGGAAGCAAGAGCCCCGAGGCCCAGCCAGGCTGCACATGACTCTTACTTTGCAATGCAAAGAAGCAGAAGCAAAAGACCAAATAACTCGTGACTGTGACCGCAAAAAACGGTTTAATGTTAACCAAAGTCTTTGCAGCGCCGCCTCTTTTGGCTTCACACCTGGCCCTACCGAGAGAATATTTCGCAATTAACCGAAATTTAGTGCGCCATTGTGCAGCATAGAGGAGTACTCGCTGTTCTTTTACGACTTAATTGAGAGGCAGGAAAGAGGATCTCCCCAGCACCGCTGTTTTCTTTATTAGCACATCGCCCAGCACCCCGGCCGGCCGCAGGTAATATTAAACTCTCCAGACCTGCAAACAAAAATCTTACCAAGCTCACGCAATTCCATCACTGTAGCGCCGGCTTGTGCCGCCCCAGGAGCGCAGAATATAAGAGACTCATGAAGACCAACACCTCAAACATCATTGTTTTATATTTTTAATCAACAGACGAGAAGAAAGAGAGTATGAACATAATTTGAGAACAGGTAACTAAATACATTAATTGTCAACGCGGTGAATTAAAAATAACATAAATATAACAACAGGATAACTTACCTCACAAACTATGAAACTCCGTAAACAAAAATAAAATAATTTTTTGCAATATTTTATCAAAGCCAATAATAACGATGTAACGAGCGTCTCTGTGCCAGCAGTTTCTCAATCTAACCCACAAAATCAGAATAAATATCAGTTGTTATTTTACCCAAAAGCGAGCAGTGGGAATAGATACGTAACCCATATCATACCGGGCTGTATTTCTTTACACAAGGTATCTTTAGCACGCGGTATCAGTAATTTAACTCACTTTAGCATTTTGAGATCACAGCTAGGAAATTCTTCAACGTGTAGTAATGGTACAATGCAAATAAAGAAAAAGAAGTAGCTACAAAGCGAAGCAGTTATCTCGTACTCACAAACCCTTTGAATATTTATACAATGATACGGTAGTTACTGAAAATGCAGGTCGGTATGCCCTATCGGTGCGCCGCTCTATTCAGTGTCTCATGACTTCGAAGCAGACAACTGCTGCTCAGTGACACTGCTGCATGCGCCGCTGGACCGAACACTTGTACCTGCTGCGCCACCTCATTTAAAACTGTTATATATTTTTACCTCGGGCAAGGAGCCTGAAGGAGGTTAAGCCTATGATTTCGTCGGAGTTGGTCCGTCCGTCTGTCACCAAGAAAACTTAAAAAGTTATGAACGGAGCTATCGTACATGAAATTTAGAGGGAATATGTTGGCTCTGCCCGTCTAACCGTTATGTTTGTCTGCCCAAATAGGTTTTCTTGGTAACATAACTCAAATACCTAGTTATCAACGGATTTTAATGAAAGTTGCAAAAACAGGCATCTTATGAAAAAGCAACTGACCAAATTTTTCTGACAATCTGCCCGTCTTCTTATTTCTAGGATTGTCAGAATGTAACTCAAAAAGTAAAGGGCGGGTCCTAAACAAATATTTGGAATCGTTATTAATGCCAAAAGGCTGAATTAACCAAATTTGGACGACGATAAAAGAATCCTGGTTTTAGGACCAGTTTATTATCATTTTTCACAATATTACTTTGCTTGCCAGAGGTATGCGCTCGCAGAGTGCGTTTCTATTGTTAAAATGGCTTTGTGAAATCAGTTTTTTCAATTGATTTATAAAAATGAGTAGCGTTTTGCCTTATTATCGATAGTTACCGTAAAATTGCAATATCAGCGAAGACATAGAGGTGCAAACTTCACTTGTGTGTGAGAACTACAACCTGGCCATGAGGAGCTGCTTCGATCGCGGTACAGATGGGGTTAATCAAATAAAAAATGGGAGCTCTGGGGAACAAACTCTGCAGGCCTTGGTAAAACGAACTACAGACGGCCGCCCTTTGCAACGAACAACAGTAGAAGTAGAAAGCTCGAGCAGTTCAATGAAGAGCGGCAGTTCTGTAAGGAGGCACTTCACGCGGCACTCCTTCCTAGGCCACTAGACGCACTTACGGGCTTGGCCCTGCCAGGCCTCCACGGCAGTGCCACTTTGACAGCCTGAGGATTGCAGCGAGACAGCGGCAACAGCACCTCGCGGGGTAAGAATAGAGAGACAGCTCGAAGTGAGAGACGGGACGAGGTAAGGAGATGGAAACAGGGTGGGGTAAGGAGATGGAAACAGGGTAAGGTTAGGAGATGGAAACAGTGTGAGGTTAGGAGATGGAAACAGGGTGAGGTAAGGAGATGGAAACAGTGTGAGGTTAGGAGATGGAAACAGGGTGAGGTAAGGAGATGGAAACAGTGTGAGGTTAGGAGATGGAAACAGTGTGAGGTTAGGAGATGGAAACAGTGTGAGGTAAGAAGATGGAAACAGGGTGAGCTAATGTGATGGAGACAGCACAAAGTAATGAAACAGAGAAGGGACGGAGTAAGAAAACAAAATAAAGTCAAGGTAAGGATGTGAAGATAAGGCGAGGTATTACTTGCCTGGTACGCCGGACTTTCGCAATGCATGAGGGAGTAAGAATTTCGCAGAGCAAACTTAATAAATGTGTCAGCGGGGGAGGAATGCGTTGAACATTATACACATCGGCGATATGCAGGTCAAGACTATACGAACAACGACAATTTCATCAAAACACTAAAATAAAGACCAACGTGCAATTATTTATATCTTTATTGACAGATATAAATAAAGGGTGATCTAACCTGTAGGACCTCAGAAGTGGAATTCTGGTGTTACAGCGGGAGCAGCTGCATACAAGACAACGAATAAACGAAGACCAGATTATATCTTCAATAATAGAGCCGCGTAACGTCATGGAACTAGAGTTCTTCAACTTCTGAGCTGTTGATCCCGAACTTTGAAAAGCCAGTGCTGCGGTTGCGAGACTCTTGCCCTGGATTTAGGGGTTTGGCTGCTTACGTTCGAAAGGGTGTTGTTGTGTCCAGGCAGAGTGA